>CM057106.1:18817454-19052454 GCA_029959045.1 Taenioides sp. WSHXM2023 | reverse complement strand
TAGGACTCACAGGTAGAGAAAACACTAGAGACACAGAGTGAAAGGGTTGACGGTTCAATTCCTGGACAGTGCTGGACTTTTGTATGTGGAGTTTTGCATGTTCTCCCTGTGCTAAACCTAAAACACACACATTAAACTTGCAGCTGACCTCAGTGACCTCTTGGATCCTGGGTCAGATCCGACAGTGGATGGGTCAAATGTAAAACAATCTAAATATTCAATTTCTAATTTTAGTTTTTATTTTCAGGAATGTTTGTACTTTTCCTTGCAATACAGGAATTTTATAAGTCGTCACAAAAATGTTATCTAATTATTCTGAACGTTTATTTAAAGAGAGAGCCCAGCTGAACTATTAGAATGACAATGATATTACAATGCAACAAAAACATGGAGACTTAAGCGATGAGTAAGACGCAATAAAATACAGAATATAAAATCTATTAAAACATGAATACTGGAAAATGAGTTGCACATCCGTATGGTCTATAGTATAAGCTCTTACCCACGTCACCATTAAAACATGGGACATTTACTGTAAAGTTCTCCAAGAGCTGTGCACACGGGGGTTTAAAAGTGAAAATGAGACCGTTTGGATCACGTCTGCGAGAGGGAGAGACCAGCCTTTTGGGATAAAACACAGTGAAGCGTGAGGGGTCTGTGTCCTGTGATACTCCTCAGAGCGCTGCCTTTGTGCTACAGGGCATCCAGGGCATCCAGATGTTAAGAACATGTGCAGCCTCGTGTAAATAATGTCATTACCATCGGAAATGATTTTATATTAGTGATTATTTACCCAGCGCCACATCTGCAAATGAACTTCAGACGCATGCTCCCCTCTCAGTGAAGTACTACAGGAATATTATATATAATAAGAGCATTTTCAAATAAGATTACTTCTATTTGACAGTGTCTTACTCAGGCTGTGTGTAGTAGTTCTATGGGATTACGGTAATTATTGTTATTACTGCTTAGACACAGTAATAATAAAGGCCAGCAGCTAATACGTCACTTATCCAAGAGACTGTGAACGCACCGCGCCCAAACCGCCTATTTAATACATCACCACCAGGTGCATGTACAGGTGGCTCTGTCTACACACGTATACACACACGTATACACACACAGACACACACCACAGACTGTATAAAGAAGTGGACTAAGGGAGTGTGACGTCACCCATAATGTTCAAAGTGAAATGACGCTCACAGTTATAGGGGTTATTTTATAGGGGCGATTTTTGGATTTTCATTTGACGAACAGGAATTTATTTACGTACAAAAAAGCAAAATAAAAACCCCAGGATCATGTAGAGCGGGTTAATACCAACATTTTAAGACCAAAAAGACGAGGCTCACAGAAGCAGTTGCAGAGAGAGGAGATAGTTTTTTCAATGTAAATTAAATTGCAGAGTGACCAACTGAAAAAAAAGGTTGGCTAATGCACTAATTTGATGTGAGAGACTTGATATCAGCTCATCTGTTGTAGTTCCAGATAAACCAACTCTGGTCAAATTGTGTTAGAATCAAACTCAGATTAAAGTCTAACAACGCCTCAGACAGAGTAGTGTCTACAGTTAGCATCACACCCCCAAGGAATGTTGATGACATAAGCTCAGTGAAGTGTCCAAATTATTAATATTTTCTTGTGATTTTGCAAGAAAATAATGACCAAAAACACAACATTCAAATACAAGTCAATTAAAATTGTGTTGTTTTTTTTTACATAACAAATCAGACACACATAAAATCACGTAATCACATTTATTTATTTATTTCTTCTCACACAGAGACATTCGCTCGGCCTCAAAGCGTCACATACAAACAGCAGTAGAAAAATACTTTTAAAAAACCACACACATTTCACTTTACAATACAGCACGAGGAATGTACGAGCAGCGCCGGGACTTGGAGGGTTTAGGGTTTAGATGGGCAACAGTCCTGGTCCAGTCCTAGTTGAGTCTTGGTTCAGTCCAAATCAAGTCTTCGTTTAAGTTCAGATATTAGCACTACCAGCTGAGCTAACAGGCCCCATTGGTTTACATGGGGAAGGCTAATGCTACGCTAATGCTTCATAGTGACACCATTGAAAAGCTTGTGTAAAATGTTTTGGTCAGCATATATATTTCATATTTCAACTAATTTATAACAAAAGTTTAAAACATAAAAATGTACAAAAGGTACATGTGAAAAGAAAGCAAAATCACAATTCTTTAAAAACAAAAGTAACAAAAACCTTTTAAGAAAAACAGCCCAGCAGTTGGCTTTAAGTAACACTGGTTAAAATCCTTAAAGAGGCGGTATTTGACTTCTCTGGGGTATTAACTGTAACACAAAACATATTTAGATCACCGTGTTTCCTTTTATTGTTTTAAAAATGTGTCGTAAATTACATACTGCAAGTCTCCCCTCTCTTTGCTCTCTATGCTAACCTCTCCCCCTTTAGAGCACAGCACAATCAGCGTGCAGCCCACTAATAAAACTACTGCACATCGCATCAGGTTTGTCAAGCTGTTGTGTACAGTTTTGTCTCATGTTTTTGTACATTTATGGAGAATTGTCGTGTGGGAGCGTGGGTGACGTAGGCTTGTCGGCATGCATGGATGACATCTAAAACCTCTTCAGGCCTGTTCTTGATGAGGGAAAGTTATAACATGACAGAAAACTAAAAAAAAAAATCGATTTTGTATAATACGCCCTCTTTAACCTCACTGGAGCGAACGTCCACAAATACTAAACTCCTACTGTTTCAACCTATAGTTTTCAGTGTTTTTATTTCTACATTTCTAGCCCTACTTTTAGCCCACTTTGGACCACGTCTTGTTCCACTGTTTTCCACTGTGACTCATGTTCACCGGTTCAGAAGATTTCGGGCTAAAACGTGAGACGCGTTCACAGCCACAGCTCGTCTTAATGTGCTCAAAAACACAGCAGCAGCAGCAGAATATTCAACAGTGTCCCCAAAGGTAAAAGTCAAAGTGACCCTGCCCAGTCGACCGGCGCTGCAAAACAAGCAAAAAGAACATTCAATCTGACAGAAAACCTCACACCAAAACATGTGCACAGACAGCACAGGCACTAGAGAGTGAAGCATCATGGGAGTCGGAGTTCTGCTAAGCAAAAAAAGTCCAGTCGCGGTTTAGTCCTGGTTTAGTTAACTGTTAAAGCTACACTATGGAAGTTTTTTGGTGGAGGGTCTGCCATCTGATTGTCTCCATAGAGATGATGTTGCTTTCCCCAAAATGTTCCACAGTATGGCATTAATCTTCAGTCTCTATGGAGAAAAGCCTGTGACAACATCAAGCTTGATTATATGTCAGATCTTTTCGAGCCAGGTATTTTTGAGCAATAAAAACATTTGTAATTTAAAGCTGCACTGTGTAACTTTTCTTGTGGAGGGTCTGCCACTTGCTTGTCTCCATGGAGATGTCATAGTTTTGTCTGGAATGTCCCGGTATGGCATTAAAACCGTATCCGTCTTGCATTCAGTCAATAACATGTTTTTTTTATAGACCGAAAAACATGCATTCTTACTGTGAGTGCGCTTGCCTCTCCACAGATTTAACATGTAACATATCGCCTGTTGTCTCCGTAGAGATAAATAAGTGTAATGCCATTCTGTGGAACATTTCAGGCAATGTCTCCATAGAGAGAACTGACGGACTCTCCACCTGATGAAAGGTTACACAGTGCACCTTCAATAAATGCATGATAAATGTGTTTAATGCCCTACAGTGGAACATTCCGGGTAAATTACTAACATCTCTATTGAAAAAAGCAGGTAGCAGAGTCTTCATCAGAAAATGCTGCATATTGCACTAGGTTTTTGGTTATGATTTGGTTTGTTTCTGGTTTAGAGTTTGTTTAATCCAGGTTTGAATCTACAAATGTTAGTCCCGGAGTTAGACCTGTTTTCGTCCTGTTCCTGGTTTTTAGGACCATAGACATTCACAGACGCGAAATTCTCCATCTCTGCTCGTTGCTAAAAAATCAAATGCACCTTCACGTCCAAATGAACGGTGAAGCCAGTCCCCCTGTTAAAGTATATAACATGTTTATTTCATGATATTTCTGTCATGTATCTGCTCTCCTCACCGTCACATCACCAGTCCAGCCGGATCCACGCGCTTTGACAAAACTTCACAAAGACGAGCAGATCTGAAGCTGTGTCCTGTCTCCCCGATTTCAGAGGGCGTGATGGACAGGCGGATTAACCAATCAGAAAGTAAAGTTGTAAAAGAGGGGAAAAAACAACATACAGGACTAAGAAACAGCGTGGATTTTTGCAGAATCAACAATCGAAGCACCAAACTATTATTTATCTCAGGTAAAAGAATTTTGGAGAGGATACAAATGAACAGCTGTGGTTGGACCGTCTTAAGTTCGGACAGAGGTTTTTCACGCTCTATTGTCCAGTTCCAGTGTTTTCTGGATTCAAACAGGACGTAGAAGTAGTCACATGTAACAGAGGAGGTTTCGAGGTCACTAGATCAGAAATCTCAACTGAAAGCTGGTGAGCCGTTAGGTCAGATGCTACTTTTCCACGCTGATTATGGTCTATAATAAAACACCAAAAGGTTTACACACTCAACAGTGACTTTAAACGAGGCTCTGGTCTCATGTAAATATGGTCGATAGGTTGGTACCACCTGAAACCCTCTGATTTATTCATAATGATGTGAAAATACAGAGGACTGGCTTTGGTGTTTCAAAATCTTCCTACACTAGCTGAGTTGTTAGGGGGAAGTGGATAGCATTAGCCTCAAACGCCGCGTCTACTATTTAAATGTCTATGGTTTGGACGCTCAAAAAAGGAAGACCAAAACAGGAAGTTCAAAACAAGTCCAAGTCCGTAAATGGATTCAAATGAGTCAAAATCACACTGGGAGCATTGAATCGTCTGTCAAGGAAAAATTATATTACATTTTTAAACAAGGAACTAAACCGAAATAATGGGATCTGGAAAATGAAAGAAATGAACCTAGTCTCAAGGCCTTGTTTTAAAGTTTCAGGTTTAGGGTTAGTCCGAGTTTATACCTGGTTTATGTGTCTGAAATATCAGATGAAAACGTGTCAGATTGGTCCAGTTGTCAGCAGTCATGTGCAATTTAAATACATAATCTAAATCTTTAGATCCAGTTTTGTGATATTAGTCCTGGTTCAGTCCTGGCTCAGTCTTGGTTCAGTCCTGGTTCAGTCCTTATCCAGGACCTGTTTAGTCCTGATTAGGTCCTGGCTCAGTCTTGATAAAGTCCTAGTTCATTCCTGGCTCAGTCCTGGCTCAGTCCTGGCTCAGTCCTGGTCTAGTCCTGGTCTAGTCCTGGTCTAGTCCTGGTCTAGTCCTTTATGAATGTATGTATATAGATTTGTCGTTGTATCCACTGGGTGAAGTGGGTGACGTTGCTGTAGACTCCAGGACCCAGGACTTTACTGAAACAGACCGAGCCCCAAGAGGTGAGTCCGAACAGGGTCCAGCGGCCGGAGGGGTCCTCACACACCAGAGGACCACCACTGTCTCCCTGAGAGAAAAATAAAACACTGTTTATACAAGAAAAGGGCTGGTTTAGTCTTTAAAGGTGTAACTTTTCTGGTGGAGGGTCCGTCACCTGCATCATTATGAATAAATCAGAGGGTTTCAGGTGGTACCAACCTATCAAATGTTCCACAGTGTGATATTAAACAGCTCTGCCTTACATTTATTCAATCACAGGTGACTTTATTTTATCATTCTGACTGTGAGCGGGGCTGCCTCTCCACAGATCTGACCTGTAACTTGGTCTGGTCTCCATGAAGACAGAAAGGTTTAACGCCATACTGTGAAACATCTTCAAACTATAATGTAGACGTTTTGTTCTGTAATTATGTTCAAAATTGCAGAAATGTATGGAAATGATTAAACTAAGACACAACGTTTGCTTAACATCTGTGCGTGTATTCCATTTATGATTCATGATCAGAGGTGAGAATCCTGCTCGCTGGAGAATAAGAAAGACTTTTTTTTATGAGAAATGAAACTACAGAACAGGGCCATGGTTTACTCCTAGTTTAGTTTAGAGCTGGTTTAGTCCTTACCATACACGAGTCCACTGTGCCTGCATCATATCCAGCACAAAGCATTCTGGGAGTGATAGTTTTTGAGTCGAAGTAGGACTGACACTGGGACATAGAGATGATCCGCACTGCCCCCTCCTGGAGCTTAAAGGGCACTGCAGCACAAAAGAACCATGACACTGACAATGAGAAACATATTTAGAGTAACAGTCTTAACAGTCTTCATAATTATTAACAATAGTACTATAGTTAACTACCAACCACCTCTGAAACACATGAATCTATTCTGGTTACTTTTTATAAATATTACTGTTATTATATTATTATATTACAGACAATATAAGTAATATTACATAACATGTAGTTAAGATAACACAAACTTACTACGGTTGCCCATGTGACCCCATCCCGTTATGTAACAGTAGGAATCAGGTGACGGGACCTGGCCAATCGCAGGCAAGCACACGGGCCGGACGAACGCAGTCTCTTCTACCTGGAAACATTAAACACAATAGCAGAGGTTTTGGTTAAGTTCTGGTTAAATACGGTTTAATTCTAGGAAAGTTCTATCATAGTCCTGGTCTATTCTTGATTTTATGGGGTTTATATATATATAATAGCAAAAGGAACATTTCCATTGAGAGGAGCAGGAGGAGGACCTCTTCCATGTCAAATAAAAGTCAGGTTTATGGAGATGCAAGCCCAAGATATGAGCTGGTTTAGAACTGAAACATGAAACCAGACTAAACGTATGCTTTTTGGGGTATGTATTCATTTTAAAGGTTCACTGTGTAACTTTTCTGGTGGAGGGCCTGTGACCTGTTTGACTGTGAAGATGTTTTGTGTATCATCTGACTAATCATAACTTGCTTTTACTGAGAAAAATAAAACCAATAAAGTGAGCGGGCTTGTGTCTCCACAGATCTGACCTATAACTTGGCCTGGTGAGGTCACCTGCTTGTCTCCTTGGAGATAAATAACTTTAATCCCATTCTGTGGAGCATTCCAGGTGAAGCCATTAACATAAGTAGATGGCAGACTCCCATCAGAAAAGTTAAATATTGCACTTAAACTCTTGATACTTTGCAGCTGATGTCGACAACATTCCCTGGGGGTGTCATGCTTACTGAAGGCACTACTTTGTCTGATGGTCTAGATACTTTGTCTGAAGCTCTATTGGGCTGACCATAAAGAACTGCCTGGAGCTGGAAGTCCAACAGATGAGCTGATTTGTGCTGTTAAACAAATCTTTCACATATGAAATTACAGTCACAAGCTAGTTAGCATTAGCCAACAGTTTTTCAGTTAGACGCTCTCAGCTTTTATATTGAAAATCAACCTCCTAAACATGACCATGAACACTCATATTGATCACAGGCTCCTGAAAATGTGTTGGTAATGTTTGCTAAAGTGTGCATTGTGTCTCCATGGTAACTTCTGAACATTCCACCATAGAGATACATGTAGAACACCCCAGCGTGATGTCCCAATAACATTCGCAGACATTTTGTTCTGCACTTATGTTCAAAACAGCAGTCCTAGTTCAGTCCTGGTTCAGTCCTGGTCCAGTCCTGGTTCCGTCCTGGTCCAGTCCTGGTCTTACCTCGGTCTCCAGCTGCACCACGCTGATGTCGTAGTCCACCACAGCCCTGTTGTACCTCGGGTGGACTACGATGGTCCGGACTCCCTGGGTCTGGCTCAGGATCCCGGGATGGTCCAGATTATTCAGCCCCAGGACCACCTTCCACAGCTCTGCACTCTCTCGTCTGACAAAAACATACATTTTTACAGCTAGTTTTCTTGTATGTTATTAAAGGTCCTAAATTATGCAAGACTGCCTTTTGTGAGCTTTAAGCCATGTTATAATGTTGTTGCCTCCTCAAAACTTATCATCTGTCCACATCTCCAAAGCTGAAAATGTTCTGTTCCACCTTGTGATGTCATGAAGCGGTAGTTTTCAAGTTAACAGCTCCATTTACCTTTAGTTCAGTGGAGATGGGCAATTCCAGGGATGAAATTATCAACATGATTCTAATGAAGGTGTATGGAGTTTAAAAACACAGTGGAGCACTTCCTGTATTACTACACGACATCTCAGCCGAAACATGTTGTGTGTTAAACGCGTGAATAAAATAGAACACAACTCGACAAACACAACAGGTATGTGCTTGAACATTTCAGGTGGCGCAACGACATCACCACGGAGACAAGCCGTTAAACACCAGAGTTACACAGTACAGCTTTAAATGAGGTTAGCATGTGTAGATACTGACCCTTCAAAACAGTGCGCCACAGTCAGGGCCCACCTCCTCCCGATCAGGACACACCCACAAACATGGCCGCTCGCTCCACTCTGCAGGGAGCACTGCCACGGCCACGCCCCCACACGAGAGACACGCCCCCCCAAGATACGCTTCTGCCTGTGGACTACAGCTCCCACAATCCCCCGGGGCAGCGCTGCCTCAGTACTGCTGTTGTGTCTGTGGGTTTCCATCCTCTTCTGTCTGTGGTGAAAGCCGTTATGTCTGTGAGAAGAAACTCCATCTCCCACAATCCTCTTGTGTCGGTGACGTGTTGAGGCTCCTCCCACTGCAGGACGACGCCCACAATCTAAGGACGAGGCGGGAAGGAATTTATTTTTGAATGATGAAATTATTAAAGAAGACCTATTGTGCTTGTGTCTGCGATATAGTTATAATCTATGACACCTGTGGATCACTATGTTATAATATGGACATTTTAAATTGCAATATTGTCTAAAATGACCTAAATAAAAGAATCAAGTCCACTAACTTCTGCACGGAAAACTGCAGTGCCCAATGTCATCACAACAAAGAACTGTGAAGAAAATAAAACTGGAGAACAAAGTAAATACAGAGCAGTGGGAGTGTGCGGTGGCGGTGAAAGTGGGGATTGATCGGCAATATGGAGTCTTGAAAATAAGTGATGAAAGAATGCTCAAACATGCCCTCCAAATAACTTCGGCTGAGTAAATGATGAGTGGAAACAACTATAACATGGTTCAAGCTCTGAAAAGCTCTGAAATTATTTGTTTAATTTTTTGCTAAATGGGATAAAGTAAGATAAGATACAACTTAGTAGTAAGTTAAAGAAAATGTGCATGGATCAAATTCATTAAGAAAAAAAACACAAAAATTATAAACAAAGCAAATGTAAAAATGAAGTGATCAGTTATGAGTAGTTACCTTCTCTGGAACACAGCACCGAAACCCTCCTCCGGGAGTGACAGGCATGACTGAGAAAAAACAAAACAGCTCAAAAACAAGGGACTAACTCCGGACTAAACCAGGACTTATCCAGAACTAAACCAGGACAATAAGATTTAAGTTGATAAGACACATGTTTGCAGTGTCAAAGTTAAAAGTTCAGGTTTGCAAGATCAATTCAGTAATATCTGTAATTTCCAAGGGCACAAGGCAAGGATGCCCACTTTCTCCTTCATATTTTGCCCAATTCATTGTACTGCAGCAAACCATCAAAGTATTAATATCAAATTCTACTTATTCTACTAAATATTCACAGTAAGATAACCCTTTATACTCAAGTCTTTTTAACCAACTGGACTAAAAGTTAAAAAAAAAGGTTATTTACTTATTTTGTGCAGTAAAATCCTAGCGTTTTGATTGTATTTAAGCGTTTTATAAATAAAAGTTTGTTTTGATTCTCACCTCCTCTTCTCCAGCCTTCCCTGCAGAGCTGTGGAGTTTCTTTGGCTGAACTCTGGATGAACATGTAACCAACGGCGACGGCCCTGGACACCTGCCTGGTCTGGGACTTCCGTCACTGAGGAGGGGGCTCTGAGGAGAGGGTCTATAAGGTCAGCTGACAGCAGGGGGTGGTGCAGTGCCAGACAATTTCACCACTAATATCTCTGTACTAAAAAAAAACAACTTTCTATTATTTATCAGTGCATTCAAAAAGACGTGACGCAGTATTTAAATGGTTCTTTTTCAAACTACAGATCAGTCTTTCAGGGTTCTGTTGTCGAGCTCAACAGTGACCACCTGCTCCAGTTCCGAAAGTAAAATTTTCCATTCATTTCTCCCATAGACTTTTAAAAAACTTCAAATAATACACAAGAGTGCAATGGCATACCAGTTATGTGCTAACTAATATCCATAATGCGGTTGTTTTAAATTCAAAAAGCACATTTAAAACTCAAGATTCAATTAAATGCTTTATTAACAGATTTTAAATAATATTATAGGTTATTAGTTGTCATTAGTTACCGCATAGCTGATTAACTCTGAG
Source organism: Taenioides sp. WSHXM2023 (assembly GCA_029959045.1). Lineage (NCBI taxonomy): Eukaryota > Metazoa > Chordata > Actinopteri > Gobiiformes > Gobiidae > Taenioides > Taenioides sp. WSHXM2023. Next base: position 19,042,135 of record CM057106.1, on the reverse strand, counting down.
CTTTCAAACTTTAATATTATTTTTATTTTTGGAAAGTCTTTGGGAAAATTTATGAGAAATTTCCTTCTGGAAGAGGGGAGTGGGTGCTCACTTTTGAGCTCCACTGTCTCATTTTAGTGTTAATTGTAAATAGTCAAAGTCTGTTTCCACTGCTACTATCGCTATTACTACCACATTAATACTAGTGCCATATACTACTACTAGTACTACTACTTCTTTGCCGCAGTGTGTTGTGTTACTGACCTTACCCTAGCCCGAGCTGTCGACAGGTGAGCTCACTCAGGTCCGGGCTCCATTCATCTGCACAGACCTGGTACTCTGCTCCAGACCGGAGCACCGTCAGAACCGGACCAGACCGATCCTCCAGAGAAACTAGGATCATAGAGAGGGTTTGAGCAGGACTAAGGCAGGACTAAAGCAGGACTAAGGCAGGAATGAAGCAGGACTAAGGCAGGACTGAAGCAGGACTAAACAAGGACTAAACCATCACTTGTGGCGCAACTTGATCCGAGGGAATCGATCCTCTGTCCTTCGGATAGGTGAAATATATATATCTGAATATTGTGATATATAAAGCGGGCCTCACCACAGTCCCATTCATCAGAGCTGTCAGAGCAGTGCTGTTTGCCGTCACACCACAGGGTTCGATGGACACACTCGTGATTGTTACAGGAGAGCTCATTATCACTGCACACAGCTGAGGAGTTGAGACAAACATTTAAATGAGTAATTACCACGGTAACACTGTAATGACTGCTCCTTCATTAGCCTTAATAAAGCCTTTATTTGACATGAATGACTCACTGCAGTTGGTCTCGTCAAGCTGTAGGGGGCAGTCTGGGATACCATCACAGATCATGGAGGGTTTTATACAGACAGAGCTGCCAGGGCACTCCCACAGAGCGCGCTCAGAGCAACCTGCAGCCAGAGGGGCGGAGTCAGGCCAAACGGGGTGGGGTCAAGACAGGGGGGCGTGGCCAGGACATAGGTAGGAAAAGACATAGGTTAGAACAGAGTTCTAAATTGGGAAAGTGTTGAGAAAGAATCTTGCTTACTATTTTTATTAAACAGCACCCAGATCTAAACTAAGACTAAACCAGGACTAAACCAGGGCTAAACCAGGTCTAAACCAAGTCTGAACCATATAAAACCAGGACTAAACCACGTCTAAGCCAGGTCTTACCACAGTGATCCTCGTCGCTCTGGTCGTCACAGTCTAAATGTCCATCACAGCGTTTCGTGGCCAGAACACAGCGTCCCGAGCGACATTTGAAGTGACTGGGAGAGCACTCTGCAATGAGACAGAATAGAATAAACCAGGACTAAACCAGACGTTTATACTAAAAGAATATTAATGTGTCTTACCGTCAGTGCCGTCCTCTGGCAGCAGACAGGGGGCGCCCTCATCCTCTTCAGGAAACTGGGAGCAGTCTGAGTCCTCGGGCCACTGCAGACCCACGATCCCCAGAACAGACTCACAGCGATCCTTTGCTCCACGACACAGAGACCTGCACAGAGACACAGCCCATGTTCAGACCCACTGTGTTGTAGACTGGAGCTAAGACTAAATGAACACAGAGCTCACTGTTGTGTAAAAGAGAGGCCAATGCAAAATCAAAACATTGTGGATTTATGAATACTTGTTAAGGTACACTTTATTGGTCCCTTAAAAATGTATCCCAGTTTATCCTTTGCATTTATCCTGACCCTTCAGTGCTGCCTCTTGCTTGGGATCCAGAATACACACTTGTTCAATGCAAAGATGTGAGTCTGATCACCGGTTAATCTCCCCGTTTTTGAATGGTTGAAATTGACAGGTGAATTAGCCAATCAGGAATGCGCATCAGAAAAAAAACTCTATTCAAATAAAATTTCACAGGAAGTTGAAAAGCACTGTAGATTTCTACAGAACCAGTGAACAAAGCACTAAACTCTGTTAATCTGAGGTGAGAGAAATTAGATTTTATTTGTAAATGATCTCATTTGACCGGGCTTGAGAGGCACCAGACTGATATCTGTATAAAAATACAGACAGATGTCGCCTGGGGACCCATCTCCAGTTCTTGAGCTTGTCTTGGTCAGGACTACTTTAACGTGATGAGTACCCGCCCTCACCTGCAGGGAGGGACTCTCTGGGCTGTGGTGGGGTCACACTTGGGCACGAGGAGGCTGCAGGCGTAGAACATGAGGAAGGGGAAACAGCCGGTCTGAACCAGAGCCGGAAATAGAGATGCCTCCCACGAAACTGCAGACTCACGCTGGGAATGGTGACCCAGGAAGTTTGGAAATATGGTGAAATTATAAGGTAAGTTCAGGCACAGCTCCAGAGATATGGGCTCACACTGGGCTGAAAGAGAGGAAGAGGAGGAGGAGAGAGAGAGAAGAGGGGGAGAAAGGGGGAGAGAGGAAAGAGAGAGAGAGTGTGGGAAAGCAAGGAGAGAGAGACAGAGAAAGAGAGAAGAGGGGACAGAGAGAGAGAAAAGACGAGAGTAAATATCTGTAAAAACTTAATTTTGTCAATATGAAAAAATATCAAGATTTTTATCTGATTCTATTTTGTCTTATTAAAAACAAATAAAAATGTTTTTCATTATTATCTTCCTTAAAAAAAATAATGCTGTTACCTCCTCAAAAACATACCTGAAGTTGTGTTTTGTTTCATTCACATGTTTGAGTAACTCTTTATTATTAGTCTGTCTACATCTCTAAAGCTCAAAATACTTTGCTCCACCTTGTGATGTCATCGAGCAGTGAAGTAACTAAATATGCAGGATTTGTGCGTTAAACATATGTGAAGGAAACAAACACTTCTCCAGGAATGTTCTTGATGAGGAAACAACATTATAACAAAAAAAATGTAAAGTCTGCTTCTGTTTTTACTGACCGTCATGACTGAATCTCTATTTCAGTTCAAATGTGATTAATTACACAGCTGTAGTAACAAACAGTTGTACTCACAGCAGTTGTTGCTATGGCGATTGGTTTGGTTGTGGTGGAGGGTGGCGTTGAGGCGGTGGTCACATGACTCATTACCACCGCACGGAGAGCAGGGGGCGGGGCTACAGCCGGACTGACCAGGAGGGCATGACATTGCCGGGGCTGAAACAGAGCGCGTTAGCGTTAGCATCATCAATACATACAGAACTATTTTTTAAAATTATTTTATTTAATAGGGACAATGCATATAAATGAACATCTACAACATTGCAGTATAAATATGACAGATTATAGCAAAAATGCTCATTTCCATCTGTAGTCCCTAGGCAGTTATACACTAAAAGTGTCCACAAGTCTGGTTTTCCTTTAGCCACAGTTTCAAGTGTGATTCGAAACTGGCCAGTGTTGGAGTCTCTCTTATTGATAATGGAACAATGTTCCAGAACTTAGTGCCTCTGACTGAGAGCACACTTTGTCCGAATGTTGTGCGTCTGTGTGGGACCTCACAGTTCCGCCGGGTTGTGGCCCTACTACAGGGTATGTGCAAAATATCAGCTTGTATCTGTCACTATAAGATCTGTGGAGAGGCGACCCTGCTCACAGTCAGAATGCCTGTTTTTCTTGGTATTTTTGAGCTGTAAAACCACCTGTAATTGAATAAATGTAAGGTAGAGCTGTTTAATGTCATACTGTGGAACATTCCAGGCAGAGCATTGAAATCTCCATAGAAACAAGCAAGTGAAAATCGGTTTCCAATGTGATTAATCTTTTTTTTTTTTTTTTTTTTTTTTTTTGCCTGTGCCATGTTGCATGTCTTGCACCTGCCTTGTCTGCCTCTAATTAACATCTGTACTTACCATTGGTTGGTGTGTTTTTTTAAAGGCCACGTTCATGCTTCAATTTTTAATTAAGCCCTGATGAAGACCAGTCATAGTGGAAACATGTTGGCCATTTAAATAAAGGCCTTTTAACTACACTTTTCCTCATGTGACTTTTCTATTTTGTAGTGCTTGGATTTTGTTGTGTCCAAAGTGTGATTAATCTGATACATTTTTTTAATCGTTTGCCATGACAGCACTATTTTTATATTTATTTCGGTATTATTTTCCTTAAAAAATTGACTCTTGTGAGTTTCAAGCTGTGTCATAATGTTGTTACCTCCTCAAAAACACACCTGGAGTTGTGTTTTGTTTCAATCAGACATGTTGACATGACATGAATAATCCTTTATTATTAGTCTACATCTCCAAAGCTCAAAACACTCTGTTCCACCTTGTGATGTCATCGAGCAATATTTTCTGCTTGAGATAACTAAATCTGCAGGATTTGTGTGTTAAACATGTGTGAATGAAACAAAACATAACTCCAGGTCTGTTTGTGATGAGGAAACAACATTAGAACAGAGATCAGAAAATAGCGTTATATGGTCTGACTAAAGTCTGACTTCTGTTTTTACTGTCTGTATTAGTCATGAGTGAACCTCTAATCAGTTCAAATGTTATGTATGACTTAAATATAACCTCAGTAATAGAACACATACAAAAATAACTAGATCAGATATTACTGTCCCTTTATGACACATTCTGGATGTACTATTATTTTTTGGTACAGCGTATTTAAGTCCAGACTGATTTGGTCCTCTTCTAGCTCTGGTTTAGTGCTGGTCTAGTTCAGGTTTGGTCCAGGTTCAGTCCCAGTTTTGATGGCGCGTGTGGTTAAGAGTGAACTAACTGAATTAATTACTAAATATCCTAATCCTTTGTGGTGCAGTGTGTGGAGGTCTCACTCTGGTCGCGGCTGCACTGCTCCTCGTCGCTCCCGTCTTTACAGTCGTTTTCTCCATCGCAGCGAAACGCCGACGGGATGCACTGACCATTACGACACTCCAGCAGACCCTGGCTCTTACACGCTAGACAAATACAAATGACATTCAAAATATCAGAACAAAACTTTGGCAATTCACAAAATATCAAATATGAATGCATTTTAATAACTACATATATAGTGCTTATACAGCGCTTTTCCACCTTCAAGGCACTCAAAGCGCTTTACATCTCCATGGAGACAAGCACGCCAGACACCCCAACAGAGAAGTTACATAGTGTGTCAACATAACGGTGCATTGAGTGTGCAGTCAGATGGAGCCCAGCGGGAGGAGGCAGATTCATGCTTAAAACTGTGAACGTGTGAAACAAATGAGTCACAAAGTATGACCTTTAGAATCAAAACTGTCTAAGTCCTGAGTCCTGGTTTGTTCCTAGTTTAGTCTTGGTTTAGTCTAGGTTTAATCCTGGTTCTCACAGCAGTTGTGTTCATCGCTCTTGAGTAGTGCAGTATTAGTAGTTGCAGCAGTAGTTGTAGTAGTAGTATTAGTACTGTAGTAGTAGTACTCACAGCAGTTGTGCTCGTCGCTCTTGTCAGCACAGTCGAAGTCTCCGTCACAGATCCAGTCTTTAGAAACACATCGTCCGTCTCCACATTTGTGCTGCAGACTCAGGTCACACTCTGAGGTACAATACAACAATACAACAACACAACAGGTACAATAATACAACAATACAACAACACAACACGTACAGTAATACAATAATACAACAGGTACAATAATACAACAATACAACAACACAACACGTACAGTAATACAATAATACAACAGGTACAGTAATGAACTCAGAGGGAACTGTGGAACTGTGATTTCTTCAACTGTGATGAATTCAGGATTTCATTTTCTAAATAAAAACTTACTCCAAAATATTATAAGAATATAAATGGCTAAATTAAATGTGCACAACTAACTTTGTCACCATGGAGATGTTATAAATGCTTATAAATGCTTTGCTTTTATTGCTCAAATATCACACATACATTCTTGAGTGGGGTCACCTGATAAACCAGGCTCATGCCTGATTAATATGTGTCACTCTGAATAGAGTTCTACACGTTATCAATTATATATGTATCATTTACATATTACAAATGCCACGACGATTATTTGAATCTGATTGGTGGAAGAGTCACAACAGCGGCATTGCCAACCCGCTCTGTGCTCTGTGACTGACCCACCCGCTCTGTGATTGGCCCATCCGCTCTGTGATTGGCCCATCCGCTCTGTGATTGGTCCATCTTGCTGCGTAAGGTTATGCCTAACTCGCCTCACTATAGATCTGACCTGTAACTTGGCCTGGTGGCTAATTTAATGTCATACCGTAGAACAATCCATAACATCTCAGAAGCAAGCAGGTGGCGACCTCCCCACCAAAAACATACATACATACATACATACATACATACTGCACACATAGTGTAATTTCATAGTGCACCTTGAAAGAAAATTCCCATGTTTTTCTTATGATGATGAAAACGCTTTTTAAGATTGAAATTATATGGTTTAATATTATCTTTATTATATATGTAATTTTATTTGAACTTTATTTTGCCACCCTACAAAACCAGCCAAACCACCAAAATAAACAGTGACCTACAATATGTGCTCTGATGAAAATTCCCCACAATCAAAACTAAAACAAACAATAATAAAAAGTGAAGTCATAAATATTTCCTGTAGTTTTCCTGACAGAGAAAGTGTCACGTTTCAGACAGTAACTCAGTTTAAATAAATGTCAGTGTGAACAGCTGACAGCTCTGTCCAAACAGCTGGGGATTCCTCCTCCAGAGACAGAACTGGACCAGTACTAGACCAGGACTAGACCGGGACTAGAACAGGACTAGAACAGTACTAGACCAGAACTAGAGCAGGACTACACCAGGACTAAACAGGGACAAAATCAGGACTACATCAAAACCAATCAAGTACTGAACTAGTACCAAATTCTGAGTACTGAGCCAAAACACAACAAACTGGAACTAAACTAGTACTAAACCAGGACTAAACAGAACTAAACCAAGACTAAACCAGGACTAAACCAGGAACAGACCAGGACTAAGCCAGGGCTAACACAGGACTAAACCAGGACTAAACTGGAACTAAACCAGGACTAAAACAGGAATAAAATAGGACTAAACTAGAACTAAACCAGTACTAAAACAGGATTAAACTGGAACTAAGCCAGGAATAAGCCAGGACTAAACCAGGACTAAACCATCACTAAACCAAGACTAAACCAGGACTAAAGTTGGACTAAAGTAGAACTCGACCAGGACTCACCACAGCTCATCTCGTCACTGAGGTCTCCACAGTCGTCAAATCCATCACAAACTAAAACAGGAGGAACACAGCGTCCAGTGGAGCAGCGGAACTCCCAGTCCGCACACTCTGAAACACAAACAAATAAACCAGATTTGTTGACCTGGTTTATGGTTCAGATCTCTGTAATCACTGGGCCTATCCACATGAAACAAAGACTGGCACAGAGTTCAGCGTCTATGTCAGTATAGATAAACAAAAGGGAAACTATTTTTTCGCAGTAGCTTCAGAAACTGTTGCCATTACTCAACCCCAAAGACGTGACTGTGACCCCAAAGTGATTGTTGTCAGCTGAAAAGACTTTAAGAATGATGAGAAAGTTCAACATTTGTGGATCATAACTTTGGAGGTTTCTTTCAAAAACAGTGAATTTCCCATAGAAATATGTTGATAATTTGCATCTGATGTCATCAACCTTCCCTGGGGGTGTAATGCTAACTGTAGACACTGCTCTGTCTGAAGTTACTGTTACTCAAATCTGACCTTTGTTTTAACACAATCTAACTACAAAGAGCTAAATTAGATGGAACAGGTGATCTGATTTGTGCTCTTAAATAACATTACGTCACTCTTTTTTGATCAAACTCCTAAACTGGACCATAAACGCTCGTATTGATGACAGGGTCCTGAAAAAGTGTTTAAATAAAATATTCAGTTCTCGTAAAATATTTTTTCTTAAATTTCATACTATTTTAAAACTTTTTTTTTACTGATGAACATTCCACCAACACACATACATGTAGACCCCCCCCCCCCATGTGATGTCACTGCAAAGTATTAAATTATTAGTGTCTTCCCCTGTATCCTCTGCTTTCGTCATCTCCCCTCAGTACTTTATCACTACTGCGTTGTTACTGCACTAGCACTGCGTTGGTACTTCATTGTCTCAGTATCGTAAACCTGGGTCACTATGGGGGTGGCTGCATTCCTTTCTTTACAAACTCCAACTCCCATCAATCACCTCTCCCTGTGTCACAGTCGCCACGGAAACGGCTCAACAATCTCGCTAGACATATTTTGTGAAAGGACCAAAAACTGCTTAGCTACTTCAGGGGTTTGAAACAGGACTTAACCAAGACTGAACCAAGACTAAACCAGGACTAAACCAGGACTGAACCAAGACTAAACCGGGACTAAACCAGGACTGAACCAAGACTAAACCGGGACGGAACCAGAACTAAACCAGAACTAAACCAGGACTAAACCAGGAGTGAACCAGGACTAAACCGGGACGGAACCAGAGCTAAACCAGAACTAAACCAGGACTAAACCAGGACTGAACAAGGACTAAACCGGGACGGAACCAGAACTAAACCAGGACTAAACCAGGAGTGAACCAGGACTGAACCAGGACTAAACTGGGACGGAACCAGAGCTAAACCAGAACTAAACCAGGACTAAACCAGGACTGAACAAGGACTAAACCGGGACGGAACCAGAACTAAACCAGGACTAAACCAGGAGTGAACCAGGACTGAACCAGGACTAAACTGGGACGGAACCAGAGCTAAACCAGAACTAAACCAGGACTGAACCAGGACTAAACCAGGACTAAACCGGTACGGAACCAGAACTAAACCAGAACTAAACCAGGACTAAATCAGGAGTGAACCAGGACTGAACCAGGACTATATCGGGACAGAACCAGAGCTAAACCAGAACTAAACCAGGACTGAACCAGGACTAAACCAGGACTTTGGAGGAAGAATAGTGACAATTTTTTTGTATTAAATTGCACCAATTAAAAGTCTTTATTGTATGTAAACTGTGTATCTCTAGAGACGGAACTAAACCAGGACTAAACCGGACTAGACCAGGACTAGAACAAGACTGGCGCAGTAGTAAACCAGGACTAAATCAGGACTAGACCAGGACATCCGTCTGGTTAAACTACACCGATTCTAAGTCTTAATTTCTAATAAGATAATAATTTTATGTATTTATCCCCATTTCCTTTTTTTTGGTTACGGATTTGCAGCTGACCGGCAGAATCAAAAATCGTTACATGAAGAAAATTATATATCCTATTTGTCACATTGCCTAAACCAGACACATTATTGATCTCATGAGTCCCAGTTAAACCACTTTGGAATGGGAGGGACTTTCGGTAAAATACTCTGAGCTGATTGGATGAAATGAGACATAAGACCTGCCAATCACAGTGATACATGTTTCCAACTGCACAGACACACTAAACACTTCAGCAGTATTATCCCTTTGCACACAGCTCACCTCTACGTTACACTGTTTTTGCAGTACCAGGACTCACCACAGGAGGTCTCGTCGCTCCAGTCGTCACAGTCGTTGAATCCGTTACAGACGAGTTTCTGAGGGACGCAGATCCCGCTGGAGCAAAGGAAGTGGTCCTTACCGCCGCACACCGCTGTCGGCCAATCAGAGAGGTGGAAGGAGATAATTAACCAATCAGTAACAGTATATCCACACTTCAAACTCCGCCCCTGCAGCCAGATGTTTCTAATCAAAAACAACTGGCTGTAATGAAGGCTGTCCTGTGTGATGTCACCAAGTACTTGAAATTGCAAAGACCACTGAAGGCAGCACAAACTTAGATTTAAGCGTTTTGGACACTGTAGAAAGCTGTAAATTTGAGTTTGCACTGAGGTTGCCAAAAAATTACTAGGAACATTTGACAATATGATCATTCCCCTTAAACCGTCAGATGATGGTGAACAGTAAAGGCTGAGTTAAAAAATGTAGTGTTTAGTTCCACTTTAAGAATCAGCAGAAGAAGTAAATACTTACACGCTTTACCTTTAACATTTCGGGGCGAGTAGCAGATGGGGCTGGCAGATGGTGATGATGATGAAGGAAGCATAGATGAAAAGGAAGGAGAAGGAGAGGTAGAGAAGGAGGAGGGAGGAGAGGAGGAAGAGGGAGAGGTGGAAGAAGAGGAGGAGGAGCTGAACTGGGAGCAGCGGAGGAAGTCTGGCCAGGAGGCGTTGAACATGTGAAGAACAGGCTCACAGCCGAGACGAGCCGCCTCACAGAACGACTCACACGGAAGAACCAGACGTCTGAAGAGAAAATATGAAGAAAAAATGAGAAATATTACACAAACTAAAGTAGGTAGGTAGGTAGGTAGTAATTTTCTTGGCACTGGGGTTGTCAGAAGTATCGAAAGTCAAATACTAACTGATATTGAAACTAGTATCAAAACTAGATACTCATTTTTCACAAGTATCGATACTAAAAAAGTCCCATTAACAGGACAGAAATGAACCTTTCCTTAATAGCTTTAGAATGATCTTGAGTATAAGAGCACATAGTATACGCCCATGGACCACTGTGGGACCTACCTTTAAGGCCACATGGTAATATAAAAGATTAAAAAAATCACTTTGTATTGTTTAAAAAAGGATTTGGTAACAGAATCGTTATTGATGAGTATTAAGTATATTCCTAAGTATTGAAATCAAGAAAAACGCTCTTTATTTAGACAATAGAATGTGATTTTCAACATTACATACTAGTCTATGTGCTGTTAGAATTGTTCTGATACGATATGAATGGGACGTTTTTTTAGAATCGGACCTGCTCATTTGAGTATCTAGTTTCGAATGTAGTTTTATTATCGATTAGTATCTGATTTTCGATACCTTTGACAACCCTACAGCCTCACGATACACCAGTGCACTAACTAGAAGAAGCAAGCACGCCTAAAGTTGTATAAAGAAGTTGACAAGTAAACGCTGAATGTAACTAAACTTTCCTATAGCTTTGTAATCCGCCTGACGACAGCGTCTGATTTGTGGATGTTCTCACCTGTGGTCTCCGTGGAAACACTGAGGCAGGGCCAGAGAGCAGCCGAACAGCATGATGTGTCTGTAGCATGAGAGACGGCTCAGGTAACTGAAGAACCTACAGCAACAAGGAGCAGAAAATACTACATTTAACATTCAATTAAAGAAGACCTTGTGCTTGTGTCTGCTGTATAGTTAGAATCGATGAAACCTGTGGATCATTATGCTACAATTTGGACATTTTAAATCACAATATTGATCTAAAACAACTTCATAAAAGAAACATGTCAGATGGTAAATATTGAGGAGAAACTACAACATGGGCAAAAGCTCTGAAAAGTCAATTTTTCAGAATAGGTCTGCTTTAAAATCAATACAATTTATTTTTGTTTAGTCCAAAATCACAAGAGCTGTTGCCTCGCAGGGTTTCACAAAAAATATAGATTAAACCAACAGAAAGTGAGACAATAGAACAATGAAACTGTAGACGGCCAGGATGTTTCTTTTAATAAGAATGTTCCAAATTATGGCATTAAGGCCGATCTCCAAAGACAAACGATGCCACCAGACCAAGTTACAGGTAGGATCTATGGAGAGGCAAGTCTACTCACTGAAAAATACATGTTTTTTAGGGTATTTTTGAACAGTGAAACACCCATAATAGTTTTAATGCTAAATTCACATGTTTAATGCCATACTGTGGAACATTCAAGGCAATAAGCAATAAAATCTTCACGGAAAAGAGCAGGTGGTGAACAGAAAAGTAAATGGTAAACAATAAGAGTAAAAACACGTCTAACCTGAGCAGCATGTCCACCTCGGTGCTCTTGACGACGTTGAGCGGAGACGTCAGCCACGTTTGATTGTACGGTAACATGTGACACTGCGGCTCCGAGATCAGCTGACAGCTCCCTGCCAATCACAGAGCAGGAAAACAAGTCAACGGAGATATGAAATGCGGCTGTTATATCTGTTTTTAACGTCAACTGATGTCCTTTCACTACGAGGGCTGGGTTCCCTAGGCCACTATTAGGAGGAGGTGTCATTCCCCAGTGTGTATCAGAGACAAATTTGTCACTTGTCACCTACTACTAGGGATGTAACAATATCAAAATCCCCCGATACAATATTTTCACAATATGCAACTCACGGTTTGATTTATTTTCGATTTTATTTATTTATTCCAATATTTTGTGGAGGTAAACAAAATTGTGAATATACTACTTTTTACTTTTAAAAACCTTGGAAAAGCCTTTGGTACTGTTATAATATGAAGAATTATGATTTAAAAGTGCTTCATAACAGTTATTTCTTCATGTAGAGACAGCACAGAAGGATCATGGTCTATGTAGTTCCCTCTAAAAGGATCATGGTCTATGTACTTCCCTCTGTTTTTTAGCTAGTGGTGCACCATAGCAGGCAAGTCAAGTTTATGTGTACAGCACAGTTCATACACAAAGTAATCTGAAGTGCTTTACAGAATAAGAAAGCCATTCAAATCACAAAGAAAGACATAAAAACACATAACTATTCATTTAAGCAAGAAGATTTGCAGTTTGATATAGACTTAGACTTAGACAAACTTTATTGATCCGCAAGGAAAGTTATTTGGACACACACACGTCACAATATAATATAATAAAAAAAGAGTAAAAAATATAAACGGTAATAATACATTCTAAATTTGTAGCAAAAATAGCAAGTTACATAAGAGTGAGTTGTTGTACAGTTGTGGGGAGTATTATCTCCTCTGTCCCTCTATAGTCTGGTGCAGTGGGTGAGCAGGAGTGTCCATGATGGAGAGCAGTTTGTCTAGTGTCCTCCTGTCCCTCACTGTGACAAATGTCTCCAGCTCACAGCCGATCACGTGTCCAGCTTTACGGATCAGTTTGTCAATCCGCCCAATGTCCCTTTTAATGGTGCCGCTCCCCCATCAGACCACAGCGAAGTTCAGGGTGCTGGCTATAACAGACAGGAGAAGATCTCCAGTAACTTGCAGCACACATTGAAAGACCTGAGCTTTCTCAGGAAGTAGAGTCTGCTCATGCTCTTCTTGTAGACAGCATTACAGTTGTCCCTCCAGTCCAGCCTGTTGTTCACATGGACGCCAAGGTACTTGTAGCAGTCCACTATTTCCACGTCCTGGCCCTGGATGGTAATGGGCTCCACTGGTGTCCTCTTTCTCCTGAAGTCAATCACCAGTTCCTTGGTATTGTCAACATTCAAAAGCAGATGGTTTGCCTGGGACCACTCCACAAAGTTTGTAATCAGTGTCCTGTACTCCAGCTCCTGTCCATCCCTGATACACCCGACCACTGCAGAGTCATCAGAGAACTTCTGCAGATGGCAGGACCAGGAGCTGTACTGGAAATCAGAGGTGTACAGAGTGAACAGGAACTGAGACAAGACTGTACCATGGGGGCCTCCTACATTACTGACCACAGTGTCAGACAGGGTGGTCCCCAGTCGCACGTACTGAGGCCTGCCTGACAGGTAGTCATTAATCCAGGAGACAATGGAGGAGCTGACACCCATCCTGAGCAGCTTCTTACCCATCAGAAAGGGCTGGATTGTGTTAAAGGCACTGGAGAAATCAAAGAAAAATATCCTCACAGAGCCCTTAACACTATCCAGGTGAGAGTGAGCCCGCTGCAAAAGATAGATTACAGCATCATCCACACTAATGTGGGCCTGATAGGCAAATTGTAGAGGATCCAAGGATGGTGCTACCAAGGGTCTGAGCTGAGCCAGAACAAGTCTCGAGAGACAGCAGGCTCCAATTGTGGCAGCGGTAGCTGCCACTACACCTGCCAGTACAGCTGCCACGAATTTGTGGCAGCTGCCACGAATTCGTGGCAGCTGCCAGTACAGCTGCCACAAGTTTGTGGCAGCTGCCACGAATTTGTGGCAGCTGCCACGAATTCGTGGCAGCTGCCAGTACAGCTGCCACAAGTTTGTCTCTACAAATTGTAGAGGATCCAAGGATGGTGCTACCAAGGGTCTGAGCTGAGCCAGAACAAGTCTCGAGAGACAGCAGGCTCCAATTGTGGCAGCGGCAGCTGCCACTACACCTGCCAGTACAGCTGCCACAAATTTGTGGCAGCTGCCACGAATTCGTGGCAGCTGCCAGTACAGCTGCCACAAGTTTGTGGCAGCTGCCACGAATTTGTGGCAGCTGCCACGAATTCGTGGCAGCTGCCAGTACAGCTGCCACAAGTTTGTGGCAGCTGCCACGAATTTGTGGCAGTACAGCTGCCACAAGTTTGTGGCAGCTGCCACGAATTTGTGGCAGCTGCCACGAATTCGTGGCAGCTGCCAGTACAGCTGCCACAAGTTTGTGGCAGCTGCCACGAATTTGTGGCAGCTGCCACGAATTCGTGGCAGCTGCCAGTACAGCTGCCACAAGTTTGTGGCAGCTGCCACGAATTTGTGGCAGTACAGCTGCCACAAGTTTGTGGCAGCTGCCACGAATTTGTGGCAGCTGCCACGAATTCGTGGCAGCTGCCAGTACAGCTGCCACAAGTTTGTGGCAGCTGCCACGAATTTGTGGCAGCTGCCACGAATTTGTGGCCGCGGACCTGCCGCGGCAGGTCCTTCTATGTGTGGCAGCTGCCGCGGCAGGTCCTTCTATGTGTGGCAGCTGCCGCGGCAGGTCCTTCTATGTGTGGCAGCTGCCACAAGGACCTGCCGCGGACCTGCCGCGGCAGGTCCTTCCATGTGTGGCAGCTGCCGCGGCAGGTCCTTCTATGTGTGGCAGCTGCCACAAATTCGTGGCAGCTGCCACAAACTTGTGGCAGCTGTACTGGCAGCTGCCACAAATTCGTGGCAGCTGCCACAAATTCGTGGCAGCTGCCTTGGATCTCTACAAATTGTAGAGGATCCAAGGATGGTGCTACCAAGGGTCTGAGCTGAGCCAGAACAAGTCTCGAGAGACAGCAGGCTCCAATTGTGGCAGCGGCAGCTGCCACTACACCTGCCAGTACAGCTGCCACAAATTTGTGGCAGCTGCCACGAATTTGTGGCAGCTGCCAGTACAGCTGCCACAAGTTTGTGGCCACAAGTTTGTGGCAGCTGCCACGAATTTGTGGCAGCTGCCGCGGCAGGTCCTTCTATGTGTGGCAGCTGCCGCGGCAGGTCCTTCTATGTGTGGCAGCTGCCACAAATTCGTGGCAGCTGCCACAAACTTGTGGCTGCCAGTACAGCTGCCACAAGTTTGTGGCAGCTGCCACGAATTTGTGGCAGCTGCCACAAGGACCTGCCACAAGGACCTGCCGCGGACCTGCCGCGGCAGGTCCTTCTATGTGTGGCAGCTGCCGCGGCAGGTCCTTCTATGTGTGGCAGCTGCCACAAGGACCTGCCGCGGACCTGCCGCGGCAGGTCCTTCTATGTGTGGCAGCTGCCGCGGCAGGTCCTTCTATGTGTGGCAGCTGCCACAAATTTGTGGCAGCTGCCACGAATTTGTGGCAGCTGCCACGAATTTGTGGCAGCTGCCAGTACAGCTGCCACAAGTTTGTGGCCACAAGTTTGTGGCAGCTGCCACGAATTTGTGGCAGCTGCCGCGGCAGGTCCTTCTATGTGTGGCAGCTGCCGCGGCAGGTCCTTCTATGTGTGGCAGCTGCCACAAATTCGTGGCAGCTGCCACAAACTTGTGGCTGCCAGTACAGCTGCCACAAGTTTGTGGCAGCTGCCACAAATTTGTGGCAGCTGCCACGAATTTGTGGCAGCTGCCACAAGGACCTGCCACAAGGACCTGCCGCGGCAGGTCCTTCTATGTGTGGCAGCTGCCGCGGCAGGTCCTTCTATGTGTGGCAGCTGCCACAAGGACCTGCCGCGGACCTGCCGCGGCAGGTCCTTCTATGTGTGGCAGCTGCCGCGGCAGGTCCTTCTATGTGTGGCAGCTGCCACAAATTCGTGGCAGCTGCCACAAATTCGTGGCAGCTGCCACAAACTTGTGGCAGCTGTACTGGCAGCTGCCACAAATTCGTGGCAGCTGCCACAAATTCGTGGCAGCTGCCACAAATTTGTGGCAGCTGTACTGGCAGGTGTAGTGGCAGCTACCGCTGCCACAATTGGAGCTAGCCCTTGCTGCAAGTCTCTCAAACACTTTCATGACATGAGATGTCAAAGCAACTGGTCTGAAGCCATTAAGTCCAGATGGAAGAGGCTTCTTGGGCACAGGCACAATGCAGGAGGTCTTCCATAGCACTGGTGTCCATTCAAGCTTCAGACTCAGTGTGAAGAGAAAGTGCAGGATTCCAGTGAGCTGTGCTGCACATGTCCTCAGCACGCGGGGGTTGACTTGGTCTGGTCCAGAAGACTTGTTTTGGTGAACTTTCTCCAACTGCCTTCTTATCTGCACAGGTGACACAGACACTGAGCTGGGTTCCTCCGTGGGGGTGGGAGTAGGTGTGGGAGCAGAGGTGATGGGCTGATGAATGGTTGTCTGAGTGATCTATGGTGAGGTGTGGATTGGGCATCTGGGAGGTGTAGAGATGGGGGTGCCAGGGGATGAGAAATGATTAAAATGTAAATTGAGTAGGTTTGATCTGTCTGGGCTATTGTCCTCCTGCTTTGTTTTGGAGAGCCCTGTGATGGCCTTCATTTTCTTATTATTACATCCCTACTTGCTACGGCAACTAGAAAAAAAACTACATGTAATATGCTATCTATTTTTATTACTCGTTAAATCTGTTCATTTGAAGTTAAACCTGAGCCCAATGTCTGTGTTCACAGCGCATTTAACTGCCAAAAAGCTCGAGCAAACAGAAAAACATGCAGAGAAACATGGAGCTAACTGATCTGAGTGCAATATTTACTGTGATATGGTATTTTACTGGTGTTTTTCAAAAAATAAATGTTCGGAAGATTTCTACGCAAACTCTAATTTAAATGAACGGCGAACTAAGGTTTCGAGTGACAGACACAGAGGGAATGACAGAAGACAGAAAGACGGGGGTAGAGAGGGACTGGAGAGAGAAAAAGAGAGTGAGAGAGGACAAAAGAGGTGAGACAGACAGGGAGAAGAGGGAGGGAAACAGAGAGAAAGTGGAGAGGAGGTAGAAGAGAGAGGGGGGAGATGGAGAATAGGGAGAGTGAATAAAATAATTAAAATAAAGTCAAGCTAACGACTGGCATGATTGATGCAAATTCGGCAAAAGACTCAAAACGGGAAATGATGGGGAACATGTCTGCTCTCACATCTGCCCTCTACTGGTAGAAGAAGAAAATCAAATAAACTCTTGTGTGCTTTGGACTGTCGCGTTCACTACATCTCCGTAAATCACTTTGAGTCACTGTCCTTCTTCTGCTTATTTCATTTTAGCTTCAGAGACTTTGGTGATTTTGTTTGCGTTCTGGGAAAAAAGTCTTGTCCCAAAGCCAACGTCCAATCAGGCGCGAGGACAGACAGACGCTCGTTTGCATTCAGCGGAGATGCCCGAGGACACTGTAGGACAAGAGTATGGATCAGACAGAAAGAGAGGGGGAGGAGAGCGAAGGAGTGAGAGGGAGGAGAGAGGGAGGGAGGGAGAAAGAGGGAGGACACTGTAGGACAAGAGTATGGATCAGACAGAAAGAGAGGGGAAGAAGAAGAGAGGGAGGGAGGGAGAAAGAGGACAAGAGTATGGATCAGACAGAAAGAGAGAGGGAGGAGAGCGAGGGACGGAGAAAGAGGGAGGACACTGTAGGACAAGAGTATGGATCAGACAGAAAGAGAGGGGAAGAAGAAGGAGGGAGGGAGGGAGAAAGAGGGAGGACACTGTAGGACAAGAGTATGGATCAAACAGAAAAAGAGGGGGAGAATAATAATAATAATGCATCAGTTTTCTCCAACCACCACCATCACTCACGCACACACCACTTTCATACTAGGCAATGCAGGTGAAGTGTCTTGCCTAAGGACACAATGACAGTTTTTGCTACTGGCGCCCCCATGTGGCACCTGATTTTCCCATTCAAGTCCTAACCAGGCCCGGCCCTGCTGAGCTTCTGAGACCTGACGAGATCAGACTTTGACAAACCGGTATGGCCACAAGAAGGAGGAGAGAGGGAGGGAGAAGAAGAGGGAAAGAGGAGGAGAGAGAGAAAGTTAGAGGGGGAGGAAAGAGAGAGAGAGAAAGAAAGTAAGAGGGGAAGGAGGAAGGGAGGGAGAGAGGGAAAGAAAGAGGAGAGTGATGGAGAGAGGGAGCGAGAGGGAGGGAGGTAGGAGAGTGCGGGAGAGAGGAGAGTGATAGAGATAGGGCAAAAGAGGGAGGGAGGAGGAGTGATGGACAAGGAAGAGGAGTGGGGGAGTGGAGGGCGGTAGGAGAGGGAGGAGGGAGAACGGGAGAGAAAAGAAGGAGAGACTGGAAAGAGAGAGTGAGAGAAAGAATAAAGAGAGGGACTGAGCGAGAGAGGGGTAGAGTGGTAGAGAGGGACTAGAGAGAGAGCGAGAAAGAGAGAAAACTGGAGAGAGAGCGGGACTGGAGAGAGAGTGAGAGGACAAGAAGCAGAGGGAGGGAAACAGAGAGAGAGGAGGGGAATAGGTGGAAGAGAGAGAGGGAGGAAGTAAATGTAGGGAGATGGAGAAGAAGGGAAAGATAGAGGAGGATATTTGATATTAATAGATAAGAGAGAGAAAAAAGGAGTAAAGTGAAAGTGAGAGATTAAAAAGTGAGGGAGAGAGGCAGGGAAGAAAGTGGAAGGGAGAGATAGGTTCCCCAGGTTAAATGGGGATAGGAAGGGGGAAAGAAGAGAGTAAGGCAGTGGAGCCAAAAACAAAAGAAAAAAAATGAAGAGAAAGGAGTGAATGAAAAGAGAGAGAGAGGAAAGGAGAAAGAAGGACAAATAGTGAGGGAAAGAGAGATGGGAGAGGAATGAGAGAGGCAGAGAGAGAGGAGGGGAAAAAGAGGAGGAGAACAAATGGAGAGAGGAGATGAGATGAGAGAGGGATGAAGGATAGAGGGGGAGAGAGAGAGAGGAGAAGAGATTAGAGGAAAGAGGGATGGAGTATAGAGGGAGAGACAGAGAAGGAGAGAGAAAGGAGAGGAATAGATAGATAGATAGATAGATAGATAGGAAGAGAAAAAAGATAGAGATGAAAAGATAAAGGGAGAGAGAGAAAGAGAGGAGAGGAGAAAGGGATGAAGAATAGAGGCAGAGAGAGTGAGAGGCGACAGAAAGATGAAGAATACAGTGGGAGAGAGATAGAGGAGAGATGGATGGAAGATATATAGAGGGGGAAAAAGAGAGAGAGGGACAGCTGATTCATTAGAGTATGTGCTCGGGACACTCCTCCGTTTGTCCAAAGTGTCCTCTCCAGAAAATGCTGAGTCAGCTCAACTTCAGCTCGATCTGTCCCCGAACCTCGCCGTTTATCACGGAAAAAAGATAAAAATAAAATATTCCCAAACCACAGAAAGTACAAAAGGTGAGATGATTTGTCCCTCTCAAATAACATTACAGTTCCAAGATAGCTGATGATGCTAACTTTAGGCACTGCTCTGTCTGATGCTTTGTGAGACTTTAATCTGAGTTTTGTTTTAACACAGTCTGACCAGAAAGAACTGACTTAGTTGAAACTAGAACAGGTGAGCTCATTTCTGCAGCATCTTAAAACTGTGTGCACTGTGTCACCATGGAAACGGCTAAACATTCCACCATAGAGACACATGTAGAACACCCCCAGCGTGTTGTCACTGCAAAGTATCAATAGTTTTTGATACAAACCATTTTCTGAAGCGGGCGCAGATGTGGTGTAGCTCAATGAAGAAATGGTGCTGAGTGACGTCACGGTGGTCAGCCAATCAGGAGGCGGCTCTGTGGGAGGGGGCAGGGTCTGGAGAGGGTCTGGTCCAATCACAGCAGCTGAAGTGGCGGCGCTCGTTGTTGATTGGGTGGTGAGGGTGTGGTTAGTGATGAAGGGGGCGGGGCTTGTTGTTGTGATGTCATCTTCGGTTAAAGGCTTCGGCGACGGCAGAGGACTGGAGGCCAACAGACCACTACCCAGCATACCTGAAACAGAGAAAAATCAGGACTAAAACAGGACTAAACCAGAACTAAACCGGGACTAAACCAGGAATAAACTAAACCAAGTCTAAACCTGGTCTAAAGCAGGTCTCACCTGTCAAGGCCAGAGCCAGCAGCAGCACAGCGGTCAGTAGACTCAGAGCGGGGACCAGGATGTAGAGCAGGCGTCGTAGCTGATTGGCCGAGCCCAGTTTGTGTGGACACGCCCCCTCACGGCCCATGCCCCGCCCACTTCCGCCACACGACTGAGAAACAAGGAGGATGAGAAAAGTTAAAACTTCAGATTACAAATGTAAAAGCTAAATAATGTCAATGTAAGCACTATATATTTAAGCATGCCTCATCAAAAGGACTCCCTGCGCCCTCTGCTGGTTCCACTTAATGTGATACACGACTCAAAATATGGTTAGAATATTGCCTGGCAAATCCTGATACTGATTTCTCTGTATTTTTATACAGATTGATATCAGTCTGGTCCTCATGCCCTTTGTTGTGTCTCAAACCAGAACCAAACGTGATCGTCCAATCAGATTTGTTTATTTCAGTGACTCATGTGAAACGAAGGAGCTCATTGGTCACATATCATTTATAAATAAAATTTCCCTCACCTCAGATGAAGTTTAGTGCTTCACTCATTGATTCTTCAGAAACCTGCCATGTTTTTCAGCCCCCTGTGATATTTTTTCCTATATTTTTTCAAATAGATGGGCCATGCTTGTCCCTGATTGGGTAATCTATCTGTCAATCACGCCCATCTGAAAACACAGAGATTCACAGGAGACCAGACTCACATCTGCATAAAGTATTGGAGAAGTGTGTATTCCGGATCCCAAGCAGGTAATATTACGTTAATGTATTGCACATGATGTTCTGTGATCTGTGATTCTGTGATTTGAAAAGATTAATTATGTATCTTTAATTAAGGTTAAGGTGCACTTTGGCAAGCCATGACAATTATGGCTGAACCCAGTTTCCTCTATTTGAGCAAAATATGTCTTGTCCCAGTACAATTATATGGTATAAGCAGCTCTTGAGGTCAAAATAAGTCCTCTGTGTACTGTCTGCATTTAATTACAAAGTCTTTTACTGCCATGGAAGTCAGGAAGTGCGCTGGTCGCATGCTAGTTGATGTTAGCTTTACTGTGACGGCAAAACTCCACACTCTGAATGCATAAGGTAAGTGAGAAAGAACTCTGGATCACTGCAAACTAGTTCTTTCATGCTTTTAAGACACTAAACCTCAGGTAGCCTTCAGTGACTCCCTTTAAACAGTTTACAGTCTTTATTTAACCTGCTGCTGACCCCGTGTGGCCGGAGGAAGCATTTAATTTGATTTTAGATTTAATAATAGCTGTTTTGAAAGGGGGAGCAAGGAAGCGCAGGGGGGACGGAGGAGGACGAGGAGGGTCTTGTTGTCGTCTGGAGTTTTTCCGTGAGATATTTTGGTCGTGAGTGAAACCTGACGCTGCAGCTTTAAATAAACTCTATAAGTCAGACGGAAGATGCATGTGCGCTGATAAAACATAAAATATACTACTACTATTATTCCTACTACTGATATTAATACTACTACTACTGCTACTACTACAACTACTACTACAGCTACTACAACTACTACTAACCAGGGACTAAACCAGGTTTAACTAGGGATCAAAACAGGACTAAACCAGGTCTATACCCAGGGACTTAAACAGGACTAAACCAGGTTTAACTAGAGATCAAAACAGGACTAAACCAGGTCTATAACCCAGGGACTTAAACAGGACTAAAACAGGTTTAACTAGGGACCAAAACAGGACTAAACTAGGTCTATTCCCAGGGACTAAAACAGCACTAAACCAGGTTTAACTAGGGATCAAAACAGGACTAAATCTAATATCTAAATGTATAGTACTACTACAAATACTAAAGCTGCTATACTACACTGCTAGTGTATTTCACTGTTTCCTATATTTCTATTAAAGATGCACTACGTAACTCTGTCACTCTTAAGAAAATGTTATTGCTTAGTCTGAAATGTTCCACAGATGTTGCTAAAAAATACTGGGTTTGGTGGAGTCACCTGCTTGTCTCCACAGAGTTCGATCATTTTACGCCATATTCTGAAACATCTCAGGCAAAAAAAAAATTATAATAATGAGATGAGATAAGACTGCTTGTGTGTGCCCTATAGTGAGCACATTACCCCGACTTTAGCGTCGTTGCACCGGCTTCCAGTTCGTTTTAGAGTCGATTTTGTTTTGTTTTTAAATCTTTCAGTGGACTGGCCCCACAGCACATCTCAGATCTCATCCAAACTTACACCCCCACACGTGCTCTGAGGTCCGGGGGCCAGCTCCAGCTTGTGGTGCCTAAGACGAGACTTAAAACCAGGGGGGACAGGGCCTTCTCTGTGGCCGGCCCTAAGCTCTGGAACGCTCAGCCCCCCCACGTCCCAACAGCCCCCACAGTGGAGTGTTTTAAGTCTTGTCTTAAGACCCACTTGTATTCTGTGGTTTTTAACACCATGGGAATTGTGTGGTCCTCTGTGTCTTTAATTTATTTTATTGATTTTACTCATTTACTGCTATTTTATGATTTTATGGTTGTGCTTTTATTTGATTTTTACTGGTTTTATTGTTTTAGGCCTGGTATGACCAAATTTTAGCAATGTACCTTTTTGTTGTCTTCATTTTATGAGCTCTGTGCAGCACTTTGGAAACTGCTTAGTTTGTAAAATGGGCTATATAAATATGGATAGTTATAATCTATGACACCTGTGGATCATTATGTTAGAATTTGCACTTTTAAATCACAATATTCATCTAAAACAAGTTAATAAAAGAAGCAAGTGCGCTGATGTCCGCGTTAGAAAACTGTGGTGCCCAATGGGAGCTGACGTTGCCGTAAATGTCGTGACAACAAAGAGCCGCACAAGATGACTACACTGCCGGATCCTAGTGTATCACTGAAAATTAAATTGGAGAAGGAAATAAGTACAGAGCAGGGGCCGGGTACTTGTGGTGGTGAAAATGGGAGTTGATGAAAATGGGGTCTAAAAATAAGCGATTAAAGAAAAGACGATTTTGCAGAATAGGTCTGTTTTAAGGAATTAAATTAATATTTGTACATTTATATGGCGGAGTACTAGTGTCACGATTAATTCAATATTTGTAAATATTTTCTATCTAGAAACGAGACACAATTTCCACAAGACAAGACGAGATACGAGATTGGGTAGTCCGATTTAGATCCCAAAGTTGGCTTCAGAATTTGAATATCATTCTAGCAGTGCTTTTTGGAACTACATCTTCTCAAAAGACGCAACCCACCAGCATTGAACCTCTTTTTTGTCCAATCCAAATGGGGAAAAAAGAGATCATTTTTCTCATGTGCGTACAGTCTTGTGGCATTTTTGTCTCTTGAGATCTTGTAGCACGAGATACAGTTACAGTAGTTAGCTAGTAGATAGTTACATAGTCTTAAACTAGTTCTGATACAGTCCACTCAGGTCCAACTTTGTCCTATTTATGTCATTGTTTCTTCTCTATTGATACTTGTCCAAATGAATAAGTAGTTTTAATAGTTTCAGCATTGATTATTAACTGGTCATTGATTCGTTTGACCGCCCAGTGGACAGCAGGTGTAATGATCGACTGTGTGAAAAACAAGGATGTGCAGACTTTCTACACAGTTGCTTTAACAAAGGTTTAAGGTTTTTACGGAGCTGTTTTTCTCTTTAGAATCCATTCCCTCTATTCAAAACATTTAACGACTCCAACGTCACTCAACAGAAACTGCACTGAGCTGGGTTTGTATAGGGCGATTTAAACAGGACTGAAACAGGACTGAACCAAGACTTAAACAGGGCCGAGCCAGGACTGAACCAAGACTGGAGCAGGACTTAACCAGGACTGAACCAGGACTTAAACAAGGCTGAGCCAGGACTGAACCAGGACTGAACCAGGACTGAACCAAGACTGGAGCAGGACTTAACCAGGACTGAACCAGGACTTAAACAGGGCTGAGCCAGGACTGGACCAAGACTTAAACAGGGCTGAGACAGGACTGAGCCAGGACTCAACCAAGACTCAACCAAGACTGGAGCAAGACTGAACCAGACTGAAAAAGGACTAAACCAGGACAAAACCAGGACTACATCAGGACTAAACTACATATGTTTTACTGAGGGAGGACTTGGGTTCTGGTCAGAACTGAAGGAGAAAAACATCTGGAGGTGTTTAACCTGTCACTGTTCAGGACCTCCAGAGTCCAAAACCAGGTCAATGTCCAGGACTAAACCAGAACTAAACCAGGACTAAACTTGGACTAAACCAGGTCTAAACCAGGTCTATGTTCAGGTCTCAACCAGGTCTAAACCAGGTCTAATCAGCCCAGGGACTAAAAAAGGACTAAACCAAGTCTGACTAGCAGAGGGAGCACAACCAGACTAAACCAGAACTAACCAGCCTGGGGACCAAAAACTGACTAATCTAGAATTTACCAGGGTCCAAAACAAAACTAAACCAGGACTAACCCAGGCTTGTCATAATAACAAATGTATAAGCATTATATATTAGTACAGATATACTGCAATAAACGATAAAAATGAAAAACTGCTTTATGCTGCTGACACAATAAACAAAAAAAGCAGGATTATTAAACATTTTAAATAGACAGTGTCATTAAAAGGCCTGAGCTGCAACACATAAATAATATAATGTACCAATAATTAGCCACAGAAGTCACTTTTTCTACATCTTTACAGCTCAAATCTTATCGTATTACAACTAAAATACTCCAAAATCTCCACACTTTTACAAAGAAACTGTACACATGATAAATATTAAGCACCAGAATATATAGTTACAGTTTCATATACGGAACAATAAGGCGATGTAGTTATCGTGACAGGCCTAGTCAGGTCTAACCAGGGACTTAAACAGGACTAAACTAAGTCCAAACAAGGTCTCAACAGGGACTAAATGAGGTCTTACAAAGCCAGGATTAAACTAGGTCTAATAAAACTAAATAAGATCTAATATAGGTTAGAAACAAGAGCAAAAATCATTCTTTTCAGAAATAGTTGATAATAACGCAACATAAAAGAATGAAAAATACTGTCCAAAAATCACTTTCTATTTGTTCTAGTGTGGAGCCCTAAACCAAGTCTAACTCTGAGCTAAACCAGGTCTAACTGTAAACTAAACCAGGTCTAACTCTGAACTAAACCAGGTCCAATACTTGTAAAACACCTCAGATAGATGCTGATCATTAGAGGATTACAGAGCTGTACTGAACCAGGACTAAACCAGAACTAAGCCAGGACTTAACCAGGTCTAAACCAGGACTAAGCCGGGTCTGAACCAGGCTCAAACCAAATCAAACCTGAGACTAATCCAGGTAACTCAGAACTAAACCAGGTCTAACCCAGAACTAAACTGAATGACCACTGCAGATAGAAAACATAGTTGTAATACTAAACCTAGACTAAACCAGGTCTAATACACACTGTAGTCTATGCTAGGAAACTAAGAACATCCAATACAATTTCAGGACAAAATGTTACAAAAACTACAAGCGAAACTACATTTTTACGTAATTGGAAAAAAAAAAAAAAAAAAAAAAGCAAAAAATCTGTAGTAAAATTTCCACAAAATGACTTTATGTAGGTAAATTAAATAGTCTGAACACATCTGTATGGCTTCATTACAATGTTCTTATTTCAAGGCAAATCATAAGAAGAAAAATAATGAATCTAGAACTAATAAAAAGCTTAAATAAATATATAAAGAACTAAGACTTGGTGCTACAGTTTGCAGAGGATTGTAAGAGACAGACGAGGGAGAGCGAACTGTGAATTTAAATGAGCTTTTTAAAGAATATTACGCTAACATACTGCACAAAAACTGTCTGAGCGTTTCTGGTATTAAAAAAAAGTACATTATTGTAGCTTGAATTAGTTTTTTAAAAAAAACAAAAAACGAAATGACAGTATGTTGAAACAAACCAGGTCTTTAAGCAGATCTAACGCAGGAATGACCGAAGTTTGAGATTTTTATTTTTTTTTTTTTAACAATTTGAAATTTGAACGCGCTACTTGGTTGAAATATTTTGCTACTTCCAGTAAAGCTACAGCAAACTATTAAAATGATGTGTTTTGGTAATTAAAAAATGCATATTCGATTAAAATACGTTGACAAAATCTTGAGAGAAAAAAAAAAAAATAATAAAATAAAAATGAAAAAAAAAAAGTATATAATCTACATACATTTAAATAAAAATTAAAACTAAATAAATGTAATAATAAATTAGTTATTCTGAATTCAACTCAATTTAATTTTTTTTTTTTTTTTTTTTTTTTTACCCCAAGTATCTCGTATAAACTAGCCTCACTTGCCCCGGTCTTGTAGCGGTCACTTCGGCCCAAACACGCGGTATTTTCGCGTTTCGTGGGAGCACCGGAGTCTTACCTCGCTGAAGGTGTGCTGGGCTCGCGCGCCGGACATGAGCTGCTGCAGCGCGAGACCCTCCTCTGAGCGCGCCTCGTGAGCCGCTCCGGAGAGGCTCGAGGACACACGCACGACACGCCCCCACCAGCTGACGACACAGAGTAGAGAGGGAGCAGGAGGAGGAGAGGAGAGCGGGATCGAGAGAAAGAGAAGGTATTTTGGACTTACCGCTGCTGTTCTTGAATTAAACCATTCAAATTGTAAAGTTGCACTAAGGAACTTTTTCTGGTGGAGATGGTGGGGGCAGGGGGCAGGGACGGCGCCAGGTGGGGCTAGAGGGGGCACTGGTCTCCCGTAAAATAGCGCCACTATTTTTTTTTTTTCTATTTTTTTTTTTAGAGCAAATCCAATCTCAACTAAAAATGTTCAAATAGCAGCTACAAAATAAGACAATAAAATAAAATAAAATAAATCCAGGTTCCATAAATCACTACAGGGTGTGCAGCAACCGATCATGTAACAAGGGCCAATAACATAACAAATTTGTCCAAGTTTAAATGTAATAATCAGCCAATAATGTAATAACTATGTTGAGTCAATAACGTGATCACATTTTGACAGTAATTACTACTTTGTTGGCTGCAGTTATTACATTACCAGAGAAAAGATAATCAAATAATAACAATAATGTAATCAGTGTTAGTTTTTCTCACTGTGGGACATGTATACTGGATCTAGAATCATTTTATTATAGTTTCAGTTTCAGTTTGCTAATTTAGAGTTGTTTTTATTCACATATTTGTCCTCCTTTTGATCATTTCTCATTTAGAACTACAGTGGAAATGATGTAGTCCACTTTTAGATCTGGTTTAGTCTTAGATTAGACCTGGAATAGTCCTGTTATAGACCTGGTTTAGATCAGGTGGCACTCGGAAAGCCATATCTTTATTTTTTACTTTTACATTATTGTTTATTACATTTAAAATGGTCCAAAATGATTGTTATTGGCCGTTATTACATTATTGGCTGTTATGGTTGCTACAGGGGGTAGCTACATTTAAAGTGGTTTAAAGCAGTGACTCAAACATGGGAGGGGGCGGGGGTGCGCTCTATTGTTAAAAGGCTCTACATCAACATGTTTCGTGAGCACCCCCACAGCTCCTCCAACCAAAAACGGCACCGCCCCTGACATGTTGTTGCCTGGAATATTCCACATCACAGTATGGCAAGCATGCTCATGGTAAATGATCACTTTTTTATACAGCACTTTTCTTTATAACAGCAAACCCCTCACCCATTCATACAACAGTGGCGAGGACACTGGGGGTGAGATGGGTTAAGTGTCTTGCCCAAGGACACGACAACAGCATGCATATGTGGGAGCTAGAATTGCACGCCAACCTGTGAGTCAGCGTATCCGAGCACTCAGGCTATATTTAGAAAATTCATTTTGTCTTCTTATCAGTTAGAACCTTTGTGTTTTCTGGCTTATTAGAAGAAAACACCAAGTTTCCAATCAAACTCTGTTTATGTTGAGAGCAGGATTCAAACCTCCAACCTTCAGATCAGAGCACGAACACTCTGAGCTGTTGTTTCTGCGGAGATGCATGTTTTAGAAGTATATTGTAGCAAAAAAAAACACTGAATATACTAAATATGCTAGGCAGGAGCACAAAGTTTAAGGCCGTACTGTGGAACCTTCAAGGCAAAGCAATAGCATGTCTGTGACCATGACAACGAGTGCACCCCCTTAAGACCAATTCAGTGATAATGAAAATATTGTATAGTAAAAAGAGTGAATACACGGTACAGAGGAGGGATATGCAGATTCAACGCTTTGAGTCAAACGCATTTATTTATCATTTTACAACATTTCCTTTCAAACTCCCGTTCCAGTTGTACCAATCCAGATTAAGCAGCTAACATTAATAAAGATTGTTATTTCTACATTTTCTTTCAAATGAGCATTTTCTAATAAAACACAAACAATAAGAGGTGGATTTTTAGTGTAAGGAGATTCAGCAGCGAAGATGGATAAGTTAAAGCTCTACTGTGGAACATTACAGGCAAAGCAATCAAATCTCCACGGTGATGAGCAAATAGTGCACCCATCCCATCACCTTGCCAAGTCAGGTCTGTGGACAGGCGAGCTCGCTTACAGTAAAGACAGAGGCTTGGCAATAATATATTTTACCTCATTAAAACACCTGTAATTAAAGACATGCTTTTACTTTAGTTCAATGTTTTGTATTGGCTGAAATGTTACACAGTGGAGCTTTAATGTTGTTATTTGAAATTATTTGAACTTCAGTACCAAAATACTCAGTGACTAAACATTTAAAGGTCCCATATTACACAAAATAGACTTTTGTGAACTTTATGTCTACGTTATAATGCTGTTTCCTCCTCAAAAAGAGACGTGGAGTTGTGTTTTGTTTCATTCACATGTTTGAGAAACATTTTATTATTAGTCTGTCTCTACATCTCCAAAGCTCAAAATGCTCTGTTCCACCTGAAATTATAAAAATTATTACAGTAAAGGTATATGGGGAAAAAAACAAAACAAAACAGTGGAGCACTGTTTTACCACATGACATCACAAGGTGGAACAGAGTGTTTTCTGTTTGAGAGAAGATCTCTCAAGCACCTAAATATGCAGGATTTGTGAGTTAAACGTGTGGATGAAATGAAACAAAACTCGAGGTCTGTTTTTGATGAGGAAACATTATAACATAGATCAGAAAAACTGTCCAAAATAGTCTGTTTAAGGGGCTATTTTGAAACTTGTATTCATTATTAAGAAATCTGTCCTCTGCATTGACCCATTCTTCAATAGCTCTGGGTTAAACCTGTCCTAAACACTGGGCATTCCAAGATTTTGGTTTCTTTTAAAAGTTTAAGTTGACGGGCAAAAACTCGTGAACAGCTTCTGATTGGTCACTTCCACGTCTTCTGCGTTCTGATTGGCTGCTGTCTTCAGTTGTTTGTCAGATAAAAGTAGGCAGCGGCCAGTAGAGCTCCTCCCACTGACAGCAGGACCAATGAGAGGCCTCGTCTGGCCCACAAGCCCCGCCCCTCGTCACCAGACTCCTCCCCTTTTCTCTTGCGCTTGTTGCGCCGACCCGCCCCTTTAAGACGGCGCTCGAAAGCTTCAAGCTCCTCCTACAAAATAAAGTGGATTTTAGTAAAACTCCTACAAAATAAAAGCACACAAAACACCAAATTGTCAGTTTCTCTTACAAAATAAAGTACATAAGAGATTTAAGCGCAACTCCTAAAATACAACACTATAAACCTCAAAATGAAATAAAAATTTGTTGCTAGGTAATAGTTACGGAATTCCCTAGTGTGATGTCATGATTTCCAACCAGGAAGTAAAATCTGACACCTAAAAAAATGGCCAAACTGTAATTTAAATATAACTTAAACGTATATAATTTAAATATAATGACTTTAACTATGTTTTTTGTCTAACCGGTCATAGCAAAACTCCTTTAGTAACAGATTTAAAAAACACTTTACAAAGAATTGAAACATTAAGAACAGGAAAATACATTATGCTCAGTAACCAATAAATTCCTGGATGTCTCAGAATTAGCATCAATTAACCAAATAAAACAAAAACAATTAAGTAAATGTGAAAAGGCTGACCTGTTGTTTACGAAGCTCCTCCTCCTGAGCCGCTTTAAGCTCCGCCTCCTTCACCTGCACAAAGGAAGTGAGCGGTATTATTTCTTTATTATTTATTAGTGCTATAGTCGACTAAAGCCATGTCCTGCCGATCGATTGGTTGACTAAAATGGGGGCGTGGCAAAAGCTCTCAAAACTAGACTAGACAAGACTACAACTGCAGGGGGAGCTCATGCAAAAACGAGAGAAAGTACTAGGAAACAATGTATTTATATAAAGACAGTTTCAACTTGTGAATCATGAGTTTAATGCGACTTTTTCATGTAAATACCAAAAATAACAAATCTTCAGTTCACTCACAAAACTCCATTGACCAATTAAACAACTAAAGGCCTATAGCCCTAATTATTTCCTCAAAATGTAATGGTTGGTTCATCTGTTGAGAATGTAAGTATTAATTCATGTCCCCGTGAGTCCAGGTGAGTCAGTCCAGGTCAATAACTAATCCAGATGGGTCCAGATGACTCCAGATGGGGCCAGGCAAGTCCAGATAAGTCCAGATGTGTCCAGGTGAGTCAGTGCGGGTGAGTCAGTCCAGATGGGTCCAGCAACTAATCCAGATGGGTCCAGGTGAGTCCAGGTGAGTCCAGGCGAGTCCAGGCGAGTCCAGGCGAGTCAGTCCAGGTCAATAACTAATCCTGGTGACTCCAGGTGAGTCCTACCTGTGTGACTTTCCTCTGTTGTTCTTTACAGGTGTCATCACACTGGAGTTTGCTCTGGGCCGACAGGTGACACTGCACCTCCTGAAACAAAAACGGAACTTCAGTGCTCATGAAAACGTATTCACTGAGATTTTAAAAATACATTTTTAATGATAATGCCAGACACTTTTGCGCTTTACAGGCGGGTTAGAGCCTCTTAAAGCACTACACTGTGGCATTATTCATATGCTCCACACTCGGTTATTATGAAGGTTATTTTGTGTTTTTATTACCAAAGCTTTTACGTAACATCACTCTATGTATGTCTAAGTAACACTTTTTTTGCATTTAAATTATGAAATCACTGATTTTTTTGTTAACACTTAAACAAGTAAAAACTTGGTGGTGGCAAGCCAGTCTACCATTCAGTCTGAGGCGGCTGGCTGCCCTGGGGCGGACTGACGGAAGTGAGGCTGCCACTCTGCTCTGACCATCACTAATCACTCATGCACACACCACATTCATACTACAGGGTGGGTCAAGTGTCTTGCCTAAGGACACAATGACAGAACAGGTTTAAGCGGGAATCGATCCTCCAATCATCTACCCAAATAAAGGTTAAAACATGGAGACTGAAGAATATTTACAGCTGAAGTGTAATATGTATAGAAATAAATGGAGTCATTCTTAATAATGCTGCCGTCTTTGCTATAAAGTCATTTTTGGCACGTTTCAGTAACCAGATAATGATTAAGACTAGTCATGATTATTCTGTTTCGTTTCAGTCTTACTACAAACATAAAACATTTTGTCCTCAAGAGCTGGACAGTTGAGAGTAGTACAGTGTATTTGTGTTTGTTGTTGTACCTTCTTGATCCTCCTGCAGGGGCAGCGCAGTTTGACCTTGTGCACACACTGAGCTCCACAGTCTCCAGGATGACACAGCAGTCTGCAGCGATGGCCACAGCTCAGCTACACACAGCACAGGCGTTTATTAGTTTAAAACACCTTTATGGGCACTCAAGATACGTACAGGACAATAAACAGATGAATAAATCAGAAACATCAGTTCTACAACCTACAGATAAATGTATTAACTAAATGATTACATAAAGAGGTGACGTTGAACAAGCAAGTCTTATTTTGCCTTGGTTTACCTAGTTTAGTCTAACCTTGATCTAGTCCCTGGTCTAGTCCCTGGTCAGGTCCCTGGTCAGGTCCCTGGTCAGGTCCCTGGTCAGGTCCCTGGTTTGGTCCCTGGTTTCAGATGGTATTAGACAGTATAACAGAGAGGGCTCATACTGGTCCCTGGTCTAGTCCCTGATCTAGTCCCAGTCTAGGTCCTGTTCAGTGTTGTTTAATCGTGGTCTAATCCCGGTTTAGTCCCGGTCTAGTTTCAGATAGTATTGAACAGAGAGGGCTCAGTCTGGTGCATTCCAGTGTGTTTGTTGTTTTAGCTGCGGCTCTCAGAACTCAAAGTGCTCAAGCGCACAGCGGCCAATTCCATCTCCAGGTCCACGATTTCTTTTCCTCGCATTGATCAGATAAAATTTTTGATTTAATTCGATTGTGTCTTATTAAAGGTAATAATAAATAAATAAATATATATATTTTCAATGATCTGAACAAAAACAACACAGACTTTTTAATCATTACCATTTAAAGGTCCTATATTACACAAAATTGATTTGTGTGAGATTTAAGACATGTTATAATATTGTTACATCCTCAAAACCATATCTGAAGTTGTATTTTGTTTCATTCACACATGTTTGAGTAACTCTGCATTATTAGTCTGTCTACATCTCCAAAGCTCAAAATGCTCTGCTCCACCATGTGATGTCATATGGTGGTAGTTTTCAAATTAATGTGTTAACTTGAACATTTTACCTTTAGTTCAGTAGAGATTGGCAATTCATGGGCTGAAATTATCCAAATGATTCTAGCAAAGGTGTATGGAGTTTAAAAACACAGTGGAGCACTTCCTGTATTACCACATGACATCACAAGGTGGAACAGAGTGTTTTACGTTTGAGAGAAGAATATGGGCCCTTTAAAGGTACACTATGTAAGTTTAGTACTAGTGGAGGGTCCATCGCCTGGTTGCCTCCATAGAGATGTCATTGCATAGCCTGAAATGTGACTAGTAACTGATATTTGCAGATGTCAAACCATCTCACAATCTATGGTAAGATATTTGTGAAATCCCTCAGTCTTCCAGGTAGGATCCATAACAAAGGAAAAATTCAATTGTGTCAACTGGACAAATCAGTAAATCTATGGCAAGGCAAAGATGGAATCATGTAACTGTTATGAGAAGAATACAGGAAACTGAAAAGCAAAACAACATTTGAGTCCCTGAATAAGTCCTGGGACCCGTGATCCGTCTCAGTCACCTCTTTATCAAAGTCACACCTCCCATCATGCACTGGGCCAGAGGGACATGCCCAAATAAGGAAGCACCACCTGACTCCACTCCACACCATCTGCATTCACTTCAGAGGGCCCCACACGTGGTCGCTATAAGTATTTTAATTAACAAAGGTCTAGACTGTCAAAACAGGGGGCGTCGTACCAGAGCAGTTACTGAATTAGGACCTTGACCGGATTTAAAAGGTGCATTGTGTAACTTTTCAGGTGGAGGGTCCATCAAATGCATTTCTCCGTTATTAAACCTTTCTATCGTCACTGAGACCAAACCAGACCAAGTTGCAGGTCAGATCTGTGGAGAGGCGACCCCGATCACAGAATGCCTGTTTTTCAAGATATTTTTGAGCTGTAAACCCACCTGTAATTCAATAAATATAAGGTAGAGCTGTTTAATGTCATACTGTGGAACATTCCAGGCAGCGCAATGACATATCCGTATAAACAAGCAGCTGACGGACCCTCCACCAGAAAAGTTACACAATGCACCTTTAAACAACCAGCTGTGTTAAAATGTTTAATTAAATTAGATTTTCTAAACATTTGCCAATATAATATAAAAATCTTAAATTGGAACTATTCTGCAAAATTGACTTTTCAGAGCTTTTAATCATGTTATAGTTGTTTCCCCTCTCATTTATCCTCTGGACGTTGTATTTGGAGTGATTCATGTATGTTTGAGTTCAGTCTCCTGTATTCAAGACATCACTGATCTAATCTACCACAGTTTTCCCCGCCACGGGTACACGCCCACTGAGACGTACGCACTTTGTTTCCCAAATGAATTTTCTTCTTTTCTGTGTTAGCGTCATTTTGGTCCAAATGTAAAAAAAAAATGCTCTGCTCTAGTGTGATGTGCAGCTATCCATAGGAGGGGCCCACAGCGTGCGGCGCTTTATTTTAGGTGAATATTCAGATTTAAAATGTCTAAATTATAACAACAATGATCCATGGGTGCCATAGATTATAACTATAGAGTAGACACAAACACAATAGTTCTAATTTAATGTAATTTTCTTAAGGTGATGACTGGTACCTCTTTGGGACACTGATTGTTGCAGGAAGTCAGTTTAGTCTTGGTCTCGTCATCTGCTGAAGTCCACTCTCTGAAACACAACAGAGCAGAGAACGTCAATGATGAGAACAGTCAAATAAAGCACTTCTCAGGGTAAACTAAAGGCAGCAAGAGGAATTCTCATGACATTTGTGAGATGACAAACTCAAAAGAATCCATCTTGTACTGCTGCTGTATCTGCATTTGGGCTCCAACCAATCACAAAGAATTGTGGTTTGAGCGGAGCCAAAAGTGAAGCACTCAAATGAACCAAAACAAACATGGCAGCACAGATGGACATACTTAAGCCTTTTTTAGCAGAAACAAAGCAGAGAGAAGCGCTTTGTGAATTTGTGGAGGGAAAAGATGTCTGTGCTTTTTCTTATCCGTTTCTCGCGCCTTGTTAGACCAATCAGTGAAAGTAATTGTCTGAACCTTCCATCTTTTCACGTTCACTTTCAGCAGGTCATCCCACATGATGATAAAAGTACTTGCTAACGTAAAAGAACCCCTTTAATTTTACATTAAATAACAGGGATGGGGCAAGACAATTACCACAAGGCGAGACACGAGATGGGTCCACGAGAACGAGACAAGATGAGATTTTGTGCAGTTCAGTTCACAATTTTGGCCTCACCTTATTTTTTATTTTATATTTTGTGTCAATGTAGCACTGCTTTTTGGAACTGCAGCTTCTCAGGGAGGTGCATCTCTCCAGAATTTAAACCCTTTTTTGTCCGATCCAAATGTAAAAATGTGGGGAAAAAAATCTCACAAGATCATTTTTCTTGAGCACGAGATTCTGTCCCATCCCTCACATCACAAACATATCTGGAGTTGTGTTTTGTTTCATTCACACATGTTTGAGTAACCCTTTATTAGTCTGTTTTCAAGTTAACAGCTACCTTTCACATTTGTTCTGCAGAGATGGGCAATTCCAGGGTTGAAATGATCTGTTTGAGAGAAGAACTATGCAGGATTTGTGTGTTAAACATGTGTGAATGAAACAAAACACAACTCCAGGTCTGTTTGTGATGAAGAAACAACATTAGAACAGTAGATGAGAAAATAGCATAATATGGGCCCTTTAAATACTGTCTTTAAGCAGACACTGACATGCAGGGGATGTAGAGGCTGCTGATCTTGCAGTGGCAGCGTTGGCGGACAGTTTGAGAGCACAGGGGACAGGGGGCGCTGTGGCACGGCCTGGGGCAGGGGTGAGGACAGCCAGGGGGACGGGGCTTAGAGCAGCCCAACTCACACTCTTCACACTGTAACAAGAGAAACAACAAACAGAGCAGAGTGTTAAGAGCTGAACGGGGGTCACAGCTAAAGACAGTTCATTCTAGGCTTGTCAAAAGTATTGAAAATCAGCTACTAACTGTTACGAAAACTAGTACTGAAATTAGATACACAGTTGAGCAGGTATCAATACTAGAAAAAGTCACATTCACTGGATAAACTTTATGCCTTAGTATCATTTTGAGCTTTATCAGAACTATGGCAAAAGGAGAAATTCAATTTGTCAACTGGACAAAAGTTTATTTGGTCGAATAGGTTTCGCAGCTCATCCAAGCTGCTTCTTCAGTTTATCAGAACTAGTATACGATCACATGGTGGTATAAAGAAAGCACTATTATTTTGTATATGAAAATTACATACTGCTAAAAAATAAGCATTTAATATTCATTGTGATATAATAATATCAATGATATGCTAAACCGCACTGCTAGTTAGCAGGGCAAGGAGAAGGCGCTTAGCAACGCTGTCAATCAAACCTGTTGCTAACGCTAGTGGGAGTGACTTTGGGGGAAAGAAGGCACCTGATTTGTCTTAATCTTAATTTATGGACAAACTAGTAAAAAAAGAGACCAAAATGAGGAGCCTGACTGCAGCAGTTGCAGAAAGAGGAGCGACGTTTTTTCAATAGAAAGTGAAATGGAGCCAGAGTCGAGCCGGAAGCACTCCCATGCTTTAGTCTATGAATAAAGCACAGCTCAGTGCAAGAGGAGATAACACAGTAGAGTTACAGTTAAGGTCTGCTCCATTGAGTCTCCATGATACTAATGTTTCTGACAGTGTGTTGAATACATGAGAGCAGATGGAGCGCTCTGAAGTCTGCCTTTTACAACACCAGGAGTGCCTTGATTCACTTTCTATTCTGTGCAGTTAACAGTGGGCTTCACCTTGTTGCCAGGGGTGACCAGGTGACACTCGCGGCTGCAGCGGTGGTTGGTGCAGGTCAAAGGTCGTCCACACTGTCGTCCGCAGGAGAAGGGGCCACGGCGGTGACACGGAACAGGACTCACCTTAAACACACCAGCAGACAGGTTATGAACAGGGCTCATACATGTAACACACATAAAAACAACAGAAAAGTGAAATATTAGAACTTAAAATACAACAACTCTTAACCCCGTACGAGCCCTCCCGCGGCCTTAGATCCTCAGGCAGGATCTGTTGTGGCTGTTCCAAAGTCCAGGCTCCGGACGAAAGGTGATGGAGTCTTTTCAGTCCGGGCACCTCGGCTTTGGAATGACCTGCCTGAGGAGATAAGGCTCGCACTATCTGTGCCATCTTTTAAATCACTTCTTAAAACTCATTTTTTATCAGTTGGCCTTCCTTTAGCTGTTTTAGCTTGATTGTATTCCTTATTTAATTTTATTCTATTTATTTATTCTTATTCTAATGAATTGAATTGTTTGCATCATTGTCTGTTTTTGAATGCCTTCTGTATGTAATATTTATGCTATTTGTATTGTTCTTTGCTGCTTGTACAGCACTTTGTAAATCTTGTTTTTTAAAGTGCTTTATAATTAAAGATTTATTATTATTAATTATTATTATAACATATTGAATTATTTTTTACGCTAAAGTTGTGCATTTTTAACACTGTATTTAAAGAGGGGGTATTTGACTGACTATGGAGTAATAACTAGGGCTGGGCAATATGGCCAAAAAATTAAGATTTTTTTGCATACGCTGAACGATTACGTTTTTAATCGAAGTCTTTCACACAAGGGAAGCACTTTACATTTTCATTCTTATCGTATGCCCTTATTTAAGAAACTTGTAAACTGCCTTCACTTACATTTGTATAGATATCTAATTGTAACTCCACAATATCCCTGGTTTCCAAGTAAGTGTGAGGAGTAAACTTGTTTCATAATATTCACGATTTAGCTTTTTTTAATTTTAATTTTTAAGAATCCAAAAGAATCAAATTAATTTGATTAATTGCCCATATTTAGATCATCATGTTACCTTTTATGGTTTGCTTTGAAGATGCCATGTTCACTGAAAACAACATACAGTATTATCATGTTTTATAGGTTTCACTTTAATTTTTGATGCTCTCCCTTTTCTCCACGTATATAGGGCCTAGGAGAGATCGCTGAAATACTCAAACATGCATGGATGATATCTCAGTCCTCTTCAGGCCCGTTTCTGATGACGGAACACACACACATTCACACACATATGCAGACACTGGGGGCAAGGTGGGTTAAGTGTCTTGCCCAAGGACACAACGACAGCATTCATCTGTGGGAGCACTTTGTCCAAAACAAATTTCCCCCTTGGACATTAAATTATGTCTGATTGATTGGCTCAGTGATAAACGACAGTATTCGTAGCTGCCAAGTATTATCCTTATTTAATTGTTTTTCCTACGTTAACGTTTCTTGCAGATTTAATGAAGAAAAGCGGAGAGCACAGAACAAAAACAAAGATTAATTTAAACTGACCTCGTGTTCTCCAAAACACGACCTGGAAAACAAAAACAAAATGGCGTCAGCACATTCTCAGTAAACTCCCACAGTCAACACAGTGCACAGGTGAAGTTGTACTCTTTATCATGGAAACTGCCAAGTGAGACGATTGAAAATAAAGACCTTAAAGTAATACTCACATTATTGTAATTGAGTTGATTTTTTGGGCGTAATTGTATTTTTGTTGATTTTTAAGGCGCCCATATAATTCTGATCTATGTTATAATGTTATTTCTTCACCATAAACACACCTGGAGTTGTGTTTTGTTTCACTCACACATGTTTAACACACTGCATATTTCGGTTGAGTTCTTCTCTCAAACAGAAAACACTTTGTGATGTCATGTGACAATACAGGAAGTGGTCCACTGTGTTTTTAAACTCCATACACCTTCACTAGCCCTGGAATCTCTAGCTGTTAATTTGAAAACTGCCACTGCATGACCTCATAAGGTGGAGCAGAGCCTTTTGAGCTTTGGAGAAGCAGACAGTAAAGTAAAGTGTTACTCAAACATGTGTGAATCAAACAAAACACAACTCCAGGTCTGTTTTTGAGGAGGTAACAACATTCTAACATGGCTTAAAGCTCACAAGAGTCACTTTTGTGTAATATAGAACCAAAGATTGTACAAACATGCACAAATCACTCCAAATACAGCTTTGAGAGGGTAAATGAGAAACAACTATAGCATGGTTAAAGCTCTAAAAAGGCAGATTTAGCAAAATAGGTCTGCTTTAAACTATTTTATTCAACAGTTTATGCTTTGGAGTCCATCACTGCATTTCATTTTGCATCTCTAGTTGTTATATTCACTCTACAGCTACACTGGACCTACTACTGTGAAATAAATTGTGTTTTGGATCTGTGGGTTCTTAATCTAACTTGGAGTGACAGCAGTGCCCCTCTGGAATCTGTACGATCCTGAGCTCCCACTCCACCTCCCCCTGTGGCCCTGTGGCAGAGTGGTTAGCCTGTCCCCTCCTCTCAGTATGGAGGTTGTGGGTTAGACTTTCTTCTTATCAGTTCTTCTTAATAATTCCTCTTGAAATCTTACGTCATAGATATTGATACTTTGCAGCTGATGCCATTAACATTACCAGGGGGTATGAAGCTAACTGTGGGCACTGCTCTGTCTGTAGCTTCAGCTGGACTATGATCAGACCTTTATTTTAACACAATCTGACCAGAAAGAGTTGAGTATCAAAGTATCAATACTGAAGCAATCCAAGTCTCCAGTTAAATTCATGTAGGCTGTCTCTAGTTTGTTTTGACATGTTTACACCAGTTAAGGTTGGGCTTGTCTAGTTATTTTTGCAGTGTGCGTAACTGTTCTGTGTCAACAGAACTTGTGGTTTTCATGCTTTCACTGTTTTAATGGTTTCATTTTCTTTTGCGTCATTTGCGAAGTAGAGTTTTTTGGCCGTTACAGTGAAGTGAGCGAGTTTATTTGCACGAAAACTGAGATGTGAGAGAAGCCAAAGTCCAGATGTGTGTCCACAGCTGTGTCCTGCGTTATATGACCAACAGGGGTCTTACTGCTGTACTACAATACAACAACAGACACAGGGATAAAAAGCAAAATACAACAAAGAGATATTAAAGAAACTCAAACACAAAATTTAAAAGGTGCATTGTCTAACTTATCTGGTGGAGCGTCCGTCACCTGCTTGTTTCTATGGATACGTATGTCATCGCCCTGCCTAAAATGCTCCACAGTATGACATTAAACAGCCGTACCTTACATTTATTCAATTACAGGGGGTCTTATAACTCAAAAAAACAGGCATTCTGACTGTGAGCAGGGTCACCTTTCCACTGATCTGACCTGTAACTTGGTCTGGTTTGGTCTCCATGTGAAACATTCCAAACAAAGCTATAACATCTCCATGGAGAAAAGCAAAGTTACACAGTGCACCTTTAAACAAAATTTCTACCGTGCTATACCGTGCCCTTATCCAAAACATGGCTGATGAGGTTTTAGATGTCATCCATGCATGTTTGAGTAATTTAGCAATCTCTTCTGGGCCCTATTCAAACCCTCCTTTACATTAAGCTGCAAGATTCTGTGCAAGGCTCCGCCCACAAGCCTATATCATCCACGCTCCTACACGACAATTCTCCATAAATATACAAAAACATGATACAAAACTGTACACAGCAACTTGACAAACCTGATGTGACGTGCAGTAGTTTCATTAGTGGGATGCATATGTTAATACATTGTTTTTGGCGAATAGAGCATTTTCAAAACAATAAAAGGTAACATGTTGTGTGTTAGCAGTATAGAAGTAAAATACCCCCTCTTTAAACAGTGTAACAAAATACTTTCAATAGAATGTTGTTGTTTGTTTGTTTTTTTAACTGCAATCAGCATATTCTCTGAGCTTTGGCAGTTTTGTCTGTTAATAAGAACAGAAAGGAACAGAGACCAGAGGTGAGACAGCTGGACTGGGACAATTTGAGCTTCTGGTTTACTCAGCAACTATCATTTTAAATGTAATGGATTGCAATTAAAAAACCACAACTGAGTACATGTTTAAAAATCAACTCAAAAGAATGAAGTTACAATTGCGTGAGTTGCTTGAGTTGGATGAGTCCCCTGCTAAACAATGCTTGGCAATGGTGAGAAAACAAATTGGAATTTCCCAATGTTAAATTCAGAATTGTGCTAAAATGTGGCTGTAAACATATCAGCTATCAGGTCTAAACCAAGTCTAAACCAGGTCTAAACCAGGTCTAAACCAGATCTTAGTACTCACGTTGGTATGGGGACTTGGCAGGGGGGACAGGGCAGAGCTTTCTTCTCAAACGCTGGTTTTGACGGCTGCTCCCAGGGTCCAGCCAACTGCACCTATAATACAATACAGCGCAATATTCAGTGCATTTTAATTAGTCAGACCCTCTCTGGCTCTAGTAAACATTTTTAATGAATGGCATTTGTGCTTTATGTGCAGTTTGGTTCTAAAACAGCTTAAGAATTGAAACAGGTCCATTAACATCGATTAAAATTAGCCTTGTCAACAAAATGAATTCTCATGATTATTGTGAATTCACAAACTCTTAAGAATGCGTCTTGTTCAGGCCCAGCTGAAGCACTCATTTGTGATTGGTTCCCTAGACTGACCAATCACAGGGCTGGTTTGGCAGAAGCAACGAATGAACCAAAACAAATAGATGTACTTCAGCCTGTTTTAGTGGAAATACGGACAGTTTTATTTTTGAAAGAAAAAACAAAACAAAACAAAAAAAAAACAAAAACATCTGAGTATGATAATGAGGGAAAACCATTATAACATGCTTAAACAGTTTTACACTCAATGTCTCCTTTAAAATGGTACAGACTTGAGTGTATACCTGTTGTGACTGCACCAGGACACGGTCGTGGCAAGGCTGGGGGCAGTGGTGTTCACAG
The DNA here is from genome assembly GCA_029959045.1 of Taenioides sp. WSHXM2023. NCBI lineage: Eukaryota > Metazoa > Chordata > Actinopteri > Gobiiformes > Gobiidae > Taenioides > Taenioides sp. WSHXM2023. The sequence goes on along the minus strand of CM057106.1, from coordinate 19,000,801 downwards.
CCCTTCAGAGGCCGGGCACAGGGCAGGGCACAGGGTGGGCAGGGACCTGGGTGACAGCGGTGAGGCTGGAGGGATGGGTGCTGGCACTCAGGAGGGCGTCTGAAGAGGAGATGAAACTTTAACATGACTGTAATATGAAAGAAGTCCTGCTTCAGTCCTGGTGGAACTCTGAAGGCTATTCCACTATGTGAATGTATGTCTGTCATTTTGGCTACATAAAACATGTGGCTCATTCACAAGTGAAACATTGGAAAATGATGCAAGAAGCTCGTCTGGAATCAAAATGAGCACAAAACAGCTTAGATAAATATGGCGAACCAACAAAGAGGCGCTCTGACCCTTGGCAAAAGCCACCTCTGTATACACATGCACAAACTACTCGACCTAGCGCCACGATTAGAACTTTGATCTGAATTTTTGGCGAAAAACATAGGCCTTTAGCACCTCTTCTATGATTTTACATGGCCCGGACCTGGTTAGTACTTGGACGGGAGACCGCAGGTGTCAGTGGCAAAAACTGCCTTTGTATCGTTATGGCAAGACACTTCACCCACGTTGCCTAGTATGAATATGGTGATGGTGATTGGGGGGGCTGGTGGCACACATTGGCAGCACTGCTCTGGTGTGCGTTGGCCTTTACAAGCATCCAGTCCCAGTTACCTGCAGAGCTGTTTACACCTGGGGGGCTTGGTGGTCCTCTCTCTCCCACAGGGCACCACCAGGACGGTCTGTCCACAGGAGCAGCTCACTTTCACAGTCTCAGGGCAGGGGTAGCACGCTCCTAAAACATCAACACAACCAATGGTCACACGTTACGCTTCTAAATCAGTAACAACTATGTAAAATGTGAGGTCGTCAAAAGTATCAAAATTTAGAGACTAATTAATACAGAAATAATCAAAACTAGATACTCATTTGAGCAGGTACTGGTCAAAAAAATCACATTAACAGGACAAAATTTGAGCTTTCTGAACAGTTTAATTGCCATTTTGAGCTTTATCAGAACAAATATGAGACCTCATAGTAACATAAAGAAAGAACTATTATTTTGTGAAAATTACATTCTATTACTAACATCATCTTCATCGTGGTATTGTAATTGGCAATGAGTATTACAATTTTATTATTTGAAAAAATAGGATAGGCTTTTGATGATATGAAGTTTGACCAAAATCTAACTAATTATACCATCAATTGAAGCCATTAACGTGCCTATAGCTGCCCATAATAGTGGTACATGGGCGTATACTAGTCAATGTGCTCTTATACTTGTTCTAATATGGCTCAAGATCATTCAGATCTTTTCAGGAAAGGTTCATTTCTGTCCCACAAATGTGGCTTTTTTTAGTATCAATACCTGCTCAAATGAGTATCTAGTTTTGATACTAGTTTTGGCATTGATTAAAAGAGTGAACTAAAGTTGTCCGAAAAGATGAAACAAGGTCAAAGCTTCAGACCTCTGGATTAAAGTGAGTAACTCATCATAAAACAGTTTTGCATCGCTGACATTTGGAGCCATTTTGTACTTTGTCTTTTGTTCTGAAGGAAAAGGGCTCATTATTGCCACACTGTGATTGGTTGATAAGGTGAGATGCTGCAATGTGATTGGCTGCTGTGACCTTTGAGAGAGACTCATACAAACAGAAGGTTGACGACAGATAACAGAAACAAAACAAAACAAAAATGGTGATATAACGTTTTGGGGTTTTTTTTAGAAGCGACACGGAGTTCTCTGTAAATGTCATGAGAGCTTTTTATTGTTAAAGGTCCTGCATTATTCAGTATTTAGACTTTTATGCAGGTTTTAAACTGTTAGAAATGTTATTAATAAGATTATATTTAATATAGTATATAAACCAGGTCTTTTGCTATAGTATATAATATTTATAAAAAGTTTATCTGCCTTCAGGGCTGGGCGATGTTTTATCTTTTTTTTCTCTCTCAAAATTTGGTTTTCAAATAAATGTTAAATTTTTTTCCCAGATCTCCACTGTTCTGCACATGTTCTGCAAACTACAGAAAACAATCAAAACTGAAACAACTGTATTCAGTGGTCATATTGAACCCATTGGGGAAATCGTTTATGAATCAGACAAAAACTATTACAAACACATTTTAACTTGACGTCACTGATTTCAGAGCATCAGCTGCAGGTCCCTGTGATACACATGACCCTGAGACTGCAGTGAGAGCCTTTTCAGCATTTTCAATGCCATTTTCATTGCAAGAAAGTGGGGAAAATAAAAATAGACAAATTGATCTGAATTTTTTTTTTATTTGAATTGATTGATTTGTTTTGTTCTGTTTTTGAGAAAAAAAAATCTTAATCAGTGACACTTGTAGGATTCAGTAGCGTTGCGTAGTCATTTTGGTCCAAATGAGGATAAATGCTCTGCTCTAGGTGTGATGTGCAGCCATCCATAGGAGGAGCCCACAGCATGCGGCGCTTTGTTGTCATGAGGTTTATGGCGTCAGTTTCCATTGGGCACCACAGTTTTGTAACGTGGAAGTCAGTGGACTGTTTCTTTTACCAAGTTGTTTTAGATTAATATTACGACTGAAAATGTCTAAATTATAACAATGATCCATGGATGTGATAGATTATAACTAGGCTCAAGCAGAATATGTCTTCTTTAAATACAACTCTTCAGAATTTGAAAAATATGAGAAGTAACACTACTACTGCTACTACTCCTGCAACTCCAACCACTACTACTCTAATCTGTCAAAGTAAAATATGTCTATCCAGTCCAACGGTATTTCTCCACTTCTTTTTTTCAGCCAATGTTCTGTTCTCTACTGAAAAAAATATCTGTTTGACCCCTGACCTCTGCACAGCTGCGGCTCTTGTCCAATCAGATCTCATCTTTCAAACACTGATGTGATGCGACAAAACCTAAACCAAACTAGCGAAAGTAATCGACCAATCACAGCGCAGGAAACGGCCATATCAACATCAGAACAGGAGTGGTATCATCAGATAACAGAGGCAGTATTAAAGATGGCTAGTATTGACAAAAGAATGTATACAGCGTAGTATAATTATCTTTTTTTCTATGCATACGAAATGTGCTAAAGCAGGACTGTGTATCTCTGGGCTGAGGTTCAAGAAGAGCAGAGGAGCTCATTCTCCAACAGCTCCGCTCAAACAGTGAGAGATACAGAACTACATTCATACCATATTCCATACCATACCATTCATACCATACTGTTCAACAACTCACCCTTATGTAACAGATAATACTCCCTACAACTGTACAACAGAAGAGTCACACAATGCACCTTTAAATTAAACCACACCAAAAAGAAGCCCTAAACTATCTGTCCAAAAGAGTTGTAAAAGCCAGGATAATGTACATCATAGAAATGTAGCAAGTATTTCTTTTTGACCTTTTCAGCTACAATTACTAACAAAGTCTGATCTGGTTTGGTGTTTCAGAGGAGGGGGGGTACCTTGGTGGCAGACAGAGGGGCACTTGTGGTTCCTACAGCCCAAAGAACGTCCACAGCTCTGGTCACAGGGAGGACACTCTCCGGGACAGCACTGAGGAAGAGAGACGGTCAGAGGAGATGGTCAGAGGAGAGGGTCAGGGGAGAGGGAGGAGAGGAGCAGAGGAGAGGGTCAGGGGAGAGGGAGGAGAGAGTCAGAGGAGAGGGAGGAGAGGGTCAGAGGATCAGAGGAGAGGGTCAAAGGAGAGAGTCAGAGGAGAGGGAGGAGAGGGTCAGAGGATCAGAGGAGAGGGTCAAAGGAGAGGGTCAGAGGATCAGAGGAGAGGGTCAGAGAAGCATAGGGTCAGAGAAGCACAGGGTCAGAGGAGAAGGGCAGAAGACTAACCTAATAACCTAAAACAGCTGTATTTTGGAATTATGTGAGATACCAGTCTTCTCTCAGTCTTTTAAGGCGTCTGAAGATATGTTTTAGGGCTCTAAGGTGGAATGAATAAAAAACAAAACTGATAATAATAATGCATTTGTTGAGATATGCAATTACAAAAAACCCTTTGTACCCATGTACCTATAGTTTAGACCTCTATGTGTTCGGTCCGGTTCATATTAGAGGTAAGATCGGGCCTAAAAAATCCAGCTCGACCCGACCCAGACCCGCGGGTATTAAAGCCCGACCCAGCCCGAGCCCGACCAATTAACTTGATTTGCAGGCCCGAGCCCGTAGCAAACCCGAAATCTCATATTTTAATTGTGAAGACTCGGGAGGAACACAGAATAAGAGGCCAGACAAAGAGAGCGAAAGAGAGATCTTGATGCGCACTTGCTTAATTACGCGGAGAAATACTGCAGCGCAATAGATGCGGACTTGCCGAGGGGAAGATTATAGAGGGCGGCGTTCACGTGCGCAGAGCATGCTCTGGCTCTGCAGCTCGTATTTAGTAGTTAAATAGCAAATACCTTACAGCGCCTTCTCTGTTTTATCCAAATTATTTATCTTATAACAAGTATTCCTTAGTTTAGTATCCACACATCGTTTTAGTATACATTTTTATAAACATATTTTTATTAAAAAAAAAGTCAGCGAGAGAGAAGCCCGGCCCGACCCGAACGTAATGATTGACATTTTAGGCCCGACCCGGCCCGAAATTCGGGTCGGGTCGGGCTTTGACTCGGGCTTGGGCTTAAGATCTTACCTCTAGTTCATATGGACTCGTTTACAACATGGACTCTGAACAGTTTCCAACAAATCGTTAATCTGATCTACAGGCCTAGTCACTAGGATAAAAACGACTCACTAAGATATACCAGGTCTAAACTTGGCCCAAACCAGGTCTAAACTCGGCCCAAACCAGGTCTAAACTCGGCCCAAACTTGGTCCTAACCGGGTCTATACTTGGTCCAGTTGAGGCCAAATGTGGAGCTTTCCTGAGAGCAGATCAGATGTGACAGTGTCAGTGGAAATGTCACAGAGATGGTGATAATGGAATAATCAAAAGGGCAAACAGTTCTGAGAATCGCACGCTTTTAAGGTCAACCTCGAACGCAAGGAGAGAGAGGGGAGAGAGGAGAAAAAGGGGGGGGGGGGAGAAGAGGAGAGAAAGATGAGGAATAAGGAAAGAGGAGAGAGAGAGCGAGAGGAGAGGCAAAGGGAAAAAGACAGAGAGAGAGGAGCGTAGGCAAAAGGAGAGACAGGAGAGGAGAGAGAAGAGGAGGAGAGAGAGGAGGAGAGGAGAGAAAGATTAGGACAGACAAGAAGTAATGAGAGGATAGGCAAAGGAGAGATGTAAAAGGAGAGACAGGAGAGGAGAGAGGAGCGAGAAGGAAGGAAGAGAGGAGGAGAGAAAAGCAAGAGGGGAGAGAGAAGAGGAGGGTGAGGATAGAGGGGGTAGAGGCAAAGGACAGAGGAGAAAAGGAGGGAGAGAGGGGAGAAAAGGAGAGAGGGAAAGAGGGGGAGGATACAGGAGGGAGAGGAGAGGCAAGGGAGAGAGAGAGAGATGGAGAAAGAGAGAGAAGGAAAAAAGAAAAGAAGTAGTACTGCAGAGTTTGATACAAGTGGTTAAAGGAGTTCTATGTGTTTACATGATAGTGTGTGTATGGTGTTTTTGCTGTGCACCTTGCGTCTGCACTGGTGTCTCTGGCAGCTTCGTGTCTTGGAGCATTTGGAGTCACACAGATATTCTTTATGACACGGCATCAGCTTCCGGTGTTTTCCACAACGGCACTCCTTCTCCACCTCCTGCAAGAAAACACACAAAAAGGGTTAAAATAATAATATAACAGAACAAGGCAGATCATGATAAGATGTGTAAGCGCACAGACAGACTTTCAAATTTACTCATTAAAAAAAGCAAAACGTATGTATGTTACCTGTCGGCAGGTATCACAGTTGCCGCGGTGACACCTCCTGGAGCAGGTGTGTTTGCCGCAGGTCAAAGGTCGATCACAGGTGTCTCCACAGGGCAGCACCTCCTCTGCACAACCCGCCGAGCTCTCTACAAGAAAATTCATTTGTTTGTTTTTCATTATGATTTTACTTCAGGTCTTTACACAAACAGAATACTCTTCTAATTATTAACTGCTTAATTATTATATAGTTATTCATCAGCACAAAGAACATGGATAAAAACAAAAAAGTATTCAGTTGTACATAAAAAGATATAGTCAAAATGGCTAAAATGTACTTAATGGCTCCATTATATTTGAAAGCCGCAGAAAAGTAAAGTGGGTCTTACTGGTTTTGCCACAGGGGCAGGTCCTGTTGACGGCGCGAGGACACGGAGGACAGGGGGCGCTGTGGCACACCTCCTCACACGTGTGGTTCCCGCAAGAGAGAGGACGCCCACACACCTGTCAATCAAATATTCAGTTTAAATAGCATAAAGTAAAATACAGCCTCACCCCGGACTCCAACTTCACATGGCGTTCCCCAGAGTGTCCATGGTGGGTTAAATAAATAAAAGTTTTGTCACATGTAGCAGACACACAGTGCTTGGGTTACACTGACACCTGTTGTTTGTTAATGCAGTGACTGGGCAGTAGGTGGCAGCACTTGCCTGTGTACAGTTCCACAGCGGCTCCGCACAGGGCCGCTCTCTCCTCTCCCGTCCGCACTCACAGCTCTGCACACTCACCCGGGGGCAGGGCTGGCACTCTGGGCACAGAACAGAGCAAAAATATTAACAAAGGACAGGCTTAAACTGTCACATCTCTCCTCACACATGTTTTAAACTCTAAAACTCTCAAATCGGAGATGCTCCCTTCAGGCTGGAGGTTTAGGTTACATAAATGTAGGTAGAACAGATTAAAGCATATAAAGCAGTGTCCGCCAGCATCTGACCAGAACTGAGGAAGCAGCTTGGATGAGCTGTGAAACGTAGTCGACCAAATAAACTCTGTCCAGTTGACAAATTAAATTTCTCCTTTTGCTATAGAACAGATTAAAAAATTCTTCATCAGTGGCACTTTGCAAGGAGAAATATTATTGATTCTCTTTTTTACGACTGTATATTTTGTATTTAAACTGTTACAGATGCCTGCGTAGCTTTTTATATATTGTCTTGTATGTTGTTTTAATGCAAACTACAGTACTTAACAATGTGTGTAGTGCAAAAAAATCGCTCTGATGCAGGGAGAAATATACGGCTTTGTAAACGGTGTGACAGGTGACTGACAAGTGACTGACAGGTGAGGCTTACCAGAGTGGCAGAGCTGGGAGCAGGTGTGCTGTTTACAAGGAAGGACTTTAGCACAGACCTGCTGACACGACCAGGGCTGAAAACAGAAAAGAAAATATTAATTATATATAATTTTATAACACAAAAGTCAGAGAAGCCAGAAAAGCAGGGTCAGAGGAGCAGGGTCAGAGGAGCAGAGGATGTGGTGTGTGAGATATGTCCAGTAGAGGGCGTTGCAAACCTTGTTGCTGCAGCGTCGGGGCAGAGGTTTGGCTTTTCCACACAAACATGTAACTGACACCATCTTTGGACACGGAGGACAGGGACCTAAAATAACAGCAACAATGAGTTAAAAATAAAAAATATATATATAAAAAATATGCCTTATGCAAACATCAACTCATAAATACGGATCATTGATTCTGCAGAAATCCTGCATGTTTTTCAGCCCTGTGATTTTTTTTTTTTTTTTAACTTTCCTATTTTTTCTGATACAAACAGACCACGTGTGTCTCTGATTGGCCAATCCACCTGTCAATCACGCCCATTTGAAATCTGAGTGAATCACAGATGACCAGACTCGCATCTTCTGGATCAAAGAAAACAAGATGTTTTTTTTTGTTTTTTTTTATTATCATCCTGTATTTATCCCTGTAGGGAAATTATCCTCTGCATTACCCATCCTTATTCAGGAGCAGTGGGCAGCCAATCTTTCAGGTGCCCGGGGACCCATCTCCATGATCTTATAGCTAGGCTTGTCAGGACCTCAGCTGGAGGATTTTTACCTATAGTGCATGTTTTTGGATTGATGGGGGAAACCGGAGTGCCCGGAGGAAACCCACCCAGACACGGGGATAACATGCAAACTCCACACAGAAAGGCCCGGGCGACCCGGGGATTGAACCCGGAACCTTCTTGCTGTGAGGCGTGAATGCTAGCCACTCAGCCACTGTAAAGACAGATTGTGTCTTTTGTCTTTTGAAAGTTCCATTATCTAAATAACTGCAGCCTTTACTGGATACATTTGTAATTACAATTCAGTTTAGATTGCTATATATTGTGCAGCCCTAGAATAAAAAAGGAAACTTACAACCAGGGCCTGACATGAATCATTTTGCTCACCGACCCGTGTGGTTTTCACTTGGCAGTTAAAAGTCTAATTTATCTTTTTGAATGTGTGGGGAGTCAGATGTGATTAATACATTTACATTTTGTACCAACCAAAAGGAAAAAATCTGATCATATGAAATGGCATTTACAAAACAGCTTTTAATGTAGTTTTCAGCCTGAGAAAACCGACAGTCTTTAGATCAGTGGTGAGCAGACAGACAGATATTAGCCTGGGTCTTTGTCAGGAGCTGGGAGTGAGGGCAGTACCTGGGTGACAGAGCAGCAGACACGTGTGACCACAGTCTGGCTTCAGTTTCTTTTCACAAATGGAGCCACACGAGTGAGGGACAAGCCACGGGTCCGAGGGGGGATCTTGCACTTTCCCACAGTAACACAGGTACCTGAACTCAACACGAGGAAAGGCATTAGTCCTGGTTAGGTCTGTCACGATAACAAACTTGGATGGATGATATATTGCTATAGAAAAATATATCTTATCTTATAACAATAAACAATTATATTTAAACTACTTTAAGTCAGTGGTATAATAACAGTAAATCTGATAATCCCAGTAAACCATTTTTAACTAGATAGTAGCATTAAAAGGTCTGAGCTGCAACATATAAATTACAAATTGAAAAAATAATTAGCCATAGAAGTTACTTATTCAAACCTGCTTTAGTCCAAATTTTTGTCCAGTCTTTTGTCCAATCTTTAGTCCAATCTTTAGTCCAATCTTTAGTCCTGGTTTAGTCCTGGTTTAATCCTGGTTTAATCCTGGTTTAGTCCTAGTTTAGTCCTGGTTTAGTCCTGGTTTAATCCTGGTTTAGTCCTGGTTTAGTCATAGATACAGCTCAAATCTTACTGTATTATAACTGAAATAACAAAATGCCCCATTATTGCAAAGAAAAAGCATAAACGATAAATATTGAGTCCAAAAATATATTGTTCTTGGAAGCTCCTGGGTTAGTCCCAGCTACAGTCTCTGGTTTATAGCTCCCTCTAGTGGTTAAATGACTCACCTGTTTGGAGTGGCACTGGGAGGATACTCTGCTCTGCATTTGGGACTGAAACACAAATCAAAAACAAAATGTCTTAAAAATATAAAAGTATGAATGTAAAACAAATATGAAAGTGATATTTGGGTAAATTGTGTTATATAAAATGAAGTCTTAAAATGTGCTCTGTGTACATTGTCAAAATTATTCAAATATATTTTAGTTATAGATAAAATAATGTATCTTTAAGAATTGTTCTGTGCTAAAATGGCTCCAGTGACTATACGATGTCAGTGAACTCTACACAAAAATGGCTTGAAAAATTCTTTGTTCAACTGAGGGACAGATTGAAGGTGTTTTGTGGGTAAAAAACACGGAGGTACCAGGGCCAGGGCAGCTGCTTCTGTCCAAAATCCTCATCTGTGACCGAAGAAACCAGAAACACAGAGTCCCGAGCCCATTTCTGAACACAGGGGAGATGGAAGAGAGAGAAACAACCAGAGCAGCTCCACACCTGAAACAAAAAATGTTGTATTAGTGACATAAGCTTTGACAAACCCAACAGAAAATTAAAATGTGCTAGATGGGGTTGGCAAAAGTATAGAAATTAGATACTAATCAATACCAGATACTCTTTTAAGCAGGTATCTGCTAAAAAATTCACAGGACAGAACTGAACCTTTCCTGAATTGCTTTAGAATGATCTTGAGCTTTTATCAGAACAAGTATAAGAGCACACAAACTATTATACGCTCAAGGACCACTATGGAACCTTAGGACCACTGAGGGATTACACAGATATAAGGACACACGGAAATAGAAAAGAAAGTATTATTATTTAATGTTGAAAATCACATTCTATTGTCTAAAGAAATAGAGTTTTAAATTAATATTGTGGTATGTGAATCAGTACTGAGTATTGAGTCTATTAATATCAAGTTTGTGGTGGGTCTTCTTCCACCTTGTGATGTCATTAGGAGGTAATCTAAAAATGTTTATTCTAATTTAAAGTGCTACTCTCCTCAGTGCATCCTCTGCTGGCAACAGTGGTGTTTTGAACAGTCAGATAGAAATCAAGGGTGTACTTTTAATATGCACAACAAAGCCAAGTTAGAAGGTTAAATAGCTAGAAGACTGCATACTATCTGTGGGTTTTAGAGTGACAACAAATTAGCACAGTTGCCACAGCAATTAACAATTCAAAACAATATATTACATCTTTTGAATGGTAAAAGTACTGAACATGGTGACTATAAACAGGAAACAGAACCTATGAAAACAAAATAATAATGCATTTGATTTATAAAGTACTTTTTGGACAATCAAATGACAGTTTAAAACATATTTACAATGTTTCACCCAGAATGCAATACGTTTTTAGATTTTAGTAGCAGTAACAGTACCGGCTGAGTTCTCTTGACGGAGCCGATGCAGATGAGACAGGTGAGAGCTCCAGACTGAAAGAGTTCATTCAGATACTGCCCAGTCCTTTGCAGACCAGCGCTGTCCCCTCCTAAACACACAGAAAGAGTCCCTGGTTTAGTGCTTGGTTCAGTTCTGGTTTAGTCCTAGTTTAGTCCTGGTTTAGTACCCGTTTGTTGGTTGTAGGAGGTGAAAGTTGAAGCCAGGATCTGTCCTCTCTTTCCATCTTTACTCTCCACATCTTCATCATCGTCTTCGTCTGAGGAGGAGGAGCTAAAGCCGCTTTCGACCAGTCGCTGAGCGGCAGCAAGATTCGACTTCCTGATCTTCTCGAAACGCGACTCCACTGACACAGCTGCAGGAATAGACAAAGCAAAACCTCTTAACATCTGATTTAGTTCTGTTTTAATGGAGAATCAATAGTAGATGGGTCTTTTTAGCTGTATTTGAGGTATAAGTATTACTGACAATAGTACACAAAGTAGTTTTCAAAATGTACTTAAATAAAACTACTATTTAATCAATAATTATCTGACCAAGTGGGGGTACTCATGCTGCTTGTTTTCATGGAAATGTTCTTCCTTTGGCTATAATATTCCCCAGTATGCAATAAAACATATCCATCTCCACAGAATGTTCCGAAGTCTGCTTTTAACTTTCTGTTTCCATGGAATCATACAGGTGACACACCATCTCCAGAAAGGTACATACTGTTCCTTTAGGGCATAAAATGACAACAATAATGATCTAACATTTATTCTAACCTGCTGCTGGAGTTTGTGTTGGGCTCTTCTTGTCGTTCACCCGCTCTGCTCCAGGACGCTCTCTCTCTTTTGGCTGGGGTCGTGACCTTTGACCTCCGTCGCCTCGGCCGCGACCCCTGCCGTGATGTCGCCAGGCTGGTTCCATGGCAACAACAGCTGGGGTCACTTGACAATAAAACAAAAATATTATTAAGATTTATCCTCCAGCCAATGACATGATTTGGTCTGTTTAAGTAAAATATCTGCAGCTAAGAAAGTTTTTTTGTGATCAATATGAGGAAAAAAGTGACTAATTTGTTTGTCATAGCTCCCAGAACTAAACTGAACACATATGCAACTTTTTTCTACAAAATACCTGTTCATAGTAGTTTTTGTATACAGTCAACCCAATTGTCATCACTAAAAGCTCATAAAATGTTTGAGTTTGTTTGTTTGTGTGTGTTATATGAGATTCATCAGAGCAATGGAAATCACTGGAGGAAAATTATATTAAATGGGTAACAGAGGATCAATCTCTAAATAATTCAGACATTAGCCACATTTATTATCTCTTGCAAAGACGTTTACGTCTCAAAACATCTTTAAGATGTAACAAAAGTTTTGACATACAACCATTCGTTTCAATAAAAGATTTGACTTCTACTTTGGCCAAATATTCAACAAATTCGCCCAAGTTTAGACTGCTAGCCAGTTAGCTCCAGGTTGCTAAATTACACTAAAATAGGCCAGAATGAGGGGACAAATTAAAAAGTTAAATTGGTGATGAGCCGTTTTTAGTGTTTTTAGTCGCACATGCAAAGCTAAGGTCAGAAAATGTTTAGACTTTGCTATAACAGAAGTTTTAATTCATAAACCTACCGTTCCACTGCGAGCTGCACGTCTCGCTCCGTTCAGGACATGCGCAGTGAGCACAGAGCAGGGCTGATGGTCGTTGTAGTTCAAACAGAGGCTTGACAAACGGAGAAAGCGGGAGGAAAAACTACAATTCCCGGAACCATAGTGAAAAACAGCTGTAATGCGACGTGTCAACAGGCAAAAAATATGGAAAAAAATGAATAAATACATATTCACTAGCAGTCAAAGGTTGGACATAACTTTTTCAGTGTTGTTTTTCTTTATGTTTACTAATTTCTACATGTTATATACATAAGGAAGATATCAAATATTTGAAGCAAGATATATGGAATTATGTAGCAAAGAAAATGTTTTTACATTTTATATTCAAATCTTCAAAGATTATAATAACGTAAAATATAATGTAACATATTTGACAAATAATGCAATTTAAATAAACAACTTAAATAATAATGCATAGTAATAGTATCCAGAAATTGTTTTTGTACAAAAATTACATTTTATTAAGCCTATTCTACTTAACTGTAAAAACTTTATACAGTGCACATTTACAAGTTTACAGTACAGTAGAAAAAATATTAGTCCAACTAATATTAGTACCAACTAACTACAGTTAATATTGTTTTATTTTACTGTTGTAGTCCTGGATACCTTTTCCAGAAATCCTGTGTATCTATTCCCTGTTTATTTCTAGAGAGCTGGTTTCAGTTCAGGTTTAGTCCTGGATTACCCCTAGCCCCTACCACTTTAAATAAAAAAAAAAATTCTTTGTCCTGGTTTACTTGTGGTCTCACCTTGTTGGCCTTTCCATGGGTTTCAGAGTTAATAAAATATATCTTTTGAGTCCTCAAAATGTTACATATAACAGGAAGCTGAAAGCCATGAATAGTTCTCATTGGTTTGCCCAAGTTTATCCATTATTACACTGAACCTATTCTGCAAAATTTGAGCTTTTAACCATGTTATTGTTGTTTTCCCTCACCATTTTCAGTCTCAAATGTTGTATTTGGAGTGAGTTAATTGTTCAATTTCAAGACGCCATTTTGCAGATCATTTACTTCCTTGGATTTGTTAATAAAAGATCCATACATAATAATATAAGACTGGTACAAGATATCTTAGATTATAACAATCTGATTGAGGATGATGGCTTCATTCTTTTTCTCGACTTCCACAAAGCTTTTGACAAATTGGAACATCAATTTCTTTTTAAAGTTTTAAACCTTTATGGATTCGGACCAAAATTTTGCAATATTATTAAATCCTTCTATGATAACACAACTAGCACTGTAGCTCTCCCAACAGGTACAAGTCCTCGCTTCTGCATAAACCGAGGAGTAAAACAAGGCTGTAACATTTCACCATTTTTATTTATTATGGCAGCTGAAATGTTAGCAATTCTAATGAAAAACTCTGATATTGACAAATTAAATGTTTTTGATAATCAACTGGTGATAAGCCAGCTTGCAGACGATACAACTATCTTTCTCAAAGACTTGAAACAAATTCCTGAAGTCTTAAAACACATCAGCCTTTTCTCTGAGGCATCTGGTTTGACACTTAACCACAATAAATGTGAGCTTATGGCTATACATGACTGCTGCCTTTCTGAAGCTTACAACATTCCAATTAAATCCTGTGTCAAATACCTAGGAATTAGCCTAACTAAAGATATTAGCTCAAGTGAAACACTAAACATTCAAGACAAAATTACTCAATGTAAAGCTAAACTAAACTCCTGGTTACAACGAGATTTAACTGTTTTTGGAAGAACTTATCTTACAAAAATGGAATCACTAGCGAGATGTATTTACCCAGCCTACTCTCTCGCTATACCAGACAAAGATGTTAAAATAATCAACCAATTAAACTTCAACTATATTTGGAAAAATAAGGTTCACTACATTAAAAAATCAGAAATTGTCAAAGAATACAAAGAAGGTGGTCTCCAAGCAATTGATTTTCAGTGTATAAATGCCGTAGTAAAATTGAAATGGTTAAAATCCTTCCTAAAGGAAAAGAACAGCTTATGGTTCTGTCTGTCCAAAGGGCTGTTTGATAAGCTGGGGGGTATTGAATTTGTACTAAAATGTGACTTCAGTATTGAGAAACTTCCACTTAAGCTGTCATCATTTCACAAGCAGGTCTTGTTAAGTTGGAAACTCATGTACAATCACAATTTTACTCCACATCGAACACCGATATGGAATAGCAGATATGTACTTTGCAATAGAAAATCTCTGTTTTTGCAACACTGGATGGATAAAGGTGTGTGGTCCCTAAGCCACCTAGTGGACAATCAGGGTAAATGGTTATCATATGAAGATTTCTGCCTGACCTATAATATAACATGTAAAAGAACAGAATTTAAAAAAATATGCAAAGCTATTCCTCAACCCATTAAGCAATTAATTGGAAATACCGACTTGAGAAGTTCACCCCCTCCTAACCTGCCAGTATTATATATTATTGAACAAAACTTTCTGGATAAAGAGATACCTAACAAAATTATGCGTAAGCATCTAACCAATTTGCTTTATCCCATAAAATCCAATAGAAACTCTATCATCCAAAAATTTTCAGAGTCACAAATAAACAAAATAAGAACCAAATATTTAAAATTTCCAGTCAATCCAAAAACAAAAGAGATTCATTTTAAAGTTTTGAATAAGATATATCCATCCAGTGAATTGCTCAGAATGAGATTTGGTATTGAATGTAACAACTGTACCTTTTGTGGATCAGACATTGAAACCACCGAACACCTTTTCTATCATTGTATGTACACAAACGCATTCTGGGAGGACTTTATGGACTGGATCTCTTCTAAAATCCAACTTCAACAGGACACACTTACGTTGGACAGTATCATTTTTGGAATTGCACTGAAGGACTCACAGTCAGACTATGCTGTAAACAATTTACTACTGCTTTCAAAATATTTTATTCACTCTTGCAAGTGGAAAAAGGTAAAACCTGTATTTACAGTATTTAAACGACAGCTAAAAGAAAACTATTTGACCTCTTTAAGAATTATGAAGAGTAAACCTGCACTATCTCTTCTTAATGCTTTTGAAAATCTTTATATTTTTGAAGACCTCTAATGTACATTGCTGTATAGGTGTGTGTGTGTGTGTGTGCGTGTGTGTATGTGTGTTCTGTTATATATTTTCAGCTGTGCCTTGTATCGGAATGTAAACAATCTAAATGCACAATCTCATTTGTATTGCCGATATATTTGTAATTAACAATAAATATTATTTAAAAAAAAAAAAAAAAAAAAAAAAAAAAAAAAAAGATCATTTACTTCCTTTCTTTTCTCTGATTGACCGCTCCCATCACTTCCCCTCCTCCTCGTCCCTGATTTGCTGCTGGCTCTCGGGGCTGGGTGGAGGGGGTGGGGCCAGTTTCATTTCCAGTTTGTTGATTCTGTGCTTGAGTTTGCTGTGAGTGGCGTCTGATTGGGCGAAGAGCCGGGCGAAGCGGGTCTGCAGCGTGTCCAGCGTTTGAGCCATTTTGTCCACCTTTTCCTCCATCTCCTTCGGGTCTGGACCCAGCGCCGCCACCTGCAGGGCAATAACAATAATTATACACGACAGACAAAAGAGAGTCTGTGAATCTCTAACTACTACAAATCACACACATTGTCTAAATAAAGAGTGTTTTTTATGATCATGGTATTGGATTGTATTGGTATTACTGAGTATTGAGTCTATTTCATACATTCAAAATCGTATTTGAAAGGTTAGTATTATGATAACCATAGGCACGCTTCCGGCTCCATCGACTCT
The DNA here is from genome assembly GCA_029959045.1 of Taenioides sp. WSHXM2023. Taxonomy (NCBI): domain Eukaryota; kingdom Metazoa; phylum Chordata; class Actinopteri; order Gobiiformes; family Gobiidae; genus Taenioides; species Taenioides sp. WSHXM2023. The sequence continues at coordinate 18,984,740 of CM057106.1, read as the reverse complement.
GATTGGCTCTTTGGTTGCTATGATACTCGCAGTACTACTACGGCCTCGATGAGCTTCATTTGACTGGAGCCGAACACTATGGGTGACCTAGTCTTTGGTGATAACACTATGTAGTAATAGCAAAAGCAGCAATAATAGTAGTATTTGTAGTATTTGTAGTAGTAGGAGCAGCAGCAGAAGTATCAGTAGCAGTAGTAACAGTACCTCCAGGTCTAGTAGTCCATCTTTCATTAGAATCTGTCGCCCCTTCTCCTCTAACAGGGCTTTGGCGTCGGGGTACTCTGTGAGCGCCTCCATGAGGTCGATTTTGGAAAGGCAGAACAGGTCTGAGTACCCAATACTGCGGATGTTTGCCGTTCTCCTGTTTCCAGCTTTACTTCCTGGAAATGTAAAATAAATATAATAAATGCATTGTGTCACCATGGTAACTGATGAATATTTGCCCATAGAAAATCCATGCAGAACAACCCCAGGGTGATATCAATTCTAAACCTAGTCTAAATAAAATCAGAACGTCTAACCTTTGATGGCGAGGATGCTGATCTCTCCAAAGTAGCTCCCCTCGGACAGAACCACAAACTGTGTGACCCCGTCATCGGCGACAACGGCCAGTTTTCCCTCTTTAATGATGTACATCTCTCTCCCAATATCACCCTTTTTACAGATGTAATCTCCAGGACTGAAAACCTGAGGCTGAAGCTTCAACACCAGCTCCACCAAGAGACCAGCCTCACAGTCCGCAAAGATCCGCACCTAGGACCAGGGTTAAACCTAGGTTAGTCTTGGGTTAGTCTGGAGATAGTACTGGATTAGTCCTGATTAGTCCTCTCCAACGGACTGACAAAAATCAATACCACACTGACACAGACAATGGTGACGTCAGCTTTCAATATAATAGAGGTCACTTAGTAATGCTGTCATACTGGTTCAGCACTGGTTCAGTTCTGGTTTAGTCCTGGATTGTCCTGGTTCAGATCTTGTTCAGTCCTTGCGTAATCCTCATTCAGTACTGGTCCAATCCTGGTTTTTGGCAGAGGTCCTAGTTCAGTCCTGGTTTAGTACTAGTCCAGTGCTGGTTTAGTCCTGGCTGAGTCGGGGTTTAGTCCTGGTGTAGTCCTGGTACCTTCTTGAGTGTGTCCAGGTGAACGTTGATGGCGATCTCTGCTCTCAGTTTGTCTGGTAGATATTTGAGGACCTCTCTCTCGTCCAGCGCTTTTTTATTTGTCCAGAGAAAATCAAACCACTTGATCACACGCCTCTCCAAATCCTTTGTGACCTAAAAAATAAGAATATGAAAATAAGATATACATTAAAAAATACTGAAAACGATTATTTGGCTAGAAATTCAACTAACTACAGTAGGTGCTTGCTTTAGTCCTGGTTCAGTCCTAATTCAGTCCTGGTCCTGTCCTAGTTAAGTCTTAGATTAAACCTGGTTTAGTCCTGGTTCAGTCCCTGGTTCAGTCTTGGCTCAGTCCTGGTTCGATCCTGGTTTAGTCCTGGTCCAGTCCTAGTTTAGTCTTAGTTTAGACCTGGTTTAGTCCTGATCCTGTCTTAATTTAGTCAAGGTTTAGTCCAGTTTTAGACCTGGTTTGGTCCTGGTTTAGTCCTGTGTTTACCTTCCTGAAGCTCATGTATTGTTTGATGGCATCAATTCGAGCCTGGAAGTCAGCTCTGGCGGCGTTCATGTTGGTGATCATCGAGCCCACGTTTCCGACAATGGTGGCAAAGATCAGAACTCCCACCTGGACCAGAAAGACAAGAAAGACCAAACTACAATTACATTTGAACCTAAGTTGCCAGTGCCTAAACCTGTATGTATAAATCTTAGTCTCAGTATATGGACAGTCCTTATGTGAAAATGTATGTATGAGTATTTCCTTCCTCACCAAAAAGTCTGTGACCACAAAGAAGTACTCAGAGTTCTCCACAGGGGGCGGTGTTTCCCCGATGGTGGTGAGGGTCAGAGTGGACCAGTACATGCTGTAGGCATATTTACGAACCAGACGCCCAAACTCAGGGTCAGATGGATCCGGGTACACAAACCGGTCTGAGCCAAAACCTGGAGAGACAATAGGGGAGGGAAGACCTGGTTTAGACCTGGTTTAGGCCTGGTTTAGACCTGGTTTAGACCTGGATTAGACCTGGTTTAGACCTGGTTTAGACCTGGTTCAGCAGCAGTGTGTAAGTATAAAAGTATTATTGAAGCAGAAGTAGGCTATAGTAGGTGTAATAGTACAAGCAGAAGTAGCAGTATTAGTAGTGGTAGTAACAGCCGCAGGAGTAAGTACTAAGTATTAGTAGAAACAGTATTTGAAGTAGTTACATTAGCAATTGTAATAGTACTAGTAGTAATAGTACTAGGCATGTAGTAGAAATTGGTGTCAGTGGAAGCAATAAAGTAGTAATAGTAGTTGTAGTAGTTTAATGCAAGTAGGGCAAGCAGTAGTAGCAGCTGAAGTAGTAGTAATAGTATTATTGTGGTAGTGGTAGTATAACTAATAGCTTAAGGGTAGTAGAGAGATTATAATAATATTAGTAGTTGTTGTTGTATTAATAGCTATAGCAGCAGTAGTAGTAATGAGAAGTAGTAGTAGTAGTAGTAGTAGTAGTATTAGTAGTAGTAGCAGCAGTAGTAGTAGAAGTAGTAGTAGTACTGACCAATAGCTTTAGAGAAGGAGTAGTAGAGACACGCGTTCCAGTGTATTATGATGACGATGTACATGACCAGGTTGGAGATCCTCAGGGCGTTGGGGAAGTTGGTCCTGGTCTCTGTCCTCTGAAAGAACTCCATCATCCTGAAACACAAGTACACAGGATACTGCAGTACAAGTACAATTATTCAATTATTACTACAACTAAACACAGATATCACCGCAGTACTAGTAAAAAAAGAAGGCGGACTATGTCCCTTTTAGCTAACTCTCTGTATTCAATCCATTCTACATGAGAGGAAGTAATTGCTTTGCCTGAATTGGAATGTTCCACAGCGTAGCATTAAACTTATTTTTCATTATGGGTGAGTAATTGAGTGAGTGAGCTCTAATTTTCAGAACTGGTAACTGTTAAAAAGGTGTACCATGTAACTTTTCTGTTGGGGGAGCCGCCTTAACTTGTTTATTGCTTTTGCCTGAAATGTTCCACAGTATGGCATTAAGCGTTCAAGTACAAGTGTTTTTATTGTTAAGAAATACACGGGGAAAATAAGATTCCTACTGATTCTTCTTACTGTTAGTGGGCTTGTCTCTCCACAAAACTGACCTGCAACTTGGCCTTGTTGAATCACATGCTTGTCTCCATAGGGATGATAGAGGTTTAATGCCATACTGTGGAATATTCCAGTCAAAGCAATAATAATAATAATCTCCATAACTGTCCAGAAGAAAAATGCACCTTTAAATATTTTTTTTTTTTTTTTTAATAGTTTTTATAATATTATACTTGGTACTTTCATTTTGCATAACTCCCAAACACACCCACATGTACTTTAATACTATCTGTACCTGTTGAATCGCAGTAGTTTGTTGAGTCGGATCTCGGGGTACTTCACTCCCAGTATGAGGTACAGAACGTCAGATGGAACCATCGAAGCCGCGTCCAGTTTGAACTGAAAACTCTGCATGTACCACTCCCGAAGTCTGACCTCCTCCTTCACCAACAGACCCTGCTCCAGGAACCCTGAAACCAGCACAGAACCAGGTCTGAGCCAGGTCTGAGCCAGGTCTACAACACGACTAAACCAGGGTCTGAGCTAGGTCTAAACCAAGTCTAAACCAGGTCGAAGACAACATTTAAGGGCTGGACTGATGTTGTTTTTTGTTTCATTCATACAAACATTTTCTTCTCTCAAACAGAAAACACCTTGTGATGTCATGTAGTAATACAGGAAGTGCTCCACTGTATTTTTAAACTCCATACACCTTCACTAGAATTATTTCAGCCCTGAAACTGCCAAACTCTACTGAACAAAAGGTAAAAGGGGCTGTTAACATGAGAACTACCACTTCATGACATCACAAGGTGAAACAGAGCATTTTGATCTTTGGAGATGTAGACAGGCTAATAATACAGGGTTGATGAAACATGTGTGATATGTTAGATTCTTTTTTCAGACCAGGTTTAGTTTGTTTTCATACCTGACAGTTTTGACTGCTCACTAGAGGAAATTATCAGAAGACCAAATGAACCTCACCGGACACCATCATTATAATGTCACAAGTCCATTTTGTGTAATATAGGACCAAATATCCTGTAAGTACCAGTTCTGGTTCTGAAGACCATGTCCCCAATGTAGATCAGGTCTGAGACAAAGTCCAGGAAGAACCACATGTACAGATAGTCCGTCTGCAGCTCCTCGAAACAGGCCCTGAGGAGCAAACAAGACTTTATTTAGATTAATTAATGCGTAGTTATTATGAAGACGGTACCAATAACTGTAGTAGTCAAGTTATCTTAATTTACAAGATAAAATATACTGTATATATACTATTTTGAGTCAATTAGTTGTGATTATTCTGATTAGTTGTTGTAGCCCTTTTTAGAATAGCTCAAAAAGTTAAGGAATTGTCCAACTTTCTGCAAATTAAACTAATGCATCTGTCACACAACTGCAATCACACAATATGTTTTATATATGGTTTTAGCTGCTAAAACTGTTACATACTCCAGAGCTCAGATTTAAGGTGGACTGAGACACATTTAAGGTGGACTTCCTGCAGTTTTTACCTGGCGATGATGAAGGTCCAGTTGTACATGACAGGGACAGTGATGATGAGGAGCCAGTAGTAGTAGGTGTTGGAGGCTGGGTCTATCACAGTGATCTCCTTCGGACTGGAGACAAAACAGAAAAAAACTCAAAACTCAAACTAAAAATCACACAAAAGGACGCACAAAAATCAAACATACACTGCACTATGTAATCCTTCCCCATGAAGATGCCTGGAATGTTACATAAGATAGGATAAAGCCAAGCAATCTCCATGGCAACAACCTAGCAACCTCTCTTTCTTTTTTAATGTGTTTAATGTGTTCTGTATTTATGGCAAGTAAAAAAAATCTTACGGCTCGTCTTTCTTTTCTTTCTCTTTCTCCTTCTCTTTCAGTTTTCTCTCCTTACGTTCCTTTTTCTCCTGTCGCTCCTTTCTACAACAAAAACACGAAGAATTCAACATTTAAAGATAAAATGATAAAATTCTGTTCTATGTTAATGATACAGTCAGGATTGCCCTCTGGTGGACCCTGGTGGCACTGCAAACTCACTCCTTCCTCTCTTTCTTTTCCTCCTTTTTCTTCTTCTTCCTCTGTTTCTCCTCATCCTCTGCTGGCTCTTCGGTTTCCGCTTTTTCTTCTTTTTCCTTTTCTCTGAAACAAAAGACCAGTCGCTGTCATTCTTAAAGGTGCACTGTGTAACTTTTCTGGTAGAGGGTCCACCACTTGCTTCACTCCATGTTGTTAGTTCCTGAATTGTCCCACAGTATGGAATTTATCTCCATGGAGACAAGTAGGCCACATCACCAGGTTACAGTCAGATCTGTGGAGAAGTGAACCCACTCACAGAAATAAAAACACCTGTAATTGAATAAAATACAAGATATGATACTGTGGAACATCCCAGGCAATCACCATGGAGATCACCATTTTTTTATTTTTTTTTGCAAACATGCATGAATAACTCTAAATACAACTTTGAGAGGGTGAATGAGAATGAGAAACAACAATAATAAGGTTAAAATCTGAAAAGTTTGAAATCCATTTTGCATAATGTTTTCTCCTTCTATTCCACTGATTAAAAATTTAAAGGTTTTTTTTGTTTTTTTTTTTTTTTTTTAATTTAACCTTTATTTTACCAGGTAGGTCGATTGAGAACCAATTCTCATTTTCAACGACGACCTGGCCAAGAGGCAGAAATTACAACATACAACACCATCCATACAGGCAAAGACAAGACAAACAACAACATTAAGACAGTTCATATTTTCCACTATTTACATATAAACACATGAGTGAGCAGAGTTTAAAAACAGGTACATTGGTCACGTACTATAGATTTTATTGAGCTGATGAATGTAGCTACTGGAGTCAGAATACTGAGTTTTAGTGTTTTTTGTAAATTGTTCCAGTTGTTGGGTGCACCGAAATGAAATGATGACTGACCAAAGGATGTTCGGACTCGTGGGGTGATCATGGTGATAATGTTACTGGAGCGTAGGTTATGTGTGTTATTGGAAATGTTGATGAGTGAGCGAAGATAATGAGGGGTTTTACCAATTAATGTTTTATAGATGAATTTGTACCAATTTATCAATCTGCGGGAGTGAAGTGACGGCCAATTAACCAGTGAGTACAGATGACAGTGATGGGTGGTGAAAGGGGCACCTGTTGCTGAGTGATAAATGACATCAAGTTTATGGAGGAGAGTTTTGGATGCTGACCTGTAGATGATGTCACTGTAATCGAAGATGGGGAGGATTGTCATTTTAACAAGGGTGTGTTTTGCGGAATGGGTGAATGAGGATTTATTGCGGTATAGAAAGCTGATTCTTGATTTGACTTTGGAAAGTAATGTGTTAATGTGAATATCAAAGGAAAGTGTATTGTCAAGCCATATGCCTAAGTATTTGTAAGAATTTACTAGTTGTAGATGTGTGCCGTCCAGGGATGAGATGTTGGTGTGGTAGGGAATCTGAGGTAAATTACGGTTGAAAATCATGTATTTCGTTTTGGTTGTGTTTAAAAGAAGATGAAGGTTGGAAAAAGCATATTGGAGACTGGTGAAGCTGTTTTGTAAAGAGCGGAGGGCTGTGTTAAGGCACGGACTGGATGTGTACAGAATGGTGTCGTCAGCATATAAATGTATGTGGGAGGTGCCAGCAGCAGAAACTATGTTATTGATGTAGATTTTAAAGAGGGTTGGTCCTAGTATGGACCCTTGAGGAACCCCCGTGGTCAAGGTTAGGGGGTCAGATTGATGCCCCTCAGCTCGCACCAACTGAATGCGTCCCGAGATGTAGCTCCTAAACCATGCCAGGCCTAGCTGCTGAAGTCTGCTGAGTAGGATGTTGTGATCTACTGAGTCAAAGGCTTTAGCCAAGTCTACAAAGACAGCCACACAATATTCTTTTTTATCTATGGCACTTATGATGTCATTTAAAACTTTAAGTGTCGCAGAGATACACCCATGGCAAGTTCTAAAGCCAGACTGCATGTCCGTAAGGATGCTGTGTGTTTCGAGATATTGTGTAAGCTGTTGATTGATTAGTTTTTCAATGACTTTGGAGAGACAAGGCAGGATGGAGATAGGCCTATAGCAGTTAAGGTCTAGACTATCACCCCCTTTGAAGGGTGGGATGATTGCTGTCGACTTCCACTCCAGGGGTAGCTCACAGGTTTGTAGTGAGAGGTTAAACAGGTGAGTAATGGGTGCAGCGATGATGGGTGCTGCTAGCTGCAGAAAGAAGGGATCCAATGTATCCAGCCCAGCTGATTTATGAGTGTCCAGCTTAAGAAGCTCCCTGAGCACCTCATTCTCCTGTAGGAGTTGAAATGCAAAAGGAGGGACGGTTGAAGGGAGGGAGTTATGATTAAGTAATAAGTCAGGTACATCGTGTAACTTTTCCGGCGGACGTCAAATACGTTTCTCCATGGAGATGTTACTGCTTTGTCTGGAATGTTTCACAGTATGTCATTAAACCTTTCTATCTTCATGGAGACCAAACCAGACCAAGTTACAGGTCAGATCTGTGGAGAGCCCTGCTCACAGTCAGAACACCTGTTTTTCTAGGTATTTTGGAGCTGTAAAACCACCTGTAATTGAATAAATGTAAAGTAGAGATGTTTAATGTCATACTGTGGAACATTCCAAGCAGAGCAATCGCATCTCCATAGAAACAAGCAGGTGACGGACCCTCCACCAGAAAAGTTACATAGTGCATCTTTAATTAATAAAAATGATCTCCCTCGGTTGTGACTGGAGTTGGTGTCTCACATGAACGTACTTTTGGTCGTCATTATTGTTGCTGTTGTTGGCGTTGAACAAAATGGCAGCTTTACAACATGACCTGAAACCAAAAGAAAGATTTTGAAATGAAGAAGTGAAGAGTCAACGCTTTAGAAATGTTCATTTTTAACAAACCGTTCATTTTCTCACACACCTATCGCTCCTCTTTGGTCTCTCCATGTCAGGCAGAATGACGGTGGGCGGGGCTAACGGGGACACCTTGGCCATGATTGGTCTAAAAACAAAACACAGGTTACAAATTTAAAACTTATTGGAGCTCAACAGTGACTGACCTCCTGGTTCCCTAAGTAAAGTTCCCATTCATTTTTCCCATACACTTACAGAAAAAAAATGTATATTAAAAGTTTGAAAGCTCAGGGCTAATCAGCTCAGTGACAATAACCATAAGACTCGTCAAGAAAGGGACTGTTGGATTGTGGGAAATGAGCTGTTTGTTTTTCCCGTATCCATGAACACCGTGCAAGAGGCTAGCTATGGATATTTGAGACGCTACAGGCTTTTTACGCAATATCTGGCAGCAAATGTGGCAGAAGACCTTCCAGAGGAAATACTCCAAGACTTAACAAAGGAAACACTTTGAATCTTCCAGCTAACTGTAAGGAGAGGTCGCTAAAATAGTCCAACATTCATGGATGACATCTAAAACTTCTTCAGGCATGTTTTTGATTAAGAAACAACATAATAACATTGTAGAAAGCTAAAAGTGATTTTGCATAATAAACTCTCTTTAAACAACATGCATCTGCTCAAACTATTATCCTTAAATGCACTCACCTTTTATAAGAGTTTCCTCAAATCCACCAAAACATAAAGACTCCCATTGAGACGAAAATCAGAATGAATAAAATGTAAAAAACTATTCCAGAGCTGGAGGACTGGAGCAGCGCTGTCTCTTCTGATGAACGGATGAAGAGATTAAGAAGGATAAAATACAGATGAGCTCCACACAGCACAGTCTACGCTTTGGACTGTCACTTCAAAGTTAATGTGGAGCCAGTTAGTCTTTAAAATCACTTGAATTCTGCAGATTTAGACATGGTTTGAGTATTATTTGAGATGGTACAATAGTTTAACAAGCACGATTCTTTTTTTTTTTAAATAGTCACATTTTTATATAACACTTTTCCACCTGTGTACGCCAAACCTCCTTGTCAAAGTCTGGTCTTGTCACATCTCAGAAGATAAGCAGGACTGGGCCTGGTTAGTACTTGGATGGGAGATTGCAGGGAAAATCAGGTGCCACAGTGGGACGCCAGTGGTAAAAACTGTTGTTGTGTCCTTAGGCAAGATCATCCACATTGCCTAGTATAGGGGTCTCCAACCTTTTTCCTCCAGTGAGCCACTTTTACTAAACAAAAATGCCAGAGAGCTATCCATTTTAGTGTTCGCAATAAATTTAGTACATATAAGAGCCACGCAAGCCTTAGATGGGGTACAGTTAGACACTTATAAACCATAAACCATTTATTAGTTTATGAAGTTAGGCATCAAAATTATTTACAATGGCATTTAATACAATTTTAGTTATTCTGCACAGTACATATAATTAGGAAATCCCTTGATGAGCTACATTGAAGGGGGTGGAGATCTACTGGTAGCTCCCAAGCTCCAGGTTGTAGACCCCTGGCCTAGTAAGAAAGTGGAAAGTGGTGTGAGAGTGGGATTTGAACCACCAACAATCTGATCAGTGGACAAAAACGCTAACAATTTAGCTACTGTTGCCCAGATAGATTCAACTGCACAAACCTAATAAACCTAAACATTTCTTACTGAGAGGAGGATAGAGGCTAATGCAGGCACACTCCGCTCAGAGAGAGATCAGGAGTCTAACCCACAGCCTCCTGGTGAGAGGGAGGAGAAAGGCTAACCACTCTGCCACAGTAACAGGACAGAGGGACAGATTATACAAGTGTCTAAGTCAGCAGTGGATAGAGCTGAGAGGATTAGAGCGGGAGGGGGAGTGACAAGTTATAATTACTCAAAATGCAGCAGCGGTATTGTGGGTTGCCGGTTCGATTCTTGTCCAGGTGCACTTGGCAAGACCCCTCACCTTTTTGTACAGTAAGACAGAAGGACAATGAAGTAGTGCAATACAATAATATCAATACTTGCAACTGTGGTGTGTGTATTCACTGAAATTATGTTGTATGATAATTACAAAAGTCTTAACTTAATATTGATACTTTGCAGATTATGTCATCAACATTCCCTGGGGTGTGATGCTAACTGGAGGCTCTGCTCTGTCTGAAGCTCTGTTAGACTTTAATTTGAGTTTTATTTTAGCCCAATCTGACCAGAAAGAGCTGATTTATCTGGAACTACACAAGTGAGCTGATTTGTTCTGTTAAACAAGTCTCTCATACATAAAATTACAGTCACAAGATAACTAGAATTAGCATTAGCCAACAGTTTTTCATTTAGTCGTTTTGTTGAAAATCAAACTCCTAAAACAGGACCATGAACACTCGTATTGATAAATCCAGTTTGTGTTTTTTCTTGAGTTTTCAGTCAATCTTAAAACTTTTTTGACAGTGTTTGCTAATGTGTGCATTGCACCATGGTAACCGCTGAACATTCCACCACAGAGATACATGTAGAACACCCCCAGCCATTTCACATTTTACAGTTTGTTTATGTCACAATTTCGGAGGGAAGGCACCTACTGTATAACTGTATGGCAGTTTTGTTGATTTTGAAAGAAATGTCAGAACTTTGAGTCTGGCTCCACAGACTTGCCATAGAAATCATCCGGCTTAAAGTGCTTTGAATTGACAACAGTCCGGTCATTAAGGTTGAATAATGGCACCAGTTTCTGAGTAAAATTATTTCACTTTTGTTTATTTGTGCTGACAGAGGAGTGGCTGAACTTCATGCCAGTTTTTCATGTGTATAGGTCCAGTAAAAACAGAAATATGAACCATAAACCAGGTCAAAACATCTGCATCTGCATTCAAAAGCCAAATGAGACTGTTGTGATGTCATGTGAACCCAACCTATAAGAAAAGGTGCTGGTTTTATTACAGTGTTTATTAGTTTGTGAAACCCTATTAGACTTTGGTCCCTTTATCAGATCAGGCCCATTCTTTCTCACTTTCTCATTCTCTGAACATTTCCTGGTGGAGATCAACTAAAATCTGAGGTAAGATACAAAACATATTTTATTTTTACTTTTCAGATTTTCTTTTTACTTGTAGAATATAAGAAATATAATCCCAGAGTCATACAATTTAAAAGGTACTCTGTGCAACTTTGGAGGTGGAGAGTCCGCTACTTGTCTCCATGGAGATGTTTTTGCTTTCCCTTGAATGTTCCACGTTATGACATTAAACATTTCCATCTAGCACTTTTTCATTATGGGTGTTTCACGCTCACAAACCTCAGTATAGTCTCCATGAAGATATGTTTAATGCCATAATGTGGAATATTATAGGAAAGGAACAACATTTCTTTGGAAACCAGCAAGAAGAGGCTGCCAAATGAGAGCCAGATTTGATTGATTGATTAGTTTTTGTTTGTGCCATAAGTATAATTTACATTCTACATATATATTGTAAACAACAGAAAAGCACAAAAGAAGAAAAACTTATGTTAACCCACCTCTATTCATTACAAAGGTTTGTGGAGATGCAAGCCTGCTCACTGTAAGGACACGTTACATACTGTATTACATATAGTAGTGCGCATTTAAAGAAACTCTCTGGCTTTAACCTGGACTAAAACAGGTGAAAAGAAGGACTTGACCAGTACTAACCCCAGACTAGACTGTGACTGAACTAAACCAGGAGATGCCGGTTGTATTTCTGATTCCTCTGTTCTTGTTCCTTCTTCATTTAGAAGAAAGACCTGGAGGTAGAAGGTGGATCTCAATGGCACAGCTGATCCTGATGCTCCTGTTCACTGCTCTCATGTGCTCGGTGAATGCAGCCCGTGAACGGTAAGTGCGCCCTCTGGTGTACAGTCCAGTGATGCAGTGGCTGGCAATAATGACTCAAATATTTTTTAGAGTATCCCAATATTATGTCATGTGATGTTATGTTAATGTTAATATAAACTTCAATATAGAACTCCAGAAACCTGCGCCCTCTGCCGTCACAGACCTGCTGCAACAACACATTATGATTTTGAAATTTTTTCCATTTTAATTTTGAATCTATTTTAATATTTAACATTTTTCTATCTTAAATGTTGTACTACTATAAAAGAGTTAAGTTACTGTTGTCTTTAGTTTGTGAATGCGTTGTTCTTTGTTTCAGGCCCAGACTGAGCTTGCCTCGGCCCTTCCACATCCAGGGGAATCCAGGTAAAGATTCTTTGATACACTGTGAGTTACTATCTGAATGTTCACTCTATTTCCTCCACAGTGCTCCTGCAAGCCATGCATGTATGTCTATAGAGGAATGTTCAACAGTTACCATGGTGACACAGTGCACGGATTAGCAAACAGAGCCCTGATGAAGGCCCAGTAAGGCCGAAATGCGTTTTTTGTTTTTTTGTTTTTTTTTTAACTTTCGCCATGAAGTAATAAAGGCTTTTTACATTTTTGTTGAAACTCAAACTACTAAACAGGATCATGAACGCTTGTATTGATCACAGGCTCTTGAAAATGTGCTGTTTAAATCCATTTTGTATTTTTTAAAATATGCCTTTGTTAGTCCCACAGTGGGGAAATTCCAGTGTTGCAACGCACAGTTCAAGAACAGCAGGAAAATGGAACATGCAATAAAACAAGATAATAGATAATGGCTTAAAAATAATTTAAAAATAGACTTAAAAATAGACTCTAATGTAACACACTGTTCCGGTGGAGCAAAAATATAAAATACTAAAAAACTATTATGTACAATAAAAGTAACAGTGCAGCATATGAACAGAATAAAGCTCAGTAAGTGACTTCAGTATATTATAATGTTATTTACAGTAATATGACTATGTTTATGTACAGCAGCATGAGACAGGATAAATATCAGTAAGTGACATGAGTGAATTGTACCAGAGGTCTTCAGTATTGCACATAGATAGAGTTGAATGACACATGTTCAGTGTTAACAGTGTTCATTATACAGTCTGACAGCAGCAGGAAGGAAAGACCTGCGAAACCTCTCCTTCCCACAGCGAGGGTGAATCAGTCTGTCACTGAAGCTGCTCTCCAGAGCAGACAGGGCGTCCTGCAGGGGGTGACACTCATGGTCCAGCATAGACATGAGTTTAGCCAGGACCCTCTTGTCCCCCACCTGCTGCACCGAGTCCAGAGGACAGCCCAGGACAGAGCTGGACTTCTTGATGACCTTGTCCAGCTTCTTCCTCTCCCTCTCTGTGATGCTGCTGCTCCAGCAGACCACACCATACAGGATGGCTGATGCCACCACAGAGTCATAGAAGGACCTCAGGAGTGGCCCTCTCACTCCAAAGGACCGCAGTCTCCTCAGGAGATAGAGCCGACTCTGGCCCTTCCTGTACAGTGCATCTGTGTTGTGAGTCCAGTCCAGTTTGTTGTTCAGATGCACACCAATGATGGCAGAGTCATCAGAGAACTTCTGCAGGACTCAGCTGTCTGTGTTGTGTCTGAAGTCTGCAGTGTAGAGGGTGAAAAGAAAGGATGCGAGGTCAGTGCCCTGGGGCGCTCCCACACTGCAGGTCAGGAGGTCAGACACACAGTTCTTGGCTCTCACAAACTGAGTTCTTGAGTTTCAGACTATCTTAAAACTTTTTTTGGCTGTGTTTGCTAATGTGTGCATCATTTCACCATGGTATCTGTTGAACATTTCACTCCATTTGATTAATTTCAAAATCATGCAAATCATTCCACTATATAAACATACATGTAGAAAACCCCCAGCATGATGTCACTGCAAAGTACCAGTTCACGGGCCTTTTGTGATCTAAACCACTATTTGATCAATTGAAAAAAAAAAAAATAACCTCTAGATTAATCAATTAGCAAAATAATTGTTAGTTGCAGCCCTAAAATGGGACTCCCTAAAAGTTCAGTGTTTCATCCTGGGACCTAACATTCTACTGCAACCATGGCAACCTACTTTTAAAGACTGCTTTCTATTCAATTAATCAAACTTTATTTCTATAGCACCTTCCAACAACCAAAGCCGACCAAAGTGCTGTACAACATTAAAAACAAGATAAAAAACAATAAACATCATACAAATAAGTTAACAAAGCACATTACACCTTTAAAATAAAGAAAGTGTCACAGGGCCACTAAGTGTTAAAAGCCATTCTAAATATGTACCTGCCTGTACATTCGCCTGTACAGCCCGGTCTATAAAACAGCCTTTTGGACAAGACAAAACAAATTTAGACCTAAAACTATAAGAAAAACACATCCAGATTTTCTTTTTCCATTGATGCATCAGAGTAGTACGTTTTCCCCCAAACACAGTTCTACTTTCTGTTGGGGGATATGCTCACAAATGTTGGCAAAAGGAAAAATTCAATTATTCAGTTTTGTCAAGAAAGGATTCTCTTTCTTGAAAGAAGCTGACGGACCCCCAACCAAAAAGTTACACAGTGCACCTTTAATATAGTCCCACCCTAAAATGTCAAGCTAATGACGCAAATTTGGTACTCACAATGACAGGGATGACAGGGACAGAAGTAGCTGTCGACGTACAGAATTACAATGTAATTTTACAGTTCACTGATTTTGTCTTCCTCAGAAGTTGTCTCTCTCACACTGGACCCTAAAACAGCTCATAGGCGCCTCCTAGTGTCCGAGAACAAGCGTATGGCCACTCTGGTTGAAGAAACACAGCCAAACCCAGACGCCAGAGAACAGTGCAAGTGCTCCTATCAGATCCTGGCTTCCGAGTTCCTGATTGGGCACTACTACTTCGAGGTAGAGTGGAAGGACTGGGTTGACATCGGGATGACGTACATCAAGTACAAACGCGATGGTTGTGGATGTTTTCCTCAGGGGCTTTCTGGAAACAATGAGTATTCCTGGAGTCTGCGGATCTATGATGGACATTTCTTCGTTTGTCATGACAATGTTCAGGAGCCAATCAGACGCATCTCTACAGGTCTTGTTGGGTTTCCTGCTGGAGATGTGGGCATGACTTCTGCGATGTTTATCTCAGGTGTAGTGGGCGTGTACCTGGACTACGAAAAGGGAATTCTGTCCTTTTATGAGATTCTTGATGGAGGAAGAGCGTCACATCTCCACACCTTTAGGGAGAACTTCACCAAGCCCTTGTTTCCTAGTTTTGGGGTGTGGCCCGCGTACGCACAGAGATCAGTCGGTAACTCAGTCTCTCTGGTAAAACCGCGACTTTCCCCACACCATCACTGGGGGGGTCCTGAGAGAGCCACTGAACCTGCCCCTTTTGAACTTTTCTCTGTCACCTATTTTTTCATTTTTCTTTTTGTGTGTGCGTTCAGTGTCTTCCTGTGGCACCTAATATGATAAAGTGTTGGTTGTTCTCAGATTCTAAAATGTGATACTGTGCTACCAAAATCTGGCAAAAGCCAGATTCTACTTAATTAAACAAAAAATCTGTTTTTAACACATTCGTGTTGATTCACTAGACTAGACAAACAACTGATTAAAACAAAACAAAACTCGTACAAGTTAAAGTTTGCCACAGAAATGTTTGCATTTGAGCCTAAGTGATTGTTTAGTGCCACAGTAAATAAATAACAAATAATTAATGCATATAAAATGGTTTGGATTCCCACAATGCACCTGGACCCTGATGAGCTCCGCAGAAGTTTCTACAGTTCAGCTCTCGGCTGACGTCCTTACAGGGTGAAGCAGTATTTTTGAATAAAATTTCTAAACAAAAAAAATCCACAAATGTTGAATCAGATTAATAGATCACGGACTTACCAGGCATACGATCTTAATGAAAAATAGAGCCCTGGATCGAACATCAAAACCGTTCCATCACTGGCGTGCCAAACATTCATAGAGATGCATTATCAAAAACAATATAAAAGTAAACATAACAGCCTGGTAAATATGTGTGTAAATATGTGTGTATGTGTAACCCAGGTATTTTTCTGCCCTGGTCCATCTCTGGCTTACATTTTCACCCACAGTTCTCAACTATCGTGAGACTTTGCGCACATATCGCGAGACAGAACATAAGGCTCTTTTAAACATGACTGCGCGCTGCTATTCATTTGTGTGTTGTGTGTGACCGGGTTATTTTAATAGGTCCGTGAGCCGCTGCAGGTAGGCGCTTATCCCTCTAAAAAGTTAATGTTGTTTCTCTGAAAGTACTAAAGTAACCTTTTTAGATGCCTCTTTTTTATTTATTTATTTTATTTAATCAACATGCACACAGGACAGCACAATACACTAAGTACATGGTTTTGTTTGTTTGTTTGTTTGTTTGTTTGTTTGTTTGTTTGTTTGTTTGTTTTTTTAATGTGCAGTTGTGTATGTATGCCTAGCTTTGTGAGGTGCATTAAAAACAGTGTGGTGCATTAAAAAAAGGAGAGATTTGGGCGCATAAGAAGTGGGATAGATCCTTGTTTTGCCAAATTTGATTTTGATTTTATTTTTTATTGATTTATTATTGTTTTTATTTGTTGATTGATTTACTTTAATTATTTGTTATTATTTTATGTATATTTTTGTAATTAATTAATTGATTTATTTATGCAGTTACCACGTTTTATTAATATTCCTCATTCCATCCCCATCAGTTCCCCAAGAGCAACAAATCCCCATGGAATTATATGTTATATCTATGTGAGATAATGTCATTTCTAGGGAGAAGGGAAAAAAAGGGAAGTTTATGTTTTGGTAGTTTGTAGAAATAACATGAGTGGAGTCCAGACAGAGAGGGGTTATATCAACAATTGATTATTTGTATTTTGAAGAGATTCTGTTGATATGATCCATGAGTAGGTATCATATCTTATCATATCATATTATTTATGATGATGATGAAATGGTGTGGCCATGCACATGGATGATTATTATGTCTATTATGACAAAATGTTATGCTATTGTGAAATTCTAGTGATTTAGTTGTGATAAATAACACCACAGCTAAGCACTACAAGCACTGTGTTTGTCTCATTAAATACTCCATTTTCCTCCGAGCTGAACTATAGTCTTCTGCACTAGTCTACTGCTACTGCTGCTACTGTTGCTATGTCTAATCCATATTGCAGCATTATACACGCTACAATAGTGTCAGGATACTTTTGAATGAACGCTGAGTTTAGTACTGTAACCGCGTCCTGTTTCCCCGGTTTAAGATGAGTGTTACTGACTGGTGGATGCATGGTCTGTTAAGATAAGATAAGATAAGATATGCCTTTATTAGTCCCACAGTGGGGAAATTCCAGTGTTGCAATGCACAGTTCAAGAACAGCAGGAAAATGGAACATGCAATAAAACAAGATAATAGATAATGGCTTAAAAATAATTTAAAAATAGACTTAAAGATAGACTCTAATGTAACACACTGTTTCAGTGGAGCAAAAAAAAAAATATAAAATACCAAAAAACTATTATGTACAATAAAAGTAACAGTGCAGCATATGAACAGAATAAATCTCAGTAAAGTGACTTCAGTGTATTATGTTATTTACAGTAATATGACTATGTTCATGTACAGACAGGATAAATATCAGTAAGTGATATAAGTGAATTGTATGTAGTGTTTTGTCAAAACAAACATGGCGGCTTTTGAAGAGATGTCTTCTGCTTTTGAGAGACACAGCTCTGGATGTGTTAGGGTGTAGAAGGGACTGGCTGGTCAGGCAAGGTATCGGCTTACTGTAAACTGCAATGAGACAATCCCATTACCAATCTCTATATATCACAGGTTTGTATTGTATATATATATATATATATATATATATATATATATATATATATATATATATATATATATATATATATATATATATATATATATATGTTTTTTGGACAGTGGCAGAATTATGAACTAAAAACTAATGAAGGTGAAAATGAGCCTGAGCACCCAGTAAGGACAAATGGCAGGTAGGAAATAAAATGAGAATTTATTATGATTAAAATCCAACACAATTAAAATATTAAATGAGGCAAATAAAACTAAACACTTAAAATGGGTGATCTGAGTCTAAAATCTAAAACAGAGACAAAAATATGTTTTCTTCCTAAAAACAAAATATCACCAGAAAATGGGTCAAAAGAGGTTTACAGACCTCTTTTCTACATCTGAAATTGTGACAAATTCAACAAATTCATGAAAATCCATACTCAGAAAAGCATACAGACAGATTTCAGCAATGGGATTATAGTCAATAAAGAATATTTATATAAAATACAGAATTACTGTAGCCATGGATACATACTAATACTAATTTCAGATCGATTTTATTATGTTGTTAAAACATATCTGGAGTTGCGTTTTGTTTTATTCACACATGTTTAACACACAAACCCTGCATGTTTCGAGTTCTTCTTTCAAATGAAAAACATTGTGTTCCACCTCATGATGTCATGTTGGAATACAGGAAGTGCTCCAATGTTTTTTTAATCTCCATACACTTACATTAGAATCATTTGCATAATTTCAGCCCTGGAATTGCCCATCTTTACTAAACAAAAGGTAAAAGGATTTGAAAACCACCACTTCATGACATCACAAGGTGGAACAGAGCATTTTGAGCTTTGGAGATGTAGACAGACTAATAATAAAGGATAACTAAAGCATGTGTGAATGAAACAAAACACAACTCAGGAATGTTATTGAGGTGGGAACATTGTAATATCATAAAAAGTCAATTTTGTATAATATATATATATAAAAAAAGAAAATGACTATCAGTGCTCACTTCCACTTGGGCAGTTTTCCAGCTCTGTTCAGAAAGAGCAGTGGTGACATGAGGCTACAGGGGAGGACAAACCAAACTGCACATATTGCCATAATGCATTTTGTTTGCACACCTGAAATGGGGAAAAAGGCTAAAATGTAAGTTAAAAGTAGGACTGTAAACCTTGACAACAGCACTACCAGGGTGGTCATCATTGTGTTAAAAGCCTTACGTTTTGATTGGTCTGAAGCTCTCCTGTCCCCGCCCACTACACCCGGCCGTGGACGAATAAGGACGCAGAGGACAGAGGCAGTGCAGAAACACACAACAGGAATGGACACAGTCGGCTGTAATATAAGGCAAATGATCTGGAACGTGATTGATTTGGAAAAATATTCAACAATCATGAAGACAATGCTAACCACCCATGTGCAGCCAATGCTAATATTCCTAACTTTGACTCCACCCCCTTTCTTTAAATGCAGATATAAGATTGGATGAACCACGGCCAGGTAGCGGTCCACACAGATGAGGTTGTGGAAAACTGTCTGCCCTATTAGAGACATCGAGCCAACAACTTCTCCCATTAACCGAATATGAGGTTTTTTAAGTAAGTGCCCACTGTAGTAAGCATTTACACTTAAAATATTTAAAATCTCCATTATAGTTATGTTTATGATGAAGACGTCAGAGTTGCTTGTAGCTGATGTTTTGGATCTGAATAGTTGAAAACCCACAAACAAAACAAAAATGAAAAATGGTAAAAACAGTGTGTAACCACAGACGGAGGCCGTGAGCAGAGCTACCGCCTGTGCGCTGCATTCTGGCGCTGACTGATTGGTGAACATTTTCCTACGAGCTGATGAGAGGAAAAATACACATTAAAACTTATTTAACAAGACATACACTACCAGTCAAAAGTTTGGACACACCCTCTAATTACTACTTAATTACTACTTTATACATTTGAGATAAACGTCAGAAAAACATCAAATATATGATGCAAGATGTATGGAATTATGTCGCAAAGAAAAATGTTAAATAACTCAACTAAATATATATTTTTAAAAATATTTTACATTCCAATTCTCAAAGTCTCCACTCTTTGCTTTGTCGACAGTGCTGCAAACCCTTCTCTCAACAAATTTCATGATGAAATCTCCTGAAATGGTTTCCACTTCACAGGTGTGCCTCAGGGTCAAGAAATGCCAAAAGTGCAAACCAGAGTTCAAAGCAAAGGATGGATATTTTTACATTTTTTAATCTAAAACAAGTTTGTTGTTACTTTTGTTTCATTCCGTATTTCATTTATAGTTTTGATGCTTTCTGTGAGAATCCACAATGTAAATAATCACGGAAATAAAGAGGGAAAATAAAAACGTGTCTACTAACTTTTGTCTGGTATAAAAAAAAAAGCACAACATAAAATATAAAACAAAAACAAAACTATGGTATGAAAATGTAGCAATAAAAAGTAATTTATCAACCAAAATGTAATAGTGACAAACCTGGACGGAGCGCAGGGTGTGGTGCTGTTTATCTGGAGTCTGATTTCTGGTAAATGAAACTTGTTGTGTAGAGTTTTGCATAAACATTGAAGCAGGTGTGGACATGAACATTAGTGTGTTTTGATTGCACTGATGCTTTTTGCATGTAGGCTTGACAATAGCAAAATAGCCTATTAATCTTACATATACCTACTGTTCCAATGAAATGTTTGTTATCAATATATTTTTCAAACATTGAGAAAAGTATCAAAAACTGCTCAGTGTGTGAGCCAAGCAGCCACAAGAGCAACCATGGGAAGAGAGCCATCCCAGTCTGATGTGTAGAACTTTATTCAGAGGGCCACACATGTCAGTTTGGTAAAAAGCAGGTTAGCAAATGTCACCATAGCAATCTAACGCACCGTTTTGGACCCAGTTTCTTCTTTGTGTGTACTCATCTACCTCCATACATCATCACGCAGCTGTAGATGACACACACGTTTATCACCTAGGTAACACACAACTGATTTATGTGAACAAGGATGTAATGAGACATGAACAGAATTTGACTAGAGCTAAAACTATGAAAATACAAGCCTGATCATATCTGCGTCTAGCAACTACTGAGGTAAGATCATATTTACATTAACAGCCTGTAAGATTTTTAGTCAGAAGGTTACCAGACAGAAGTAGAGCCAGAAGAGAAGATTGGAGCAGAGCAAAGTATGGATAAGTGTTCACTAGTCTACTCACTTGAACAAATCATCAATGTTTAGTTGAAAAAAAAGTCCGAGTAGATTGTGTTGGGTACGTTCAAATGCAGAGCTGTCTGGAAGGGTCAGATGGAGCAGATGATGCAGAGGAGAGGGTCAGATGGAGCAGATGATGCAGAGGAGAGGGTCAGATGGAGCAGATGATGCAGAGGAGAGGGTCAGATGGAGCAGGCTGAAGTCAGTCTGAACCATAGTCTTGTTTTTATTGTTTTGGATGTGAGAATGTGTTTAGAATTATTCATTTTTACTGCTGCAGTTTTGCTCTATCGAAGTTTCATTGTATTTTGTACAATGACAATAAATTTCAATCTAAATGGACCTGCTAGTGTCAAGTGACATGGGTGGGTTTATAGCTCCATCGACTCTGGCTCCAATTTAGTTTGTATTGAAAAAACTTCACCTCTATGGGGTGAACGCGGACACTCCCGTAGTCCACTTCTTTATACAGTCTATGGTCTGAACGTGCATGTTTGTAAATGACTTGAATGTAGCAGACTGTAGAAAATCTTTGTATGACAAAGACTTGATGTATTTTTCTTGTGTTTTTTGGTCAGGATGGACACCTCTAATAGCTCTTCCTCCACCTCCATCTTGGATGTATTCTACTTGTGCACCAGCTCTGCCATGGGCACCTGGACATACACAGCCTGGTTTGTTGTATACATGTGTTTTTCTCCACTGTTCCTTCTTGTCATCTTTGTCGGTATTACAAAATGGTGGAAGCAGTGCAGTGGCGATTCTGCAGGTGTTAGCCTTAGCCATTCTGACGTCATTACCCTCCACATGATGGCGATGCAGATTTTGTCGACTGTTGCTGCTATGCTGTACATGTACGGACTTCATGCTGGAAAGGCTCTGATGTCTAACATAGGAACCGCCATACTTACCCTCACTATGAGCGGAGAGACATATTTCCACTGCCTCACCTGCGGGGAGCGCTACCTGGCTGTGGTTCACCCAATCACGTACCTTCATTTGAAAAAGACGGGCGGAGTCACCATAAGGAACGTCAGCATTGGGGCTGCTTGGTTGTTAAGCTTTATTTACGTAGTAGTTATGGTTGTTATCCCCAATTTTTGGACCCAAATGATTACGACTTTACTGTTAGTCCTGGTTGCCATAGTTCTTATGACTTTCTGTAGCATCTCAGCTCTCTGCGCCCTGATTCGTCCACGGCCAGGGGATGGACATGGAAACAGGAAGTGGATTGACCAATCAAAGAGGTCAGCTTTCATTACCGTAACAGCCATATTAGTCATTATTCTGGTGAGGATGGTGCAGCTGTTGGTATTTAACTTTTGGTTTCTCATAGTCAATCTAGAGCCATGTGTTTTGACCATGACCGCACTTTGGCTCAGTCTGCCCAACAGTCTGGTGCTGCCACTGCTGTTCTTACACAGAAACGGAAAACTCCCAACATGTGCATAGCAAAAGGAGAAATTCAGTGCTTTCAACTACATTTAGCAGCTCATTCACACTGCTTCTTCAGTTCTGTTCAGGGTTTGAGGGGGCACTAGTCTCCCCTAGAAAAGCAGATACAGCCCCATAGCTCCCCCAGAGATTTTTGCCCTATTTTCGTAGGACATTCAATCTCGACTAAAAATGTTCAAATGGCAACTACAGAGAGTTCAAAATGAGAGACAACAATAAAACGATAATTCCATATTAGGTATTTAAATCACTACAGGAGCTAACTGCATTTAAACTTCATGGGAATGTTATTTGTTTTGTCTGAAATGTTCCACAGTATCCTGTTAAATGTATCTATTGTATATTTACTCAATTACAGGTGTTTTAATTACTTAAAACCTTGACAAAACAATGCATTCTTATTGTAAGGAGGTGTCACCTCTCCACAAATCTGACCTGTAACTTGATGGTTGTCTCTATGGAGATAAGTGAAATGCCAGACTGTGGGACATTCAAGGAAAAGCAATAACTTCTCCACCAGAAAAGTTACATGTTGCACCTTTTAAACAATGAATATTATGCATTATCTGTATTGTTATCCTCTTTTCAACATGCTTTAGTACCTTTGCTTGGACATTTCATGTTTTATAAGCAAAGACTCTGTTAGAAGGAAGAAATGCTCAAAACGAGTCTGGTGAACTTTGGATTTGTAACTTCCTTTAAAGGGCCCATATTGCACTATTTTCTGATCTGTGTTATAATGTTGTTTCTTCATCACAAACACACCTGGAGTTGTGTTTTGTTTCATTCACACATGTTTAACACACTAACCCTGCACATTTAGACTTCTTAGTTCTTCTCTCTAACAGAAAACACTCTGTTCCACCTTGTGATGTCATGTGGTAATACAGAAAATGTTTTTAAACTTCATACACTTTCCACTGTCACTAGAATCATTTGGATAATTTCAGCCCTGGAATCTCTACTAAACAAAAGGTAAAAAGAGCTGCTACCTTGAAAACTACACTTCATGACATCACAAGGTGGAACAGAGCATTTTGAGCTTTGGAGATGTAGACAGACTAATAATGCAGGATTACTCATACGTTTGAATGAAACAAAACACAACTTCAGGTATGTTTTTTAAGGAGATAACGTCAATGTTTAATGTCAATCCTGGAAAAATTCAAACGGAGTGATTTCTGAGACTTTGTAAACAATTTACAGAAACAGAAATCAAACACGCCTGAATGAAGCTCAGTACAACTAAAGTATGTTTTTGATTAGGGATGTTATAAAATGGCTAAATGCAAATTTATATAGTATGTGTCCAAGCCAATCTGACACGATTTTAAACTCACATTTGTAAGAACTTAGCCATTGTGCGTTTTGTCCATCCTTCAGCTCATACAAAAAGCATCATTGCATACAAAACACACCAGGTTAGTCCTCATTTATTTTTCTACATGTTTGTTTTGTTCTTGTTGTAACCACTACTGTAGTTTGGGTTGGTCGGACTATCGTTAATGACAATCATCATATTAGGACTGTACACAGAAGAGACTGGGTTGCTTGTGGAGCTCGCATATGAAAGACAAAACACAGTTTCAGATTTAGTCAACTGAAATGTATTTGGCAATAACCCCCAATTAGGGATGCACCAATCCAGCCTTTTCATTTCCAGTACAGATGTCGCTATTTTGACCGATATTTGCCAATAACCGATATTAACTGATACGAGTCTAGGGAAGGAGAATGGCACTTATTTCGTTAAAACACAGTTAGCTTATTACACAAGAGATCAGATTGTGTTATGTAACTATTTATTATCCTTCAAATCTTCAAATCTTTAAATCTTCAAACTACTGAACAGCTTTGTATAAATTAAAGTTCAAACATTATGAGACTTCTAGGCCAAAATCAGCCTGTAAATAGTTTCATTACATCCAGGCCTGACCAGGATATCGGCTGAATCGATATTTGGAAGACAATACCTGATCCAGGATTTTTTTTCAGTATCAGCGCCAATAATTGATACCAGTATCTGTACCAGAGCATCCCTGTTCACTGTTTGGATTGGGTTTAGAATTGCAATGCAACGTGGTTAAAAGCTCAAAGACGTCAGTTCGGAAAACTTGAATATTTCCTTATGATCCGTAGACTTCAAACTTCCACAATGAACTCAACTGATTTTGGAAACAAACAAACAAAAAAAAATATATATATATAGAAAATGCAATTAGGATTTTAAACCCATCCAGGAGCATGAGCATTTCAGCTCAGACTAAAATACAAACTGCTAAATTAGTAAATTAGACTTCAGAAAATGTGTCAAATTCTAGTCAAGCTTGCATTTATTAAATGAAATTTTGAATGAATTCATACTGTTAGCAAGCTTCTCCACAGATCAGACCTGTAACTTGTTTTTGTGTGTGTGTGTGTGTGTGTGTGTGTGTCTCACTATCTAAATGTAGATAAGTTTAATGCCATTGTGGGACATTCCAGGCAAAACTCGCATTTTAAAATAATAACAGTATTTCCCAATTGCTAATTGCTAACACTGAAATCAGTCAGTTTCATTACTCAGACAAAGCTTTAATGGTTTTTCCCCTCATCAGCTCGTAGGAAAATGTTCACCAATCAATCAGAGCCAGAATGCAGCCCACAGGCGGCATCTCTGCTCACGGCCTCCGTCTGTGTTTACACACTGTTTGTCCACTTTTCATTTTTGTTTTGTTTGTGGGTTTTCAACTGCTCAGATCCAAAACTTCAGCTACAAGCAACTCCAATGTCTTCATCATAAACATCACCATAATGGAGATGGTAAACATTGTAGGTGTGTGTGTTCACTGTGGGTTCTACTCTAAAAAGCTTCATATTCTGTTAATTGGACAAGCTCTTGGCATATTGGGTCTAATAGGGCAGACAGTTTTCCACAGCCTCATCTGTGTGGACCACTACCTGGCCATGGTTCATCCAATCACGTATCTGAATTTAAAGAAAGGGGGTGGAGTCAAAGTTAGAAATATTTTGGCACATGGGTGGTTAGCATTGTCCTCGTGATGGTTGCATATTTTACCAGATCAATCATGTTCCAGGTTATTTTACTTATATCACAGCTGTGTGTTTTTTCCCTGCCTCTGTCTTCTGCGTTCTTATTTGTCCACGGCCAGGTGAAGTGGGCGGGGACAGGAGAGCTTTAGACCAATCAAAACAAATGGCTTTTCACACAATGATGACCACGCTGGGAGTGCTGTTGTCAAGGTTTATAAGAATACGTTTATCTTATTTTGTATTCTTTTGCACATATGTGAAGATAGAAACAAAATGCATTGTGCTTGTATCTATGTTTTGATGTGCCCTCCCCAGTATATAAAAATGTTTCCTGCGCAAAATCATTTAATCTAAATGATAATGAGTAAATACAGCTGATATGAGCCCAGAGTCATAAAACAGTTGTTACAGAAGACGTAGTATGTGATGGTATTTGTAAAACGAGGTCTGGGGGTTCTTTCATTTATTTATTCATTTTATTTTATTACTTCAAAATGCTGAAATATATGAAAGCAGCATACTTTCTCTTGTCTAGAGTAAAGTGACTCGCTTCGAGACTCATTCCATCTATACTAGACTTTTTGATATAAGGACATGGATGAACGCTACAGTTTAACTTTATGGTGAGAGCTTTATGGTGAGAAATAAAGCTATACTTCCGTTTGTATCTTGCACTTCTATGTCCAACGCTCCATCTGCCCCGATGCTCAGTTTTATTGGCTGATGTCGCGGTGATGTTTGTGATTACGATATGACAGAGCAGCTCAGAGTCACACTGACACCACACCAACATCCAGAGAGTGGTCACCTCCCTGATGTCGGGAGAAGCAAATCAGGGCCTTAATCAGGAAAATTCCTGTAGCATTTGACGGGTTTGTTCATCTATATTTATATGCTGCCAAAACAGTGTGTTTATATATGTATATAAATTATGTGCTTTTGAATTTGATTTGCTAATGTACTCCTGTACTCCTAAAACTGGCAACATTTAAGAATAGCTTTGGCCTATTTTTTATTTATTTTTTATTTTTAATGCGGTAAGAATTAAAATATATTAACCAAAAATAAAAATGAATCTTTTTTCATGTCTTTACAACAATAGATGCCATTCTGCAGGTAGGAGAAATGGGCCATAAAACCTGCATAAAACCAAAACATGTCAAGGTCTGGTGCATTGCTCTGGTCTATTTAAAAGAGCCTGGAGTTCAATGCAAATATGCTTTGGATAGGAGCTGATAAATCACTCTTCAAAACGTGTGGGCAAACTGATTTACCAGTGCTGCTGCCAAGTATAACCAGACACCCCTGGTCAATTTGCTCATTGACCAGTAGATGGTATGTCACGCAGTACTGGTAAAGTCGACTGGAAGTGGCTGCAGAAGTAGAATCAGTCCTTGCTGTGAAGTGAAGCAGCTCAACACATGTTCTCTGACTTTCTTCACCGAGGCTTATGACCTCTGAACCGCTTGTCGGAGAAGCAACATCTCATTTGGTTAAATTTCTTTTATGTAAAAAACATGTCGTCCATGACCTGCCTGTGTTTATGTGAGTCACATTAGGACACAGGTTGGATGTTCAGTTCAGTTCTGGTAACTTACAAAGGTTCAACAATGATGTTTATAGATTGATTGATTGAGTGATTATAAGTAAACCAAAAACTTCACTGAGGTTTAACCACAGACTCTATGAAGAAGTGGACTAAGGGAGTGTGACATCACCCACAGTGTTCAGCTCCAGTTAAATGTTAGCAGTTACAAGAGCAAATTTGGAGCCAAGTTCTATTTAATATAATAATAGAATTTATTTAGCCAAAATAGCTAAATAAAAACACCAGGATCATGTAGAGTGGGTTAATATGTACAATTTAAGACTAAAATGATGAGGCAGCAGTTAGAGAGGGATGATCATTTTTCAATGTGAAGTCAATTGTTAATTGCAGTAAGTGGCCCCTTTTGTGGCTACCTGGCTCATACACTGAGCAGTTTTTGAGTTGTTTGTTTTGAGCTCAGTTTTTAACCAACTAAGAAGTGCAGCATGTGCAGTTCCAAGGACACAAGTAAAAGACTGTTGGATTGTGTGAAATAAGCTGTTTGTTTTTCCCACATTCATGGAGACCATGCAAGAGGCTTTTTACACCATACGTGTCAGCAAATGTACCAGAAGACCTTTCAGAGTAAATACTATGAGACCTTCCAGAGGAAATACTCAGAGGAATGCCTATTTCATCACCATCCAAAACCCATTGCACGGAGCAGCTGTATTTATGAAAGTAATGCTCCTCCTACTGGCAGCAGTAGGAATGAACCATTGAATTATTGACACTATTAGATGTAAGAAATGCTCAAGTTGAGTCTGACGATGATTCATGGAAACAGCACAAAAGACTCCATTTTCCTTTCTAAAGTGGTTAAACACTCAAAGTGTTGAGTGTCCATTGTGCAGGACAATATTGAACGCCTGGATAAGTTTATTGTTGCATTTTGTCCATCCTTAAGCTCATAGAAAAAGCACTGGTGCGTACAAAAAAACACTGACTTTCATATCCACACCTGTTCACATGGCTCATTAGATTTTTATGCAAAACCTCATACAGCAAGACCCATTTAGAAGTCATCAGACTCCAGGTAAAAGCTCTACACCCTGCACTCTGTCCAGGTTAGTCCTTGTTTCATTAATTTTTCTGTTACTGCATTATTAAAAAGTGTTAACAGTGCTAACAGTTTTATTCATGTGCTCAATAACTACCGTACATATTTTCAAACCTCAAAGTTTAGTTTTAGTTTTATTTTATTTTATTTTTATGTTGTGCTTTTTGTAAGTCTTGTTGAAAAGTTTACTGCTTTTAATGTTGTGTAATGTAATCAATTCATTCTAAATCAAATTGTGGATATTCTTAAAATTACAGTTTTATAGATATTTTAAACCTGCCCATTTCAGCAAAGACCAAAATATGAACTGAGTCATGCATTTCAGAATATGTTTGTAGAATATACATAAATATATATTGTGAGCCTGTAACTTGGTTTGGCTGCATCACTGTCTCAATGTAAATAACTTTAATGTCATACTCTGGAACATTATAGCAGTATTTTTTGCCATCCTTGAAATGAAGAGTGAATAACTGCACTAAATATTTTTAATGTTTTTGTTTACCCTCATCAGCTCGTAGGAAAATGTTCATCAATCAGTCAGAGCCAGAATGCGGCTCACAGGCGGTAGCTCTGCTCACGGCCTGGATCTGTGTTTACACACTGTTTGTCCCGCTTTTCATTGTCGTTTTGTTTGTGGGTTTTCAACAATTCAGATCCAAAACTTCAGCTACAAGCAACTCCGACATCTTCACCATAAACATAACTATAATGGAGATTTTAAATACTGTAGCCTCGTATGTTTACTGTAGTGGGTTCTACTTTAAAAAGCCTCATTTTATACCCATGGGAAATCTTGTTGGCTTGGTGGCTGTAACAGGGCAGGCAGTTTTCCACAACCTCACCTGTGTGGACCGCTACCTGGCCGTGGTTCATCCAATCACGTATCTGCATTTACAGAAAAGTAGTGGAGTCAAAGTTAGAAAGATTTGTAGTGGCTGTGCATGGCTGTTTAGCACTATCCTCATGATGGTTACACATTTTACCAGATCAGAAAGATTCCAGTTTGTTTTCATTACGTTACTGCATAGTGTGTCCATTCCTGTTGTGTGTTTCTGCACTGCCTCTGTCCTCTGCGTCCTTATTCGTCCAAGGCCGGGTATAGTGAGCAGGGGCAAGAGAACTTTAGACCAATCAAAACGTAAGGCTTTTAACACAATGATGACCACCCTGGGAGCGCTGTTGTCAAGGTTTATAAGCGTACTTTTATCTCATTGTATATACTTTCTTCCAAATCAGGATAAGGAAACAAAATGCATTGTGGTGTTAGCTGCGTCTTGGTTTGCCCTCCCCAGTAGCGTCATGTTACCACTGTTGTTTCTGCACCGAACTGAAAAACTGCCCAAGTGGAAGTGAGCGATTTCTTAATAAAAGAAACTGTGCAACATAAATACAGTCAATAATTAAATGCACATTTTACATTCTCAAACAATACAAGAGGTCTGTCTTTTTAAGGACATCAGCCTACATACACAGGCTGTACAGAAAATGTAGTATGTTATGTTATTTGTAAAGGGTGATTTATTTATTGCTTTATTTTACTTTGGTTTGTTTTTGTACTGTTACTTCAAAATAAAGTTTAAGTACATAAGAATAAGAGGTGGGGACTTGCAAGTTGTGACGAGGACTTGAGTCACATTTTGAGACTTGACTTGATAAAATGGACTAAGACTTGACTTGGACTTAGTAGATACACACAATTTTATTCTCTCCAAAATATTGTACCATGAGATTTGAATATTGCTAGGGTTAGGGTTAGTACAATTTAGTTTTAAAAGCATATAAATTGGAAAAATGCAAATGTATGTAATGTATATAATGTATTTGGGTTAAGGACTTGAAATGACTTGAAGCTCAAAGCAGAGGATTTGGGACTTGACTTGGACTTGAGGCCAAAGACTTGAGACTTACTTGAGACTTGCAAAACAACAACTTAGCCCCACCTCTGGACTAGTGTTCATATACAGTACTAGTCTGAGAAGTACAGAAGTTTTTTTTCTTAACGCCTATCGCTCTTTCTGCCCTGATCTTTGTTTTATTGTCTGTCTTAATCGAGTAAATTCCTGTAGTGTGTGTCGGGTTTGCTTATCTATATGTATATGACTACAGAACAGTGTGTTTAGACTATGAGCAATATAAAAGATGTGGTTTTGGGTTTGATTTGCTAATGGACTCCTGTTGAATGAAACATGTTTATTTACTTATATTAGACAAATAAAAATATCCTTTTCAAACCTGATACTTTTCCTCCTTTATTGGTCATTGAAGCGGTACACTGTGTTTAAGTCAATGTAGTTTCAATATCACAGTAAAATTACTTTTTGTATATTATTTGGATTTTGATATTTTGGATATTATTTCCTGCATGTGGCATTTTCAGCAAATTAATCTATTTTTTTATTATTTTTTTTTTTTTAATGGAAATGGCTATTTTCTGCATTTGTTTGAACACATTTGTATCTTGCCATTTAAAGGTTTGTAAACTTTTTAATAAAAACATAAGATCTGAACATGTTTGCATATGATCTGTGGTACAATGGGCATGTTTAACTGAGATAACCCAATATTTTAGTCGTGTGTTTAGAGCCCCAGAGAGAAATCTGATCAAACACTTTTTCAGGATCCTGTGCTAGAACTGATTTGACTGGCAACATTTAAGATTTTGTAATTGCTGTGCTGTAAATTATTGTATATCAACCTAAAATGAAAATCATTTTTTCTATGTCTTTAAAACCAAAACATGTCAAGGTACGAGAAAAAACATGGCTCTGGTCTATTTAAAAGAGTCTGGAGTTTAAAGCAAACGTGCTGAGGAAAGGCGCTAATAAATCACCCTTCAAAATGTGTAGACAGATTTACCTAAAATGCGTCAGATTTGGTTACATTTCTTTTATGTAGAACACGTGGTCCATGACCTGTCTGTGTTTCTGTGAGTCACATCAGGACAGAGGGTTTTCAGTTCTGCTTCTCTGGTAACTGTTACAAAGACTGTAGATGTGGCAAGACCAGTGGTGTTATAGTAAAATTATAAACTAAACCAAAATAGTCACTGAGATTTAACCCAGAAACATACAGTAGTAGTTCCATAACCGTGCGAACGAGATGAGTTCTGCCAACATTTGCGTGTTCACAAACTCATAAGAATCCATCCTGCTTTTGCTGGAGCAATAGGGCCCAACCACCTGTGGACCAGAGACTGAACCAGTCACAGAGCACCACTGTGTTTTGAGCGTAGTCAAAGGTGAGGCACCCAAGTGAACCAAACCAAACATAGCAACACTTACTAATATACTTCTCTGGACCCAGAAGGTTCCTTGAAGGATTCACAGGTTCAATCTTGATTATAAAAGAAGCAGATTTCCAGTTATTAAAAATATATTGTTTATTTTAGAAATCATTTGAGTTAAAATAGTTGTTCTATCTAAAATATGACATCTCCCTTAACACTTAGGGGGCTGTCTCATATCCATTTGCTAATGTGTGTGTGTGTGTGCGTGTGTGTGTGTGTGTGTGTGTGTGTGTGTGTGTGTGTGTGTGTGTGTGTGTGTGTGTGTGTGTGTGTGTGCGCGTATACGTATGCATAGGTGTGTGTGCGTGTGCGTATGCAGTGTGTGTGTGTGTGTGTATGCGTATGCATAGGTGTGTGTGTGTGTGTGCGTAGGTGTGTGTGTGTGTATGCACACATAAGGTAATTACCAAGTCAAGAGTGCAAAATATTTAGAGGTGATAGTTTTTTGTTGTTTTTTTTTATAATAAAATAAATAAAAATAAATAATATATAATACAATATACAATGCAAGAGCTCTCATACATCTGACTGCATAAAGTTATTCATTACACCAGCTTGTTTAGATTTAATGTGGAACAAGGCTCTCTTAAACTGAAAATTAATTTAGATACATTTGGAACAAGGGTTTTATATTTGAGAATTTGCATCTATTAATCTGTTTGGCTAGTAATAAACAAGAATTATAAAGGACTCCATATGTGACGTCCTCATAGGCTAAATTAGTTAAATCTGTATCATATTCCACCATCCACATTTGGAATGTGTCCCAAAAGGTTCAAATATAGCTACAATAAAAGAACATGTGTTCAACAGTTTCTGTTACAAAATGTGCAGATACTGGCGTCCATATTAAAACACTTCTTTAAAAAATCATTACAGGGATAAATTACAAAATAAATAAATTACAACAAAAAAAGAGTTCCTTTGGCTTTAAGGAGAGTTTGGAAGTGAGAGGTAATTTGTTCAATTTTTTAATTATATTAATTGGAAAGTCTTTAAATGCACTAATTCTTCTAATCGCTTCTTTGCACCCTTGCATTCTTGCCTCCTTACATCCTTGTGTCCTTTCATTCTTGCAGCCTTGCCTCCTTGTTTCCTTTCTTGTTTCCTTTCATCCTTGTGTCCTTGCATCCTTTCTGCCTTCCTTCCTTGCATCTGTTGTGTAAAAATATATATCTATTGTATTGATGAATAAAAAGCCACTTGCAAAGCCTAGTGAGTTATGAAATACAAATAAAATTTATTCAGATATAGTTGAACAGTGCCCAGGCCTGCCCTGGTCAGAGACCAAGTATGTCTGTCTTAGTCTCTTCTCTCCAGAGCATCTGTGTATATCAGTAATACAAAGCCACATACATATCAAAGTAGAGTGACTTTCATCAACTTTTACACTTGAAGACAGGTAAAACATAAGGTTTCCATCTCTCCCTGGCGTTTTTCTTCACCTCTGCCGAATTGCTTATATTAAGTTCCTGCATAATAATCTCCCTCTGCTCTTGATGTATGACTTCTTGACAACATGAACGTTGTTGCCTGTAAACAATAAGTAGGTACACTGACAGAGACAGTTGTATGATCAAGTTACATTAACATCAGGAATTTTACACAGACTATAGGGCTGCACAATATATCATAAAGCTATTGTTATTGCATATCAATATGAATCAAATTTCATGGAGGGTGGAGACAGTTGTGTCTGCTGAACTCTACATATGTTATTGACTGGTCTGCATCAATCTACACAAAGACAGATTAAGAGAAAGCTTTTCTTCACAACATAACATTTCCATCACACTTATCTGAACATAATTAAATAAAATATTTAATTTTGTTCAAATTAATATAAGCTGACCAAAGGAGGAGATACAGACCACAGATGTTAACAGACGAAAGCACCTGACCACACACGGAGGGTTCCATCCCAAATCCAGCACCCTCAGACTGTACGCGAGCCCTTATTTGAACATAATTAAATAAAATATTTAATTTTGTTCAAATTATTATAAGCTGACCAAAGGAGGAGATACAGACCACAGATGTTAACAGACGAAAGCACCTGACCACACACGGAGGGTTCCATCCCAAATCCAGCACCCTCAGACTGTACGTGAGCCGTTATTTGAACATAATTAAATAAAATATTTAATTCTGTTCAAATTTTATATGAAATTGAGCCAAGAATATAATTACATTAAATTTCTGCCAAACAATTGTCTAATATTTTGAAACAGAAATGTACAGTATATACTCCTATAGTTTTTTTTTTTAGATTGCTGTAATCCCCATTATGTGAGTATTCTAGGGTCTCACACACACAACACATCAAATGGCTCACTGATTCCCCCGAAGTTCAAGTTAAGTGGCCCGGCATGTGTCTGGGCTCTGAACGCTTGAATTTTTGGGCGTCACTGAATTGTTGTTTTTGTAGACGACTTTTTGTAGATTTTTTTGTAACTTTTGCCTGCAGTATACTGGCTTCTCAGGATATGACCAGTGGGTGCCAGTGGGTCAGTTGTTGTGGGTGCTGCTGTGTTGGTTATTGTGGGTGCCAGTGGGTCAGTTGTTGTGGGTGCTGCTGTGTTGGTTATTGTGGGTGCCAGTGGGTCAGTTGTTGTGGGTGCTGCTGTGTTGGTTATTGTGGGTGCCAGTAGGTAGGTTGTTGTGGGTGTTGCTGTGTCGAATATTGTGGGTGCCAGTGGGTAGGTTATTGTATGTGCTGCTGGATTGGTTATTGTGGGTGCCAGTGGGTCGGTTGTTGTGGGTGCTGCTGTGTTGGTTGTTGTGGGTGCCAGTAGGTTGGTTGCTGTGGGTGCTGCTGAGTTGGTTGTTGTGGGTGCCAGTAGGTTGGTTGTTGTGGGTGCTGCTGAGTTTGTTGTTGTGGGTGCCAGTAGGTTGGTTGTTGTGGGTGCTGCTGAGTTTGTTGTTGTGGGTGCCAGTAGGTTGGTTGTTGTGGGTGCTGCTGAGTTGGTTGTTGTGGGTGCCAGTAGGTTGGTTGTTGTGGGTGCTGCTGAGTTGGTTGTTGTGGGTGCCACTGGGTCGGTTGTAGTAGTGCTGCCTGGTTACTCTGTGGTACTATTGTTGCTGTGTTTGTGGTTTGCTGAGTGGTTGGTGGAACCATCATTATTGTATAGGCTGCTGGCTGGACAAGGCTGGCAGAGTGGTCAACATATGCTGGCTGGTTGGTCGGCATCACCATCATTTCTGGGTTGTAGTATACGGTCTGAAAGGGAGCTGCTGGAACTGCTGTTGGGTTGATATTTCCAGGTATTTGCGGGACTCTTAGATGATAGCTCGGTGGTACCATCATAGCAGGGTGGTAGAATGAAGACTGAACGGGACCTACTGGACCTGCAGGTTGGGTGTAAGTTGTAGGTGCTCTTGCGGTGCCTTTCCTTTTCTTCCGCCTATAGTTTTCTCTGGCAGACCACCCTGGGTACTTGGCCTGGTGCGCCCTCTTAGCCACGTTTGCCTGCTCGTAATATGGGGCTTGTTCATCATGTGAGAGCATTTTCCATCTCTGCCCGGCGATTTTGTTCACCTCCGATGAATTTCTTATATTAAGTTCCTGCATTATAAGCTCTCTCTGCTCAGCCTTGTACATCATGAAGGCGTTAGGAGGTTTCTTGATGTATGGCTTCTTGACAGCATCGACACCGCTTGTCCTATAGACAGTAAATAAGTAGGTAAGTAGGTACACTGCCAGAGACAGTTGTATGATCAAGTTACATTAACATCAGGAATTTTGATATACACAGACTATAGGGCTGCACTATATATTATAAAATGATTGTTATTGCATATCTAAATTAATCAAACAGAGCCTGCTCTGTGCGGTCTGCATCTAATAACATAGCGTTTTATCCTCTGAGAATCAGGAAGTTTGAATGCATAAGTTAAGTGAAGACTGAACTGCTGCAACCCAAAGCCTGACAGTAAAAAGTCAAAATGAAGTGCTTTGTCGCATGTTACTTACCCTAAAGTAACACTGCTCCCTGCTGCTTGGGCTGTATTACTGGCCGATGCTATTGGTTCCACTATCTGGAACGATCGTCCCCCATTGACTGTAACTGGAGAAAAATCTGAGAATTGGACCTTTCCACATGACATTTGTGGATTTGCCATTTGGGTAGATGGTCCAGGCACTTGCTGATACTGGCTCCCATTTGGTTGACTGTTCTCCATGTTATACAGTACAACTCTCTCTGTAGGATTGGACTTAGCATGACTAGCTTTAGGCAATGCTATTCTTGGTGCATCTTGTTTTGCAGCTGGTCTGGAGTACGATGGACTGTTCCGAGGAGCAGGTCCAACTTGACAAGATGGGCCTGGTATCGCTGGGGAGACTGGTGACTGTGTTTTGTTTTCTGTGGGAGAATTTTCAAATGAGTGTTGAGCCCTTTGGTATTCAAGAATTTGGTGTTGCAATGATGATGGCATTTGGAACTCCACAGAAGATGTTGCTGTACTTTCACTACCAGTGGCTGTACTGATAGTGCTGTCCAAGATGGCTTCAATTTGATCTGCCATCGCGTCCTCATCCAGTACCAAATCTTCAGACACCATTTCCATTTCTTGGATCTGTAAAAACACACAAATACTTTTTTCAATTTGTATAACTTAAAGGTGTACTGTACACATAATTCTATCTAGCATTTATTCATTACAGGTGTTTCTATTGCTCCAAAATGCAATAACTCTGTATAACTGTGAAAAGGTGCGATTCCCCACAGATCTGGATTGTAATGTAGCCTAGCGCTGTAACCCGCTTGTCTCCCTTAGGCAGGTAGGTTTCATTTATACTGTGAAACATTCTAGACAAAGCAATAACATGGAGACAAGCAGATGGCAAACCATCCACTAGAAATGTTACGTAGTACACCTTTAAAGCACCAAAATTTAACATCTACTGTTTTAAGTTGTAGCTTGTAAGAAAGCCCTAGCAGTTTTAATAGCGCTGTGTCTTATGTGTAACTGTCTGTGTGGGATGGGTGTTTACCTTCAATGTAGAGGCCGTAGGGTGGCAGGCTTTAGGTGATTTTCTTACACCGTTGGCCTGTTTTGCCACCTGCCGAGGGGGCTCTGGTCTGGAGTAAGGACTGTCCCGAGGAGAGTAAAAGTTTTTCCTTGGAGAAGGCCCATGTGATCTGGAGGGCCCTGGTTTCGCTGGAGAACCCGGTGGCCGTGTGTTGCTCCCAGTGTTCGTCCTGATAAAGGCATCCTCATCCTCGGTCGAATCGTCAGACGGCGTTTTCATTTCTTGGATCTGTAAAAACACACAAATGCTTTTTTTTTTTTTTGCTTTTTTTTTTATGCATAACTTAAAGGTGCACTATGTAATGGGTTCTAACTTTTGGAGACAAAAAAACACTTTAAATTATCTACCAATACATTATAACAACTTTTTTATGGTTGATATAAAGAAAGCCCTAGCAGAAGTTTTAATAGTAGTGTCTCCTATGTGTAACTGTCTGTGTGGGATGGGTATTTACCTTTGATGTAGAGGGCGTAGGGTGGCTGGCTTTAGGTGATTTTCTTACACCGTCGGCCTGTGTTGCCGCCTGCAGAGGGCACTCTGGTCTGGAGTAAGGACTGCCACGAGGAGAGTAAAAGTTTTTCCTTGGAACAGGTCCATGTGATTTGGACATCCCTGGTATCGTTGGAGAGCCCGGTGATCGTGTGTTGCTCCCAGTGTCCTTACTTATAAAGACGTCCGTCGTGGCTTCAGTTTCAGCTGCCATCGCATCCTCATCCTCTGTGGAATCGTCAGATGGCATTTTCATTTCCTGCATCTGTCAAAACACACAAATACTTTTTAAAAATTTGCATAACTTAAAGGTGCACTATGTAATGGGTTCTAACTTTTGGAGACAAAAAAACACTTTAAATTATCTACCAACACACCATAACAACTTTTTTATGGTTGATATAAAGAAAGCCCTAGCAGAAGTTTTAATAGCAGTGTCTCCTATGTGTAACTGTCTGTGTGGGATGGGTGTTTACCTTCGATGCAGAGGGCATAGGGTGACTGGCTTTAGGTGATTTTCTTACACCGTTGGCCTGTGTTGCCGTCTGAAGTGGGCTCTCCCGTCCGGAGTAAGGACTGTCCTGAGGAGAATCAAAGTTTTTCGTTGGAGAAGGCCCATGTGATCTGGAGGGTCCTGGTTTCGAAGAAGAGCCCGATGGCCGTGTGATGAACCAAGAATTCCTGCTGATAAAGTCGTCCATCATGGTATCAAGTTCAGCTGCCATCTCGTCCTCATCCTCTGTCGAATCGTCAGACGGCATTTTCATTTCTTGCATCTGCAAGGTAGGGTGGCTGGCTTTAGGCGATTTTCTGACACCGTCGGCCTGTGTTGCCGTCTGAAGTGGGCTCTCCCGTCCGGAGTAAGGACTGTCCTGAGGAGAATCAAAGTTTTTCGTTGGAGAAGGCCCATGTGATCTGGAGGGTCCTGGTTTCGAAGAAGAGCCCGATGGCCGTGTGATGAACCAAGAATTCCTGCTGATAAAGTCGTCCATCATGGTATCAAGTTCAGCTGCCATCTCGTCCTCATCCTCTGTCGAATCGTCAGACGGCATTTTCATTTCTTGCATCTGCAAGGTAGGGTGGCTGGCTTTAGGCGATTTTCTGACACCGTCGGCCTGTGTTGCCGTCTGAAGTGGGCTCTCCCGTCCGGAGTAAGGACTGTCCTGAGGAGAATCAAAGTTTTTCGTTGGAGAAGGCCCATGTGATCTGGAGGGTCCTGGTTTCGAAGAAGAGCCCGATGGCCGTGTGATGAACCAAGAATTCCTGCTGATAAAGTCGTCCATCATGGTATCAAGTTCAGCTGCCATCTCGTCCTCATCCTCTGTCGAATCGTCAGACGGCATTTTCATTTCTTGCATCTGCAAGGTAGGGTGGCTGGCTTTAGGCGATTTTCTGACACCGTCGGCCTGTGTTGCCGTCTGAAGTGGGCTCTCCCGTCCGGAGTAAGGACTGTCCTGAGGAGAATCAAAGTTTTTCGTTGGAGAAGGCCCATGTGATCTGGAGGGTCCTGGTTTCGAAGAAGAGCCCGATGGCCGTGTGATGAACCAAGAATTCCTGCTGATAAAGTCGTCCATCATGGTATCAAGTTCAGCTGCCATCTCGTCCTCATCCTCTGTCGAATCGTCAGACGGCATTTTCATTTCTTGGATCTGTAAAAACACACAAATACTTTCTTTTTTTCCCGCATAACTTAAAGGTGCACTATTTAATGGGTTCTAACTTCTAGAGAAAAAAAAAAAACACTTTAAATTATCTGCCAACACATCATAACAACTTTTTTATGGTTGATTTAAACAACGCCTTAGCATAAGTTTTAAGAGCACTGTCTCCTATGTGTAACTGTCTGTGTGGGATGGGTGTTTACCTTCGATGTAGAGGGCGTAGGAGAAGGCCCATGTGATCTGGAGGGCCCTGGTTTTGCTGGAGAGCCCGGTGGCCGTGTGTTGCTCCCAGTGTCCCTACTGATAGAGTCGTCCATCCTGGCTTCAGTTTCAGCTGCCACCGCGTCCTCATCCCCTGTGGAATTGTCAGACGGCATTTTCCTTTCTTGCATCTGTCAAAACACACAAATACTTTTTTAAAATTTGCATAATTTAAAGGTGCACTATGTAATTGGGTTCTAACTTCTAGAGAAAAAAAACACTTTAAATTATCTACCAACACACCATAACAACTTTTTTTATGGTTGATATAAAGAAAGCCCTAGCAGAAGTTTTAATAGCACTGTTTCCAATGTGTTACACACACATCACTGTTTTATCGTGTTGTAATAGCAATGTCTACAATTTGCCCTTTGAATACACCAGATTTTGTGCATTTTTAAACATTTTAAGCTACAATTTGCTAATCACATGTTGTGTCCAGACAATTACTGTAACTTGAGATCTAGTTTCACTAAATACTTTTTACTCTTATTTGAGTAACTTCTTGAAACAGTACTTACATGTACTTGAGTAATATTCTTTTCAAGTAAATGAAGTACAAGTTTAGCTTCTCTACCCACATATATTCAATTTAAACTCGTGAATCAAGTGTAGAAACAACATTACCAACCAAAACATGTTGACAGAGCAGTCTACTGTAGTGTGATTTTACTTCATTTGTGTTTTGAATTCATGGTTATAACGACCACTTACCACGTAATCGAGTAGAACAGGTAGTTGAAGCTTCGTTTGGCTTGGTAATTTGTAAAAGTTGAAAAGCTGAGGAGAACTTGTGAAATGCTGCTTTCAGTACGCTGTCTCTGAGTGAAATGAGTACATGTACACCAGAATTCTCCCAAGAAACCTCCTATGTCATGTCACGGTACCATGACGACGCAACTTTATATGCTAATGAGCGGAATTAAACTTATATAATTTAAAATCAGTTTGAAAGTAAACAATATTGTAACAAGCTTAACTTGGTGAGCTGCATAGAAAAACTAGAAAAGCACGCAGACCTCCGCCAAGCAGCTCAGTTTTCCAAGTGATCCAGAATCCAGGATTTCTTCTGGATCATCACCAAAATTTAATCATCTGTTGGATTTACCATTAGGAACATTTCATCAAGATTCGTCCATAACTTTTTGAGTTACCTTGCTAACAAACAAACAAACAAACAAACAAACAAACAAACAAACAGACTCAGGCGAAAACATAACCACCTTGGCGGAGGTAAATATGTGATCTTCCTTTAGTAGTCATAATAAGTGAAATAGTCTGAGAAAACCTCCTATGTTTACCAACATTGTTTATCAACTGTTAATATTTATTGCACAAAATTTTTTATTGCACAAAACAAAACACCAGGCATTTTCTTGACGAGGAAACAACATTATAACATAGATCAGAAAATGGCTTAGTATGCGCCCTTAATCATACTGTTTGTAATGCTTTCAACTGACACCAGTACGTCTTTGGGGTTAAACAGAGGTGGGGAGTTGGGAGGAGTAGGCAAAAATTGTCATCAAGTAAGAGTAACTTCAAAATATTATTAGTAGAAGTACAATGTAGTGGTCCAGAAATTACTCAAGTAAAAGTAAAAAAAGTGTTGGGAAAAGCATTATTTAAGTAAGAGTAACTTGGACAGTAACTGTCGGGACGTAACATCTGATTTATAATATATAGTTTATGTCACTGGAAGAACAGAGGCACAAAATCTGCTTTTTTCAAGGAGTAGACAAACTAAATGAGACAAACTAAATCATATCTGAAAGAGCGGAGCCAGAAACACAAATGTTCAAATGCTTTCATATTGCCAACATAAAGCTTTTGTCACTTGTAGACTTAAAATATTACTCAAGTAGGAGTGAAGGTATACTGTGAGAAAAGTACTCTGAAAAGTGTGTGCGTGCGTATGTGTGTGTGTCTGTGTGTGTGTATGTGTGTGTGTGTGCGTATGCGTGTGTGTGTGTGTGTGCGTATGCGTGTGTCTGTGCGTGCGTGTGTGTGTGCGTATGCATATGTGTGTGTGTGTGTGTGTGCGTGTGTGTGTGCGTATGCATATGTGTGTGTGCGTGTGTGTGTGTGTGTGTGTGTGTGTGTGCGTGTGCGTGTGTGTGTGTGTGTGTGTGTGTGTGTGCGTGTGTGTGTGTTGCTGTGTTCACATGACCTCACAGTTAACTTTAAGCTAGAGGACTGGTCAGAGTTCTGTCAAACTGGATATTTACTGACCTGCCTTAAGGTGAGTAATTACTGGGCCTGTCCATATGAAATAAAAACTAGCACAAAGTTCAACATCTTCTCTGTGATTGTTGTCAGTTCAAATGATTTTAAGACATAAGATTAATACAGCAAGTTTGTACAGTTTGGATGATTCTTGCAAATGGGTCCCTGCCCTCCATCTGAAAGTAGAACATAAATCCTAGAAAGTGAACACAACCTTTGTGTCTTAGTTCTCCTCATATATTGTGTGCATGACTGGACATTTAGCTGTGATGGATTTGCCTGATTTCAGTATGAGTCACACCAAATCCATCATCTAAGAAATGCAAAAGCTTTGGAGCAGTGACCGCCGTTAATCAGATCTCCGTCCAGGCTGAAAACAGACACAAGTCGCTGTAAACAGGTAGGGCTTCTGACTTTGTCTTATTCAAAATTATGTTCAAGTTAAAGGTGCACTATGTAACTTTTCGGTTGGGGGTTGGTCGCCTGCTTGTTTTGATGGATATGTCATTGCTTTGCCTGCAATGTTCCACAATGACATTAAACAGCTCTACTTTACATTTGTTCAATCACAGGTGGTTTTATAGCTCAAAAATACCCAGAAAATCAGGCATTCTGACTGTGAGCGGGGTCGCCTCTCCGCAGATCTGACCTGTAACTTGGTCTGGTTTGGGTCTCCATAAAGATAGAAAGGTTTAACACCATACTGTGAAACATTCCAGACAAAGCAATAACATCTCCGTGGAGAAAAGCAGTTGGCGGATCCTCCACCAGAAAAGTTACGCGTGGTTTTGGCTGGTCAGGTAACGTGCCAGAGGGTCTAATGACTTTATAAGTGTATTTGCCTAATGACTGCATCGTGAGCGCCATGAAAATTCTTGATATAAAACATGCAAAAATCACCTGTAGCTGCTTTGTTTATGTCTGGCTCATATGTTTTCATTCATTCAGAGAGAAGACCCAGCGCACACAGAAACTCTCTGTAAGTACAAAGATTTCAGATTCCTGTTTTATTGTTGGCAGCATACATAAAACAGATTCAGTATGTCACTTTTCTGGTTTAGGTCTGGAAATTTAAATATTTTCCTTGATGGTTTTTGGTGTAAAAAGTTTGTGAGAGGCTGAACTTCTAAATTCGGACCAATGCACATGCAAGAACGTTAGCAAATATAAAAAAGTGCCATTTTGTAAGGTCGGTTTTCTAATTTTTTTTTTTAATGAAGTACTTTGTTAACAGGAGGTTTGGTCAGGTAGGGTCAGCAGATTTTGTGTCAGAGCAGTTTGAGGAGAGTAACTTCCGTCTGGACAAAAGTGTTCCATTTATTCATGCAGTCAGCAATGTCATGTTTTAATATGTTTTATCTGTTTATAGCAGTACCCACAATAGGAACAAAAAACAATGATTGAATCCTTTTCTGCCTTAAAGCAGACCTGCAAAGTTGACTTGCCAGAGGTTGTAACCATGTTATAGTTATTTCTTCTCACCATTTACTCACCTGAAGTTGTATTTGGAGTGATTCGTGCATGTTTGAGTCATCTTTAATCGCTTATTTTCAAGATGACATTTTGCAGGTCAACCCCAGTTTTTCCTACTATTGGTGCACATTTGCAAAAATCTGCTACTTGCTAGTGTGATCTGCAGCTATCCATAAGAGGTGCAGACTTGTGTTGTTTCCTCATCACAAAAATACCTTTGAGTTGTGTTGTTTCAGTCACACATGTTTAACTCACAAACCCTGTGTATTAAGGCTGAGTTGTTCTCAAACTAAAAACACTCTGTTCCACCTTGTGATGTCATGTGGTAATACAGGAAGTGCTCCACTGTGCAGGTATCGTTTGGATAATTTCATCCCTGAAATTTCCGATCTCTTCTAAACAAAAGGTAAAAGGAGCCGGTGACTTAAACTCCCGCTTCATGACATCACAAGGTGGAACAGAACATTTTGAGCTTTGGAGATGTAGACAGACTAATAATAAAGGATTACTCAAATGTGTGAATGAAACAAAACACAACTCCAGGTCTGTTTTTGAGAAGGTAACAACATTATACCAACTTAAAGCTTACCAGAGTCAATTTTGCGTAATATAAGACTTTTTAACATCTGTTTTGTTCAGTTCTAGTTGTTAAAATGGACATCCAGACAAACCTCTCTTCAGACAGCCGCGCAGGGCTGTGTGAGTATCTGATCATAGGGAACATGGTCATAGGATTGGTAAGCCTGAACCTCCTCCTCATCCCGCTCTTCGTCTTCGTCCTCTACATCGGTTACAGACAGAAGAAGAAGCACCAGTCTCCGCCCAGTCACTCCGACGTCTTCACCTATAACATCATCGCCATGGAGATTCTGGCAATAATTGGCAGTTGCAGTTTCATCATTGGGGTTAAGACGGGGGTTAGTAGTCCCATAGGAAATAGCTTGTTCCCTAGTGGCATCATTGGACAGATGTGTTTCCACGCTCTCACCTGTGTGGACCGCTACCTGGCTGTGGCTCACCCAATCACATACCTGCGTTTGAAGGAAAGGGGCGGGGTCAAGATCAGAAACGTCGCAATCGCAGGTTCATGGGTGATTTGCGTTGGATTCACTATTTTACAGCAAGATGATGGTGGAATATCAAAGATCATTTTGGCATTTTTCTTTTTTGTTGTCGTCGCCTTCTGTAGCGTCTCTGTACTCTGTGTTCTGATTCGTCCAGGGCCTGGAGAAGGGGGCGGGGGCTCGAGACGCATTGACCAATCAAAACAGAGAGCTTTCGTTATAATGATGGTCATTATGGGAATATTATTTGTAAGATTTGTTTTATTTTTTCTTAATTACATCATGGCGATACTGAATCTCATAAACCATTATGATTCCTGTCTGTTCTCATTTTCTGTAGGTTTTTTTAATCTCCCCAGTAGTCTGGTGTTACCGGTCATATTTCTGCAAAAATATGGAAAACTTCCCAAGTGCTCTATCAGGAACTGCAATTAAAGTACAAATAGTACTGTCACAATTGATACTTTGCAGGCACTGTAGGCACTGCTCTGGCTGAGGCTCTGTAACTCAAGTTAGACTTTAATCTGAGCTTTATCTTAACTCAATCTGACCATAAACAACTGACTTATCTAAAAGGGAGAGAGGCTCTGTTTACGACAGATCTCACCTACTGAGCGCTTGTGTTTACAGTTGGGCCACAACTCATGATTCTCCCATATCTGTATATATAAATGGACATAGCTAACCCACTAGCTGCCACGTTCCAAATAGGAAGTGAGCATGGGGGCGCTTCCGGCTCCTTTGACTCCAATTCCAAATGACTTACAATGAGAAACTGTCACCACTTGCTCTGTAACTGCTGCTCTGAGTCTCGTT
The DNA here is from genome assembly GCA_029959045.1 of Taenioides sp. WSHXM2023. Classification (NCBI taxonomy): domain Eukaryota; kingdom Metazoa; phylum Chordata; class Actinopteri; order Gobiiformes; family Gobiidae; genus Taenioides; species Taenioides sp. WSHXM2023. Next base: position 18,940,264 of record CM057106.1, on the reverse strand, counting down.
ATTTTGGTCTTAAAATGTTCATATTAACCCGCTCTACATGATCCTGGTGTTTTTATTTCACCGTTTTGTCTGTTCATAAATTCCTATTCCTAATATGGAGCCTGGTTCCAAATTCGCTCCTATAACCGTTAGCATCGTGAGCTTCATTTGACTGGAGCTGAACACTATGGATGTCACACGCCCTTAGATCACTTCTTTATTCAGTCTGTGGATTTTCCCATGATCAGACGGACAGAACTGTGCTGTGGATACTCAGCTCAATAGACCATCAATGAGCAAACAAAGTCACACAAATAGACCCACCTGATTGGACGATTCTGTCTGAGTTTGGCGTGAAGCACAAAGGAGGAAGTGTTGACCAAACCCACAGTGTCAAACATACAGAGCTCTAAGGTAGTTCAAATGATATTGCAATAGGTTTGTGTTGTTTCGATGAATAGTTAATAGTACAACATATAAAGCTTCATACAATGTGTAGACTATTACTGGATTTCAGATGACATAACACAATTCTATAGGCTAATAATCACTGTAGTATATACTAAAGTGATGTCTACGATATGCTCAAAAAAGTAAATTAATAAAATAAACATGTGTGTATGCGTCCGAGTTTGAAACAGCAAAATTTGGTCATCCAAACCAAAGAGAAACATCAGGCTGTAATCAGGGCAGTCTCTCATGATGTCAGTTTTATTCTTTCTACCTATAATTGGAACTAAAATAGACAAAAACAATGACTTGAAACATACAGTAATGCTTTTAAAACACCATATACACAGCTGAGTAGCGAAAAATAAGTCGTTTTATTGTTTAGTTCCACATTAAGCCATGCAAAACACACACAGCAAAGAATTTGACTGGGGAATTGTCTAAAATGATGAATATATGGCAGAACTGTGGCTGTAGGAAAGAAAAAGGGGGAAAAAAAATAAAAATATATAATTAACAAAGGAACAAAGGGGTAATGAAAGGAAAGGAAGGTAAGGAACAGGGAAAAGGGAAACAAAAATTATCATGAATTACAGGACTAATTATTCTTTCCTTTTTTTAAATTTCTTTTTATTTCTTTTATTTTGTTTTCCCTCTCGCCCTTACCCACTTACATCTCTTCTGTTTTGTTACTTATCTGCTCATCCCTGTTCTGTCACGTCAAAATATCTAAAGTCTTTTACTGTTTGTGCTGTCTCTAATATCACAATAAAAAAAAAACATTTTAAAAAAGAACTTCCGCTGTAGCGTATCTGTAGCGTATTTGCCTAAAGACCCCATTATGTGAGACATGAAAATACATCATTCAAAACAAAAAATGCAAAAATCCTGGGAAACGCTAATTTGTTTTTATTCAGAGCAGCATTAGTGCAAAGCTCACAGACGAACTGCTCTAAATGAACTCCACACTGTGTCTCTGCAGAGGACAGAGGCGTGTGAGCTGTAGTTTTCTCTTATAAAAGTTTGTGGAAAAGCTAAACAAGTAGCATGAAACGTTGCTAATAGGGATGTAACAGACCGAAATGTCGTATCGTGAAAGGTCTTGCAATAATATCGTCACAATATATGGAATTACAAGTTTCTTCGCTTAAATGCATTGTTTTGTAGTCGCAACATTTAATAAACATAGGGAACTACTGTACATATCCTATGATTCATTTCAGTGCAGACAATGTGAAGAAATATGTTTTTACGTTAATTCTTGGGATTATGTCAGTAATGATTCGCACCAAAGTCTTGTCAAGGTATTTTAAAAGCAAAAAGTATCCTATCTACAGTTCTGTTAATAAAGCAATAAATATCGTACCGTGAGATGCATATCGTGATATTCTATGGATATGTCATTGCTCTGTCTGGAATGTTCCACAGTATGACATTAAACAGCATTTATTCAATTACAGGTGGTTTTACAGCTCAAAAATACCTAGAAAAACAGGCATTCTGACTGTGAGCGAGGTCGCCTCTCCACAGATCTGACCTGTAACTTGGTCTGGTCTCCATGAGGATAGAAAGGTTTAATGCCATACTGTGAAACATTCCAGACAAAGCAATAACATCTCCAGGAAGAAAAGCGTTTGACGGACCCTCCATCAGAAAAGTTACACAATGCGCCTTTTAAATAAAGCAATTGTGTTAAATAAAAGTAATTTCTTCATCATAAAAAGTAGCCACTAAATTAATCTGAACAGTAAAATGCAGTAAAACATAAAGATGCATCACTGTCAAACTCTGATGGCCATAGATTCCCACTCCTAAAGTCCACTTTATTTGCACACTTGAAATCACACATTCATTTCCCTAATGTCATGGCTGTGGTCTGGTAATGTGTGAAACATGCAAACGTACTGAGCAGTTCTGGATCAGGGTCCTCACCTCAACCCAGTGCCTTCATTTGAGTTTCACATGTTCAGATAAATCACAAGAACGGTGAGTTACAGATAATTTATACTGTTTTATTTATTATTATACAAATTATACACTTTGATAACAATGGTACATAGAAATAAGTTTTTGTTCTATTTAAATTGTTGGGTTTGTTACCTCTGTATGGACTTTACTCTTGGTATAGGCAAGTCTTAAACCTGGGGTCTAGTGACAAAGTAATACGGAAAGCACATTTTACTCAACTCAGCTCAACATTTTACAAATAAAGCAGTTTCCAAAGAGTTGCTCAGAGTTTGTAAAATGAACAAAACAAAAAGATCATACCATCTTTGCACTGTTTCCTTACGACCTCTTGTATATAACTGCGATATGCTGTATTTATGTTATGATATTTCTTTTGTTTACTTACTGTACATACATTTATATAATTTATATCTTAGTGATACCAGTCTCTTGCTATTTTTTTTTTATTGCTGCTTATTTAGAAGTTTATTTTTTTTACTCTATGTTATTCTATTATATTGTGATGTGTGAGCTACTGTGTCCAAGTCATTTCCCTTGTGGATCAATAAAGTCTAAGTTGCTAAAATTGTGATCATACCAGTCCTAAAACAATAAAACCAGTCAAAATCAAATAAAAGAAGACACAGATGACCACGCACAACTCACATGATCACTTTTTATATTTTAAATTCCTGTTGAAAGCATCAAAACTGTGAATGAACACGTATGGAATGAAGTAAACAAAACAAAAAAACTCAAAATACATAAAAAAAAAAAATAGCCACCCTTTGGATTTTTGGCATTTCCTGACCCTGACAAGCCACAGGTGTGAAGTGAAAACCATTTCAGGAGACTTCATCTAGAAGATCACTGAGCGAAAGCCAAGGGTTTGCAGCAGGACTAAACTAGGACTATATCAGGACTTTAGAAGGACTAAAACAGGAGGCACTAACATGTCATAGTACTCCCTTGACACTTTGCAGCTGGTGGGGAGCAACTGCAGGCACTGCTCTGTCTGAAGTCAACTCAAGTGAAACTTTAATCTGAACTGAACTGAAGAACTGACTTACCACATGTCGTACAGTACAACAATTGTGCCTTCTTAAACAAGTTCTTCTCAAATAACATTACAGCCACCAGTATTAGCCAACAGTTTTTCACTTCGTCACTCCTAAACAGGACCATGAATGCTTTTATTCATCACAAGCTTTTAAAAATGTGCTGTGTTTTGTGTTTATAATGTTGTTTCCTCATCACGAACATATCTGGTTTGGAGATGTAGATTTTGAGATGTAGACAGACTAATAATAGTGTTACTCAAACATGTGTGAACAAAACAAAACACAACTCCAGGTGTGTTTCTGAGGAGGAAACAACATTCTAACATGATTTAAAGCTCACAAGAGTCAATTTTGCACAATACAGGACCTTCATATCTATTTTTGTATCTTTCTTGAGTTGAGTTCCCAAGCAATCTGTGAAAATGTGTGCGTTGTGTCACCATGTTTTTTTCCTCCCTGTAGTCTCCACCATGCTCAGCTCCTCTAACTCCTCCTCTGTGGTTGCCATGGAGATCACTGGAGATGCATGCATTTACCTTTCGGTTTTCAGTATCCAATACTCTTGGATAGCCACGTACCTGCTGCTCATGCCTCTGTTCTTCTGGGTCTTCTACGTCGGTTATACACAAAGAAAAAACTGTCATACCGATATCTTCACCTATCACATCATCGCCATGGAGATCCTCACCATGCTGGGCATAGTTGTGTACTTGTGTGGGGGAAAGATGAAGTTGCTTCTGCTTGTAATTAGTGGAACAGCCTTTTACGGGATTGGTATGATCGGGCAAATGTTCATTCACCTCCTCACCTGTCTGGAGCGCTACCTGGCCGTGGTTCACCCAATCACGTACCTGCGTTTGAAGAAAAGGGGCGGGGTCATGATTAGAAACAGCAGCATCGTAGTAGGTTGGCTGCTCAGCGTTGTGATTGCGTGTTTCAGTTGTGCCACACAACTCTACAACCAGCAAACTTACGTGATGATTTTAATGTTCACTACCACGTTTTGTATCGTCTCTTTGGTTGCATTTTTTAACGCCTCGGTTCTCTGCGTCCTGCTTCGTCCTGGGCCGGGAGAAAGGAGCGGGGACCCTCAGCGTATTGACCAATCGAAACGAAGAGCTTTCACAACCATGATAGCAATAGTGTCCGTGTTAATCTTAAGGTTTATACTGGTCACTGTGACGTACATGACTTATCTTCTGGGCGTTTTAAATCGACATGATTTGTGTCTTTTGGAAGCATCTGCTCATTACTTCACGTTCCCCAGTAGTTTGGTGTTACCTCTTCTGTTCCTCCAGAGAGCCGGAAAACTGCCCAAACCATCACGGTTCTTTAGATGGTGCCAGCGCTTAAAGTGGCACAGTGGCTGATTTCTATCGGCTGGTACCAGTGGTGGAACGTAACAAAGTAAAAGTAGTAAAGTAATGTACCGTATTTTCCGGACTATTGAGCGCACCTGAATATAAGCCGCATCAACTAAATTTTCAAAGAATTTTATTTTTGTACATATATAGGCCGCACCTGTCTATAAGCTGCAGGTGTCCACGTCCTCAAGAAGTTTTCAAGTTCCGAGCATCTGCTTGTATTGCCTCTAAAGCTTTTGTCGTCTTTTTGCATTGAGTCAGTTCGTCACGCGCGAGAGGCGCTCTGGCGCTCTACTGCGCATGTCTCGAGCAGAAAGAGCCGCTGTCCTGTCTGGGATCATGTCAGTGTCTTGTAGGATTTCAACAGGATTTCAGCCTCTCCCGGGGGTCGGGGTTAGTTGTATCGATCATGTATGAGCGGATGTCCAGCTACTGAAGTTTGAGACGTTTCGTCTCGTCATTTACGCCTCACCTGCATTTAACACATACGGGTCATTAAGACGTATCCCACTCACTAATGTTCATTTAGCAGCAGAACTTATTTTATCACGCAGCGATAAACTGTTTTAGTGCTGACAACAGTGCTAGCGAGTGTTCTAACTAACCCTAACCCATGTTCACCGCACAGACAGCGGCGCTTTCTGCACTCAAGCTGCGCGCGCATCCGCTGTGTTCATAGACGAATAATCCATCCATATATGAGCCGCATCGTTGTATAAACCGCAGGGTTCAAAGTGTGAGAAAAAAGTAGCGGCTTATAGTCCGGAAAATACAGTACTTAAGTATACATTTTAGTTATCTGTACTTAACTTAAAGGTGTAACTTTTCTGGTGGAGGGTCCATCAAATGCTTTCCTTCATGGAGATGTTATTGCTTTGTCTGGAATGTTTCACAGTATGGTATTAAACCTTTCTATCATGGAGACCAGACCAAGTTACAGGTCAGATCTGTGGAGAGGTGACCCCACTCACAGTCAGAATGTCTGTTTTTGTAGGTATTTTTGAGCTATAAAACCACCTGTAATTGAATAAATGTAAGGTAGAGCTGTTTAATGTCATACTGTGGAACATTCCAGGCAGAGCAATGACATCACCATAGAAACAAGCAGGTGACGGACCCCCAACCAAAAATGGTTGTTTTAATAAATGTGTGTTTTATTATCGCCTGAGATCTGCAGAAAAGGCTGAGGGTTTATTTTCAACGTGTTTTACTTTTACTTTAGCCTAGTTTTTATCTGTTACTTTTACTTGAGTATTTTTTGCCTCTGTATCTGTACTTTTACTTAAGTAACAAAACTGAGTACTTCTTTCACCACTGGCTAGCGCTCAAGCCTCAGAGCAAGACATTCTGTGTGGAGCACGCTGATAATAACAATGCATACATGTCTTATATTGATACTTTGCAACTGATATCATCAATATTCCCTGGGGGTGTGAAGCTAACTGTAGGCACTGCTCTGTCTGAAGCTCTGTTACTCAAATTAGGCTTAATCTGAGCTTTGTTTTAACACAATCTGACCAGAAAGAACTGATTTAGTTGGAACTACAACAGGTGAGCTTGAGCTGTTAAGCAAGTCTCTGACATATAAAATTACAGTCACAAGCTCGCCAACAGTTTTTCAGTTAGTCCCTCTCACCTTTTTGCTGAAAATCAAACTCCTAAACAGGACCGTGAACGCTCAGATTGATCATAAGCTCCTGAAATGTGCCGTTTAAATCCATTTTGTGTTTTTTCTTGAGTTTTCAGACCATCTTAAATCTTTTTTGACAGGGTTTGCTAACGTGTGCAGTATGTCTACATGGTAACAGCTGAACATTCCATCACAGACATATATGTAAAACACCCTGAACGAATATCTAACAAACAAAATTGTAAAACATCTATAATGTTTTACAATTCCGTGCATTATTCATTCACTCTGCGCTCCACTCCACTCATGCACACGCCACATTCATATTAGGCAATGTGGGCCTTTACCGCTGGCGCCACAGCGGTCAGTTTTTCTGATGGGACCTCAGTGTTGAAGCAGATGATGATTTGACACCATCGCTGACCCCAGCTCTGATCCTTTATCAACATTTGCCTAATGTGTTCCATTGAGTCATGCACCATCCCGCAGACCTGCTCCACTCTCGATAACGTCCGCTCCTTCTACCAAAACAGAACAGAGAATCAGAGCAGATCAGTATTTTTTTTATCTCTATGTTTTCTGAGAAGTACTTCAATCAGGTAGATACGAACAGGTAAGGTTTATTGATATTTTATGTTGAAATTTCTTTACACAAAAGGTACACAACTACAAATGCTTTTCTCTGTGGAGATGTTATTCATTTATCTGGAATGTTTCACAGTATGGCATTGAACCTTTTCTAAATCTTCATGGAGACCAAACGAGTCCAAGTTACAGGTCAGATCTATGAAGAAGCGACCCCACTCACAGTCAGAATGCCTGTTTTTCAAGGTATTTTTGAGCAGTAAAACCACCTGTAATTGAATAAATGTTAAATAGAGCTGTTTAATGTCATATTGTGGAACATTCCAGGCTGAGCAATGACATCTCCATAGAAACAAGCAGGTGACCAACCCCCAACCAAAAAGTTACATAGTATTTGTGGTTTTAAATGAATGTTTAAACTGTCATGACATTGTGTTCCTTGTACATGAAGTGATATGTACTTTTGTCTAGAAGTATCTGTGTTTTTTAGCTTACAAATTTCATTTCGTCAGCCTATTCCCTTTGTTTGGTTAAATTATCTATATACTTTGAAACATTTTAAACGAAAAATAAATAAATCACTGGATCAAATATTTAAAGCTGAACTAAGACATAACATTGTTACCTTATTAAACGTCTTTGTAAGTCCCTGTGATGGTTAAGTTTGTATTTTTGGGGTGTTTGAAGCATCTGTCATTGCCCTTTGCTCCTGGGAAACCCTGGCTCTATTTTATATTTGGCAATGCTATGTGTTTTTTGTATGTGATTATTCAGCTTAATTAAAAATTAAAAAAAAAAAAGATGAAGGCAGTGTATTCTGAGAGAGAGAAAACTGCAGGGGGATGTTTTTAAAGTCCTATATTACTCAAAATGGACTTTTGTGAACTTTAAGTCATGTTAGAATGGTATTACCTCCTCAAAAACATACATACATTCATTCACACATGTTTGAGTAATCCTTTATTAGTCTGTCTATAGCTCCAAAGCTCAAAATTCTCTGTTGCACCTTGTGATGTCATGAAGCTGTAGTTTTTAAGTGAACAGCTCCTTTTACCTTTAGTTCAGTAGAGTTTGGCAATTCCAGGGCTGAAATTATCTAAATGATTCTAGTGAAGGTGTGTGGAGTTTAAAAACACAGTGGAGCCCTTCCTGTATTACCACATGACATCGCAAAGTTTCAATTTGAGAAAAGATCTCAGCTCACAGGGTGGAACAGAGCATTTTGAGCTTTGGAGATGTAGTCAGACTAATAATAAAGGGTTAGTCAAACTTGTGTGGATGAAACAAAACACAACTCCAGGTCTGTTTTTGAGGAGGAAACAACATTAGAACATAGATGAGAAAATAGCGTAATATGAGCCCTTTAACATTTTTCAGTCATTATTTTTGTCAGCTGTTTCCAGTCTTCTCCATGGGTCCCTCAGTGAACTCCTCATCTCCTCCAGAGGACCTCTGTATAAGCAACGTTGTGGTAGACCTTCTCCGCGCTTGGCTGGCCTGTTACCTCCTCCTCCTCCCTCTCTTCCTCCTCGTCCTCCACGTCGGCTACAGACAGAAACAGAAACAGCAGTCCCCACCCAGCCACTCCGACGTCTTCACCTTCAACATCATCGCCATGGAGATCCTCACCATTATCGCCGCGGCCTGTTATTCCCTCGGCATCCAGATGGGGCAGTGGGTGATCATGAGACTCGGAGATCACCTGTTTAACTTGGGCGAAACCGGGCAGATGTGCATTCACTCACTCACCTGTGTGGAGCGCTACCTGGCCGTGGTTCACCCAATCACGTACCTGCGTTTGAAGAAAAGGGGCGGGGTTATGATTAGGAATGTTTGCATAGCGACTGCGTGGATCCTCAGCGCGGGATTTGTAAGTTTTTCAGTCATCAGTGATATCGAAAATACAGATAAAACGTCAATTATTAGTGTGACAGTGGCATCCGTGATTATAGTCTCTTTCTGTAGCATCTCAGTTCTCTGTGTTCTGATTCGTCCAGGGCCTGCGGAAGGGGGCAGGGAGTTGAAACGGGTGAACCAATTGAAACGCAGAGCTTTCATGACCATGACGGCCATTTTGGGAGTGCTAATGTTGCGATTTATATTGCTTGTTTCGGCGTACCTGGTGTTTATTCTGAAGCTGATGGAGTTTCAGCTCACCTGTCTGTGGACGATGGCGGCGACTTGGTTTTATTTGCCGAGCAGCATGGTGCTGCCGTTAATGTTTTTACACAAAGCTGGAAAACTACCAAAATGTCAGCTTCTGAGGTGTGAGCAGTGAATCCTCTGCTCCATCTGACCTTCTCCTCTGCTCCATCTGACCCTCTCCTCTCCTCCTCTGACCCTCTATCTGCTCCATCTGACCCTCTCCTCTGCTCCTCTCCTCCTCTGCTCTGGTCCTTTGCTCTTCTGCTCCATCTGACCTTCTCCTCTGCTCTTCTCCTCTGCTCCTCTGACCTTCTCCTCTGCTCCTCTGACCTTCTCCTCTGCTCCTCTGACCCTCTCCTCTACTACTAAGAGCGGTCATGTAATTTGTCAATGTGTGTAGTGTTGAAGTTTTACAGGTAGACCACAGAATATTGATGAAAAGGGAGGAGACAGTCTGGATGTGTTAGGCAAAGTAGCAGGGGCCTGGAGCTCTCCACTTGTGAGGGAATGTAGAAATGCATTCTGGTACATTTTAAATACAACCTTAAGAAGTGACTTAAAAAGAGTCTGTAGTGGAGGGCTGTAGTGATCTGTCAGTGATCTGTAAGAATAATGTATATGTGTTAATATTTCAGTGTGTAAATGTGTATTTGGAGTGCTGGTGAAGTGCTCCATCTGCTGGTGATGGGTTGTTGTGGTTTGTTTTATAGCTGTATTTTAAAGGTCCTATACTAAGCAAAATGGATTCCTGTGAGCGGTAAACCAAGTTATAATGTTGTTACCTCCTTAAAAATACCTGGAGTTGTGTTTTGTTGCATTCACACGTTTGTAACTCTTTATTATTAGTCTGTCCACATCTCCAAAGCTCAAAATGCTCTGTTCCACCTTGTGATGTCATGCAGTGGTAGTTTTCAAGTGAACAGCTCCTTTTACCATTAGATTAGATTTGATACTTTATTATCCTGAAGGAAATTTGTTTTCCAGACAGCATCCAATACATAATACAATACATAGAAAAAAAAAACACAGAAAATTGCATAATATTGGCCCTTTAAAATTGATCAAATGCACAAAATATGTCATAACTAAATAAAATGTGTATATATGTTTGTTTGTTGCCATTCAAATTCAGCCTAATCAAATCAAATCGGTTCTACATTGAATCACACGCAACACAAAGCTCAGTGTTTGTGGCATCAATAGTAATTCAAAAGTAGAAGGCTGTTTAATCAGAAATGAAACTGAAATTTGAGGTAATTCTAGTGAAGACCAGAAAAGAACCCATAAAATGTTTGAGTAAACCTGCATTGTTAGTTATTATTTTACATCTCCAAAGCTCGAAATGCTCTGTTCTGTGGAGGTTGGCAATTTGAGAGAAAAACTCACGTCTAAATATGCAGGATTTGTGTGATGAAAATTATAACACAGATCTGAAATACTATGGGGCCCTTTAATATTGTCAATGTAAAGTTTTTTGTCACCTGTAGACTTACTCACAGCGGGAGGAGAAACCAAAACTTTTACTTAAGTAAGAGTACTGTTACACTGTTGACAGTGTAACAGTACTCTTACTTAAGTAAAAGTTTTGATTTTGGGACTATTCGGTATTGAAGTAAAAGTATGTTGGTGGTGTATGCATGGTGCTTGAAATCTGCTCTGAGAAGTACAATTTTATTTGTACATTTCAAGGGTTTTATAATTCAGTGGTGCAAGGTAACGAAGTACAAAAGTAAAATCACAATACTTAAGTACAATTTTTAGGTATCTAGACACATTTTACTGCATACTTTTTACTTTTACTTCACTACATTTGTGAGCATGTATCTGTACTTTCTACTCCATTACATTTTAGATCTGGACTGAAACGTAAAAAGTACTTTTCTTCGTGGTTTGAGACCTGCTGAAATGGCTGAGACTTTTTTTAAGCACATTTAATTTGAGTTAACGTCCCGACTTTGAGCAAACCAAGAACACAAATACACAAAAACAGCGAGAAAATGGAAGAAATGAATTGAATCGCTTAAAATCAGCTGACTTCTTTTTCAAAATCACTTCATTTGATGCTTTAATTTTCTAAAAATCAATGCAAAATACTTTTACTTTTTGCTCTTTAACTTAATTACTACTTTTACTTTTTTGAGATAAAACTTTTACTTGAGTAATCTTTTGCCCCTGTATCTGTACTTTTACTTAAGTAACAACATTCTCCCATCACTGTTATGTTACAAAATATTTGCTTTGTTGGTTCATTATATTAAGGCTTTTCTTTTCTTTTTTCCTAAATAAAAACTGGCCTTAGATTTGACGTGTAGGTATGTCCCCAGACCCAAATGTAGGCCTACTTAAACTTATATAACGGATTGGTACTTCTAACAACTTCTGGATGAGGATCACACTACAAAAAGCAATATCTAGGTAAGTTAAATTGACTTAAATTAAGAACATTTAACTTTAAGTAAGTAACTTTAACTTATGTAAATTCAACTTGAAAAAAATGGAATAAGTGTGTTCTTTTTTTCCTCAAAATTTGATTTAGTTTCTTATTTTAAATGCAAAGAGTTATTGTTTATTTCTTATCTTAAAAATGCACTGTGTAACTTTTTGGTTGGGGGTCCGTCACCTCCCTGTTTCTATGGAGATGTCATTGCTCTGCCTGGAATGTTCCACAGTGTGACATTAAACAGCTCTACATTACATGTATTCAATTACAGGTGGTTTTGTAGCTCAAAAATATCTAGAAAAACAGGTATTCTGACTGTGAGCGGGGGTTGTCTCTCCACAGAGCTGACCTGTAACTTGGTCTGGTTTGGTCTCCATGAAAAAAAATTAATAAATAACGGACCCTCCACCAGAAACGTTACACAATGCACCTTTAAGTGGAGCAAGATGTATTTTTATATTTTAAACACAAAAAGTCTTGTCCCATTGGTAGATCATTTTACTTGAAATTGAAATTTACTCAAATGTACTCAGACTTTCTTAATTCAAGTCATCTTAACTTGGCTAGATTTTAGTTTCTGTCTCTACGTGCACTCGCCCATTCTTCATAAATCTACTCGAAACTTAACTTGAACACAAACATGCCAGCGTCCGTCGTCTGTAAAGAGCCCTGTTTGCGTTTTGCGCGAAATGAAAGTGAAAGTCAACGAATTATACTGAAAGAGGGCACCCAGGGCGAGGCAGACGCAGAGAAGAGGACTTTACGAACAGGTACGTGCTGGGAATCCAAATATTCTAATTTAGCACATCGGTAAACTCAAAATTATCCACCTTTAATGAGCAGAAGCGTGAAAATGTTGGTGCTTAACGTATTTTTAGCGGCTGGATTTTACAGGCTACTCGTGCGTAAAGTTATCATAAAATTACGCCTCCTTTATGCAGTTTTATAGTTGTCATTTACTTTTTGCAAAATGATTTCAGCTAGATTCTGTTTAAAACACCATAGAACTAACAGAGGTGTAGACTAGTTTGATTGTACAAAACTATAAATTGCTAAAATGATGAATGAAAAATGTTCGGTTGCATTATTTGAGACGATCACGTGCTACTTTAACGACATGATCGGTTACTCGACAGCTTTATTAATTTTCTATCTGTGTTTAATTCACATTTAGAGACGTCACTAGAGCAGGATTTTCAAGGCGAGAATAAAAAAATAAATAAATAAAATAAAATTCTTTCCTTGGTCAAACTTCCGCGGCTTTTACGCACGTTACGTAAGAAGCCGTGCGTCTTTCATTCCAAGCGTAGTTTAGATTTATTTAAAGGTGCACTGTGTAACCTTTCTGGATTGCTGTTTCCATGGAGATGTCATTGTTTTGCTCCGATTATTCCGCAGTAAAATGGTAAATTGCCTGGTAAAATAAAGGTAAAATAAAACAGTCTAAGTAAGACTTGAGTTCAGTTATATCAATTACAAATTACTTGAAAATATGCAACTTGAACTGACTTGCATCTCCACAGATCTGACTTGTAACTTGGTATGGAGACGCCACCTGCTTGTCTACATAGAGATAGATAAGTTTTAATGTCATACTGTGGTACATTCCTGGAAAAGCAATAGACAACAGTTTGAATGCCCTTTAAGGTTACACAATACACAAATACACGCCCATGTTACGTTATTTTCTGATCTGTTCTAATTTCGTTTCCTCTTCACAAACAGACCTGGAGTTGTGTTTTGTTTCATTCACATGTTTAACACACAAACCCTGCAGATTTAAGCTGAGTTCTTCTCTCAAACTGAAAACTAAAGGTAAAAAGGAGCTGTTAACTTGAAAACTACAGCTTCATGACATTACGAGGTGGAACAGAGCATTTTGAGCTTTGGAGATGTAGACAGACTAATAATAGTGTTACTCAAACATGTGTGAATGAAACAAAACACAACTCCAGGTCTGTTTATGAGGACATGACAGTATTATAACATGACTTCAAGCTCACAAGAGTCAAATATGTGTAATATCGGACTTTTAAATTATCTTTGGTTTGGATCACCACAATACTACGCTTTTTGAAAATATTTGATCTTGAATGAACTTATATTATCCTTTTTAGAGTTTCTTTTTTGACTTTAGAATCAAATTCAGAAAGGTTTTTACCGGTGGTGGAAGGTAACGAAGTACAAAAGTAAAAGTACAATTTTTAGGTATCTATACTTTACTTACTTTACTTACTCTACTAACTTTTACTTCACTACATCTGAGAGCAGGTATCTGTACTTTCTACTTCACTACATTGTTGAAGTAAAAAGTACTTTCTTTATGGTTTGTGACCTGCTGAAAAGGCTGAGACTTCTTTTTAGCACATTTAATTTGAGTCAACGTCCTGACTTTGAGTAAACCAAAAACACAAAAACAGCTAGAAAAGTTAAGAAATCAATCGAATCAGTTAAAATCAGCTAAATTATTTTTCAAAATCACTACATTTCATCCTTTAATTGTTCCAAAAAACAAAAAAAAATCTGCAAAATACTTCTATTTTTTTGCTCTTGAAGTACAATTGTAAACAGGTACTTTAATACTTTTACTTAAGTGGATTTTTTCATTTTGATTCTTTTACTTTTACTTGAGCATTTTTTTTTTTTTTTTTTTTTACACCTTTGTATCTGTACTTTTACTTAAGGAACAACACTGAGTACTTCATGTGTAGTTGTGTGTACTTCATCCAGTGAATTAACACAACATTCTGGTGTGGAGATGCAAAATGTATTGAACTGCTAACGTCATCAGGCAACTGCTTCAAACAGACATTTGTTTGTGTGTCCAGCCCTCTCTGGTAACTTTCCATTAGACTTTATAAATTCTAGTCTACAAGGTCATTGGTTCACCATGTGGACACTAGAGGGCAGCGTTTGGCACACACGCTCAAGTTTAAACATGCAACATTTCGGGTGGAGGGTCTGTCAAATGCTTTTCTCCATGGAGATTAGGGCTTTGACTTTTGCCCAAAAATCATATTCGAAGTTTGTTTGTTTATTAATATTAATATTCAAATATATTCGAATATTGTATTAATATTTTGACCATTAAATGCCTTCAGTAAGACCAGGGGTCGGTAACCCGCGGCTCCAGAGCCGCATATGGCTCTTTCATCGTTCTGCCGTGGCTCCCTGTGACTTTGGAAAATAATAATGAGTATTTAATTACATTGTATTTTTATTTTAGTTTGTTCGTTTTTAAATGTAAATCTAAAATTGTAGATAATGGTAATCTTGTAACATTTAAATAAAACTTTTTTAATATTTTTGTCGCTCAAAACATGCGTCAAAGCCGCTGATGTGCGCCACCCGCACTCACTGGCAGGCCGGACTTACCGGCACCTACATCAGCAGTATGATTTTCAGCCCAATGATGATAAATCCAAGAAAAGAAAAGTTTCTGAAGAAAACAGAACGCTTAATGCTATGTGGGCAGATTCATTTGCTTTCACGGCTGATGAGACTGGTACACGCGGTACACGCGATAAAATGATGACGGAACACAGAAGCAGACGCATTTTTGGTTCGCGAGACAGGTTAGTTTTACCCTACTGATGTTGTGTTGTTGCAATAGTAATTTAAGTTTGGCTTTTTATTTCCTACGAGGAGGACTCAAATAATAATGTGTTTAATGCAGCTTTGCGCACATTTGTTTACGTTATACAGAAGCGAAACTTAAAACCACATGGCTCATTTGCATAAACTAGGAGCGCTGAAAAAACAGCTGCTCCTGATACGGTCAGCTTCAGGACTCAGTGGAATATGCGTGTTCTTTCTGTGACTGAGGGATGTTCTGCCTATGGTGAGTCTGTTCTGTGCTTCTATCGCGTTGGAGATGGTTCATGTTAAACTTTTCGAACAGGTTCGAATATTAAGGGCTTCGTTCGAATATCTCCATTTTTTGAAATATTCGAATTATATTCGAATAACGAAGTTCGGAGTCAAAGCCCTAATGGAGATGTTATTGCTTTGACTGGAATGTTTCACAGTATGGCATCAAACCTTTCTATCTTCATGGAGACCAAACCAGACCAGGTTACAGGTCAGATCTGTAGAGAGGCGACCCCGTTCACAGTCAGAATGCCTGTTTTTTTTTAGGTATTTTTGAGCTAAAAAAAAAAAAAAACACTTATAATTGAATAAATGTAAGGTAGACATCTCCATAGAAACAAGCAGGTGACAGACCCCCATCCAAAAAGTTACATAGTGCACCTTTAATTCTAGCCTATAAATATAATATCATATAACATATAATAAAAATTAGATTATAGACACTTTCATGATGGTGATAGTAACATCAAATGCCACCTGCTTGTCTCCATGGCAATGCTAATATACATTTTGTAATATTTAAATTTTCTTTGTTTCAGTTTATTTTTAAGTGAAATGGACAAAAAGCTCATTTTTGAGAAAAAGGAAAATATCAGGCACTCATTTAGTTACAGAATATCCAAAAGCCTTAGGCGGCATTAGCATTAAAAACACACCGACACGTGTCGACTTGTGCCTTTGTCAGGGTGTGATAAAGGGTGTTTCCCGATTACCAGGATCCTTGGCTTCTGAACCACTTCGGACAGATCCACGTCATCAGAACTCCACCAAGTGGTGTTAAAATTCCCCCAAAGCCTCACGTCCTCCGCGCTCCACTCCTCCGTTTGGCTCTTTTACCAAGGATACACAGGTGGGTCCTTGTCCACCTCAGAGTTCTTGAAATTGCCCACAATGCACAGCAACTTATTTTTTTACAAACTTTATTTAAGCAATAAAATGCATTTTATCAAATAAAACAGATTCTACATTTTGATATTTTAGCCGCATTGCTGCTGATAACACTATTATCAGATCGAATGAATTCAAATCAGGAAAAATGCATCAGAATCTCTGAAAAACAATCAGCCTATGATCTGAAAATGTTTCAGCCTGTGTATTTATTTCTGTAGGCGAATTATCAGCCTATCAACTCAATAACAGAAGATTCACTCAGGCACTGATTTTTATTAAAATTCTGGGTTTTATCACGTTTGACTTGGTCACGTGACACGGTGCAGTCGCTCCCTCCGGAGCCTGTTCCAGGTTCCAGCTCCAGGAGCTGTGAGAAGGACACTTGGCTCAGCTTCAGAGGAGCCGACTCTGGAGGAGTGCTACAAACTGGTCTTTGGAGGAAGGATCCTGGGAATTGAGAAACACCCAACAAATGAGATGTGAGGACCACTTTAAGCACAAACACTCGAGGTGTGCAGGGCGGAGGAGTTCTTCTGATTGGGCACAAGGGCTGGGAACTTCTTAGCTTCAGGACAATTTCATTAAGGGCAATAGAGGGGGTCATCAGGCAAATGTCCAGGGCAGTCATTTTATTTTAGCAGGGACCATTTTTACTTCAAGCATTAGAGGGCAGTCAGATTGTTTTAACAGGGACAGTTTTTATTTAGGGCAGATAGTTTTGTTTAACATTTCCATACATATTAATAGTACCTATAGCCTGAATATGTATGGAAATGTTAAACAAGCCCTTGTGCCCAATCAGAAGAACTGAATGAGTGAAGCCTCCGCCCTGCACACCTCGAGTGTGTGATCTTAAATCAGTCCTCACCTCTCATTCATGATCACACCCTGAAGAAGGCACAAGCTGACACATGTTGGTGTGTTTTTAATGCTTTTTGCCCACTCACAATAAAGGCTTTTCAATATTCTGTAACTAAGTGGGTGCCTGATATTCTTCTTTTTCTCACTGAACTGCACCCTTCTTCACGAGCACCCTTAGTCCCATGGACACCAGCAGCTCTTATCTTACACTATAATGTAGTGTCCTCATCATTAACACAATGGAGTTGTGTTTTGTTTCATTCACACAAGTTTAACACACAAACCCTGCAGATGGAAAACACTTTGTGATGTCATGCGGTAATACAGGAAGTGCTCCACTGTGTTTTTAAACTCCACACACCTTCACTAGAATCATTTGGATGATTTCAACCCTGGAATTGCCAATCTCTCCTGAACTAAAGGTAAAAGGACTTGTCAACTTGAAAACTACCACTTCATGACATCACAAGGTGGAACAAAGCATTGTGAGTTTTGTGAATGCACAGACTAATAATAAAGCATTACTCAAACGTGTGAATGAAACAAAACACAACTGCAGGTATGTTTTTGAGGAGATAACAGCATTATAACATGACTTAAAACTCAAGAGTCAATGTAGTGTAATATAGGACCTTTAAATGTTGTAATTTCCGTTTTTTTTTTTTTTTTTTTTGTTTCTTTTTTTAGGTTGTAAAGATGTCAGATGGGATGAGCCTGCAAACATGCCACTGTGGCTGGTCTAAAGTCACGACGTACCACGGTCTAAGAACTCACCAGGGGATAAAAGGCTGTACCCCTGGAACCCTGGAATTGCCAGTCTCTACTGAACTAACGGTAAAAGGACTTGTCAACTTGAAAACTACCACTTCATGACATCACAAGGTGGAACAGAGCATTGTGAGTTTTGTGAATGTACAGACTAATAATAAAGCATTACTCAAACGTGTGAATGAAACAAAACACAACTCCAGGTATGTTTTTGATTAGATAACAACATTGTAACATGACTTAAAACTCAAGAGTCAATGTAGTGTAATATAGGACCTTTAAATGTTGTAATTTCCAGTTTTTTTGTTTTTTTTTTTCTTTTTTTAGGTTGAAAAGGTGTCAGATGGGATGAGCCTGCAAACATGCCACTGTGGCTGGTCTAAAGTCACGACGTACCACGGTCTAAGAACTCACCAGGGGATAAAAGGCTGTACCCCAAAATCAACCAAAATCCCGGACCGCACACAACAGATCATCTTTAATACTTATATCCCCAAATTCACATACGCGCCTGGCCCTCCTCCTGACGACTTCATGATCAGTGAGTAGATTTTATATATATATATATATTTTTTTTTAAAGAAAAAAAATAAGCTGAAAAGCTTATATTTGTGTAAAGGACACTAAAAGAAATCAAACTTTTCCCCTCAGGGCAAATACTGGATGTGGCGAAAGGAACAGAGGTAAATACAAGTTTCAATTTCACTAAAACATTATATTTAAAGGGCAAATATTACGGTATTTTCTGATCTCTGTTCTGATGTTGTTTCCTCATCACAAACAGACCTGGAGTTGTGTTTTGTTTCATTCACACATGTTTAACACACTAACCCTGTATATTTAGGCTGAGTTCTTCTCTCTAACTGTAACCAAAAAGTTACATAGTGCATCTTTAAAGCTCAGAAGAGTCAATTATTGCGTAATTTAGGCTCTTTAAGGTTTTTAGTTAGGTCTACTAACCGGGTCTTGCTAAAACTGAGCTGTAAGAAAATGATAAATAAATGAAGTTATTAATACAATTTTCACACTTAACACTTTTATCTGTTCCTAAACTTGACCCTGATCCTGACCGTAACTGAAATCTGAAACTGTGAGAAAATATATGGAAAAAAATGAACATCACGAGTCTAAGCACCAACACAAAGTGATTACTAAAATCTGGACGTGTTTTTGTTAGAATTTTAGGTCTAAATTCACTTTTTTAGACCTGGCAGCTCAGGTACTTCAGATTGATACTTTGGAGCTGATGTCTTCAACCTTCCCTGGGTGTGTGACACTAACCGAAAGCACTGTTCTGTCTGAAGCTTTGTTAGACTTTAATCTGAGTTTTGCTTTAACCCAGTCTGACTTAATCTGAGTTTTGTTTGAATGTTTTTATTGTATTTTTTAGTCATTTCAGAAAGATGTGTCATTTCCAAGCTTTTCCAGCCTGCTCGAAGCATCACCATCAAACCAACTGTTTCGTGAGTAAAAATATACTTTTTCAGGTGGAGGGTGCGCTACCTGCTTGCCACAGAGATGTCACTTTTCTTCCTGGAATGCTCCAAAGTATGGCATTAAACCTCTTTATCTTCCATTTATTCAATCTCTTCTTATTGTAAAAATGATCTTATTACCCCTGTCTATATGAAGATGGATAGAATTGTAATACCGTGGAACATTCCAGGTAACGCTAATGTAACATCTCCATGGCAACAAGCACTGGGTTAAGGCCCTCGCTTTAAGTCATGTTCTAATGTTGTTTCCTCCTCAAAAACAGACCTGGACTTGTGTTTTGTTTCATTCACACAACAAAACAACATTAGAACTGAGATCAGAAAATAGTGTAATATGGGCCCTTTAAGCTTTCAGGCGTGTTGTCACTTATTTTTATTTTATTATTATAATTTTTTTTTACTTCACAGAAACAGAAACTTTACAAATGTCGAGACCTCCTGCTGCAAACATGACGCAGAATCAGCCAATGGTAAGAAATTAGAACTATTTTCTTGCAACCAAAACATGTAGAAATTACAAAAATTACAACATTTCTTCCAATAATTTTTTTTAATTTTATTTTAAACAGCTCTTTGGGTCTCAACCGAAAGCAGCCATTGGAGCAACCGTCAAAAAGCCACGTAAGAGATTTTCAAATATAGTTAATATTATTGCTTTAAAAGGACAATATGTAACTTTTCATGTAGAGGGTTACATAGTGCAATATGTAACATTTTGGTCCGTCACCTGCTTGTTTCTATGGAGATGTCATTGCTCTGCCTGGAATGTTCCACAGTATGACATTAAACAGCTCTACTTTACATTTATTCTATTATAGTTGCTTTTATAGCACAAAAATGCCTAGAAAAACAGGTATTCTGACTGTGAGCGGGGTCGCCTCTCCACAGATCTGACCTGTGACTTGGTCTGGTTTGGTCTCCATAAAAAAGAAAGGTTTAATGCCATACTGAGAAACATTCCAGACAAAGCAATAACATCTCCATGGAGAAAAGGATTTGACGGATCCTCCACCGTAAAAGTTACACACTGCACCTTTAACTGTTGGTCTCTTCCTTTTGTCTCTGCGTAGTCTTTGGCTCAGCTCAACAACCGCTCCAGCTGAGTGAAAATGGAAGCAAAACTCGCAATGCCCTGGATTCCATGATAGGACAACAACAGGTAAAAAAAACAAACAAGTCAAATTAAAGATCCGATATTACACAAAACTGACTCTTGTGAGCTTTAAGTCATATTATAATGTTGTTATCTCCTCAAAAACTGACCTGGAGTTGTGTTTTGTTTCATTCACACATGTTTGAGTAACACTTTATTATTAGTCTGCCTACTTCTCCAAAGCTCAAAATGCTCTGTTCCACCTTGTGATGTCATGAAGCGGGAGTTTTCAAATTGACAGCTACATTTTTTACCTTTTGTTTCGTAGAGATTGGCAATTCCAGGGCTGAAGTTATCCAAATGATTCACAAGGTGGAACAGAGTGTTTTCAGTTTGAGAGAGTGTGTGTGTTAAACATGTGAATGAAACAAAACATAATGCCAGGTGTGTTTGTGATGAGGAAACAACATTAGAACATCAGAAAATAGTGTCATATGGGCGCTTTAAAACCAAAATATTATGAACATATCCATATACTAAAGAAGTCAGTGGCGAAAGTTATTTTTTTCTACAATTACTTTGTCATATTGATAATTTGCAGTTAGATTTATAGTAATCTGATTTTTAACACAATCTGACCAGAAAGAGCTGACCTGGTTGGAGCCAAAACAGGTGAATTTAAACAAGTCTCTCACACAGAAAATGACAGTCCAAAACTCCTCAGCAGGACCATGAACGCTCGGACTGATCACAGGCTCCTGAAAATGTGCTCTTTAAATCCATTTTGTATTTTTCTTGACTTAACCTTAATTAGTTCATCTTAACGTTTTTTAGCCTGTGTTTGCTATTGTGTGCATTGTGTCACCATAGTAACTGCCAATAGAGATGGTAAATGGTAAATAGTCACAGTTTTATTGCACTCAAAGGTACTTAAAGCTCACATATTCACACACACATTCATACACCAGTGTACACAGACACTGGGGGCGAGGTGGGTTAAGTGTCTTGCCCAAGGACACAATGACAGCATTCACCTGTAGGAGATGGGATCACACCACCATGTAGAACATCCCCAGCGTGATGTCCCTGCAGAGTATCAATACAAGACATTAATTTATATTATTATTATTTATTTAATTTTTTTTTTGTAAGTTTCTTGAGTTCCCAAAGTGTCACTGAGGCGTCTGTATGAGCCGACTGAATAATCGCCTTTTTTGTTGCATGTTTTTCAAATCAGACGTCGCGCTCCCAGACTGTGACTGTGGCTGATGTGGTGATGGATGGAAAAGAAAACAAGCCAGGTATGTTCTGTTACAGTTTATTTAAAGCTGCACTGTGTGACTTTTCTGGTTCTCCATGGAGATGTTATTGCTTTATCTGAAATGATACACACTACAGGTGACGCCGCTCGGCCAAGTTACAGGTGAGGTCTGTGGAGAGGCAAGCTCACTGTAATAATGCATGTACTTTATGGTATTGTTGAAGAATAAATGTAATAGATATGTTTAACACCATATTGTGGAATATTCCGGGGAAAGTAATCTAAAATCATCTCCGTGGAGACAAGCAGGTTGCTGACCCCACACCAAAAAATGACTAAGTGCGCCTTACCCTGGATGTACACTGACTGCAAATGCAGTTCAGGTTTGGTGTGGTATTTCTTGAGACTTGTATGCCCCACTGAGTGCGGCCTCAGCTGCTGTGCGGTCGTGCTGCAGTCTCCACCAGAAAAGTTACACAATGCACCTTTAAGTAAAGTACAGATATCTAAAATGTATACTTTTTACGTTGTTACGTTTCACCACTGCTCAAAATCATAATCATGAACATGTTCTAAACTGGGACTAAACTGGGACTAAACTCAAAACTAAACTAGGACTAGACCAGTACTAAACCAAGTCTACATCAGGACTAAACCAGGACCAAACCAAGTCTACATCAGGACTAAACCAGGACTAAACCAGGACCAAACCAAGTCTACATCAGAACTAAACCAGGACTAAACCAGTACTAAACCAAGTCTACATCAGGACTAAACCAGGACCAAAACCAAGTCTATATCAGGACTAAACCAGGACCAAACCAGGACCAAACCAAGTCTACATCAGGACTAAACCAGGACCAAACCAAGTGTACATCAGAACTAAACCAGGACTAGACCAGTACTAAACCAAGTCTACATCAGGACTAAACCAGGACTAAACTAAGTCTACATCAGGACTAAACCAGGACCAAACCAAGTCTACATCAGGACTAAACCAGGACTAAACCAGGACCAAACCAAGTCTACATCAGGATTAAACCAGGACTAAACCAAGTCTACATCAGGACTAAACCAGGACCAAACCAAGTCTACATCAGGATTAAACCAGGACTAAACCAGGACCAAACCAAGTCTACATCAGGACTAAACCATGACTAAACCAGGACCAAACCAGGTCTCCATCAGCACTAAACCAGGACCAAACCAAGTCTACATCAGGACTAAACCAGGACTAAACCAGGACCGAACCAAGTCTACACCAGGACTAAACCAGGACCAAACCAAGTCTACATCAGGACTAAACCAGGACTAAACCAGGACCAAACCAAGTCTACATCACGACTAAACCAGGACCAAACCAAGTCTACATCAGGACTAAACCAGGACCAAAAGTGTGCAGTAAAGTTAAGTTAAGTTTAATAAAGTCTATGTTTACAGTGTTTGGACCAGTTTCAGCATCAACCTTTCATTTTGCACCCAACCGTCCGCAGAATACATTTAACCAAAACAAACAGGTCATATTTTATATAATGAATTATTGGTAAATACTGGGGTTTGGTTTCTTCTTATCCTTATTTAATTTTTCATATTTCTTCACAGACAGAATCTTTCAATGTTATTACTGCAACATCTGGAGTTTCATCACTGGATTCTGGTAACACTTTATCATTGAATTAGACTTAAAGGTTCTATATTACACAAAATGGAATCTTGTGAGCTTTAAGTTGTGTTATAATGTTGTGACCTCATCAAAAGCAGACCTGGAGTTGTGTTTTGTTTCATTCACATGTTTGAGTAACGTTTTATTATTAGTCTGTCTATCTCAAAAGCTCAAAATGCTCTGTTTCATCCATAGACTGTATAAAAAAGTCTCTATATTATGAATAGGACTTTTTGACGGGCAAAATAGTGAAAAAAACCACCACCATTACCATATGACATCACAAGGTGGACCAGAGTGTTTTCAGTTTGAGAGTTTGTGTGTTAAA
The DNA here is from genome assembly GCA_029959045.1 of Taenioides sp. WSHXM2023. Taxonomy (NCBI): domain Eukaryota; kingdom Metazoa; phylum Chordata; class Actinopteri; order Gobiiformes; family Gobiidae; genus Taenioides; species Taenioides sp. WSHXM2023. The sequence continues at coordinate 18,916,432 of CM057106.1, read as the reverse complement.
CATGTGTGAATGAAACAAAACACAACTCCAGGTCTGTTTGTGATGAGGAAACAACATTAGAACATGACTTCAAGCTCACGAGAGTCCATTTTGTGAAATGTAGGACCTTTAATCATATTTATTTACAGGTTTTGGAGGAACAGTTCCGCCTTTCAGCGTGTTTAGCAACAACAACCAAACCCAGGGAGCTTTTTGTTGGCCTCCTGGTGGACAGCAGGTGTGTTTAATGTGTATGTTTAAAGATGCACAGTGTAACTTTTCTGGTGGAGGGTTTGCCTTCTGCTTGTCTCCATGGAGATGTTGCTGTTTTCATGGTAAAGTTACACGGTATGGTGTTGAACTTACGTATGTCAATCTAGACAAGGTTAGTGACGCCATCTGGCCAAAATACAAGTCAGATCTGTGGAGAGACGGGCCCCCACAAACCCCACAGAAAAAATAAATGTCTTAGAAAGTATTTTTGAGCAGTTCAGACTTCTCTAACTGAAGAAATGCAAGATAGATTTATTTTTAATGTAATACTGAGCAACATTCCAAGCACTAACATCTCCATGGAGACAAGCAGGCACCTTTAACATCTGCATGGTATATTTAGCTACTGTGTTTGCCAATCAGTGTTTGCCCACTGATCTGAAGGTTGGTGGTTCGAATCCTGCTCTCGATACAAGGATCATTGGTTGAACTCTCACAGATGAATGTTGTTGTTGTATCCTTGGGCAAGACACTTAACCCCCCTCACCCCCAGTTTCTGTGTGCACTGGTGTAATATGCGTGTATTTTATTTTATTTTATTTTATTCCAGTTGTCTTCCCCAATGTCTGGATCTTTCAATGCTCAAACACCTGCTGCCCACAACGTTCCACAAATGGACAAAACTGGCCCCAGTTTATCGGGAAATCAGCTGATCTCAGATGCTCCAATGCAGGTAGAGCACAAACTGTTCGGTCTTTCAAATCTGAACATTTTTCATTATTTTAAAACATTTGTATGTTTGTTTTTTCTGTGTATTTTTTATCAGGTAACAAATTCTGGTCCAAGTTTGTCTACTACAGAGGCTTCAGTCAATAAGGAAATCAGACCAGGTTAGAATTCTAGAGCGAAAAAGCATAATTTTATATGTGGAACTAAACCTGGACTAGACCGGAGCTAAACCAGGACTAGAACAGGACCAAACCAAGTCTACAAGAGGACTGAATCAGGATCAAACCAGGACCAGTGTGGAACTAAACCTGGACCAGACCAGAACTAAACCAGGACTAGAACAGGACCAAACCAAGTCTATATCAGGAGCCAGAGTCAGTAGCAGCCGGAAGAGCCGTATGAGAACTTCCTATTTGGAACACGGCGGCTAGCGTGTTAGCTATGCCCATTTATATATACAGTCTATGGTTCCACCTTGTGATGTCATGAAGTGGTAGTTTTCAAGTTAATAGCTCCTTTTACCTTTCGTTCAGTAGAGATCGGCAATTCCAGAGCTGAAATGATCCAAGTGATTCTAGTTTAGAAACACAGTAGAGCACTTCCTGCATTACCACATGACATCACAAGGTGGACCAGAGTGTTTTCAGTTTGAGAGTTTGTGTGTTAAACATGTGTGAACGAAACAAAACACAACTCCAGGTCTGTTTGTGAGGAGGGAACAATATTCTAACATGACTTCAAGCTCACGAGAGTCCATTTTGTGAAATGTAGGACCTTTAATCATATTTATTTACAGGTTTTGGAGGAACAGTTCCGCCTTTCAGCGTGTTTAGCAACAACAACCAAACCCAGGGAGCTTTTTGTTGGCCTCCTGGTGGACAGCAGGTGTGTTTAATGTGAATGTTTAAAGATGCACAGTGTAACTTTTCTGGTGGAGGGTTTGCCTCCACCGTGTGTGGTTCTTTGATGTAAAGCAGTCTGAGCGCCCTTAAAGTGGAAAAGCGTTATATAAAAATATTACCAAAATTAAATTTAATTTTATTATTATTATTATTATTATTATTATTATTATTATTATTATTATTATTATTATTTTTATGTTTTGTTTTGTTTTTATTCCAGTTGTCTTCCCCAATGTCTGGATCTTTCAATGCTCAAACACCTGCTGCCCACAACGTTCCACAAATGGACAAAACTGGCCCCAGTTTATTGGGAAATCAGCTGATCTCAGATGCTCCAATACAGGTAGAGCACAAACTGTTCAATCTTTCAAATCTGAACATATTTCATATATTTTTGTATTTTTTTCTGTGTATTTTTATCAGGTAACAAATTCTGGTCCAAGTTTGTCTACTACAGAGGCTTCAGTCAATAAGGAAATCAGACCAGGTTAGAATTCTAGAGCGAAAAAGCATAATTTTATATGTGGAACTAAACCTGGACTAGACCGGAGCTAAACCAGGACTAGAACAGGACCAAACCAAGTCTACAAGAGGACTGAATCAGGATCAAACCAGGACCAGTGAACTCAGCCTTAATCTCTCTATTTTTACAGCGTCTGGAGCTTCACAGAATACATTTGGTCCAAACAAACACCAGGTAACATTTAAATTCAATAGTTCAAAGTGTATCCATTAAATCCCAGAGTGACTGACCCTGAACTGACCTGGAAAAGCATTATATAAAAATGTATACAATTTTTTACCATTAATTTAATTTAATGTAATTGTATTTAATTATAATTTTATTCCAGTTGTCTTCCCCAATGTCTGGATCTTTCAATGCTCAAACACCTGCTGCCCACAACGTTCCACAAATGGACAAAACTGGCCCCAGTTTATCGGGAAATCAGCTGATCTCAGATGCTCCAGTGCAGGTAGAGCACAAACTGTTCGATCTTTCAAATCTGAACATTTTTCATTATTTTAAAACATTTGTTTGTTTGTTTTTTTCTGTGTATTTTTATCAGGTAACAAATTCTGGTCCAAGTTTGTCTACTACAGAGGCTTCAGTCAATAAGGAAATCAGACCAGGTTAGAATTCTAGAGCGAAAAAGCATAATTTTATATGTGGAACAAACCTGGACTAGACCGGAGCTAAACCAGGACTAGAACAGGACCAAACCAAGTCTACAAGAGGACTGAACCAGGATCAAACCAGGACCAGTGAACTCAGCCTTAATCTCTCTATTTTTACAGCATCTGGAGCTTCACAGAATACATTTGGTCCAAACAAACCCCAGGTAACATTTAAATTCAATAAAGCGTATCCATTAAATCCCAGAGTGACTGACCCTGATCCAAGTGTGTGATCTCAACAGCCTAAATCACGCAACGCTTTTACTGCAGCTTCTGGAGATTCATCTGTGCGTCAAAGTATGTTTTTTTTTTTATCATTTTGTTGGAAAAAAAAAAGAATAGAAGAATAGCCCAGTTAACAGATAATGGCCCAATCCCAATTCTCCCCCTTAGCCCTCTGTCTTTGTCTTAGCCCTACCCCTTAGCCTTACCCCTCTGTCTTTAAACAGAGGGGTAAGGCAAAGGGGTGTGTTTTAACCCTTAGAAATGGGACACCCCTTTGCAGTCGCAACAATATGACATTATTTTTAAAGTTTTGAAGTATTGTGCTCCTTTTGAGTTTGTTTTAAATGAACTTTGCAAAAAGTCAAATGTTTTTTTAATTTTTTAATTTGTTAAAATTACTATACTCTGTACAACATATGTAAATCAAATTTTAATCAACTGTAACACAAAATTAAAATGCTGCAGAGGTGGACGGAGTTGTAGAGGATGCCTGGTACACACAAAAAAGAAAACAAAATTAATACATAGTCATAAACATATATAGTTGTTCTGGTACCTACAAATATTATAGAATGTAATATACCTTATATTTTATTTTCAAATTCTCCCACTTTTTTGAAGCTTGTTGGGCTGACACAACTCCAACAAGTCCAGCCTCCTACAAGAAATTTCTAAACAAAATACAAATGTGATTAATAACATGTCATTAAATAGGGGATAATTTACAAGGCGAAACGAAACAATAATATTTTAGGCGATGCGTGTTCGTAATACTTTACACATTCTACGTAACATGTGTATAGTTCTAAACGCGCATGAGACGAGTTACGAGGCGAAATACAGCGATATATTTGACACATTCTAGTCTAACATATATGCGTATATAGTTCTTTAAGGCCATGCATGTTCGTAATACTTTACACATTCTACCGTAACATGCGTATAGTTCTAACCGGGCATGTTACGATAAGCCGTATATGTCAGAAAGCGTAAATGCTGGCGCCATGAGTATACCTACAACTTTTCAAAAGTTACTACAGTTTTATACAACTTTTTATGAGGTTCTTGAGTGCAAATACTCACATTTGTCCAATTTCTTTCCGATTGCTCGACACTTCCCGATTTCCGTGTTGCTTTTTGCTGCGACTTGCGTTAAGCCACGCCTATCCCCTTTGCGCAAAGGGTGCATCTGAAAACGCTTTGCGCAGAGGGGTATCATAGCCCTTCCCCTTAGCCCTCGCACTTACAGAAAAGAGTATTGGGACACCCCTCTGTCTCTCGTGAACGCGCACAACAGAGGGGTAGGGCTAAGACAGAGGGCTAAGGGGGAGAATTGAGACGCAGCTTATGTCACCTTAAAGGGCTCATGCTACACTAGTTTCCTCATCACAAACACACCTGGAGTTGTGTTTTGTTTCATTCACGCATGTTTAACATACAAACCCTGCATATTTAGACTGAGTTCTTCTCTCAAACTGAAAACACCCCGTTCTACCTTGTGACATCAGTGAGTGGTGATACAGGAAGTGCTCCCCAGCGTTTTTAAACTCCATACACCTTCTAACGCTGCACGGCAAGATGGATTCTCCCAAATTTTTGACGTTATGCATCTTCACTAGAATCATTCGAACGTTTGCAGCCCTGGAATTGTCAAACTTTGAAGCTACGCCATTTGTTTTATCCTTGTGCTTCTCAGTCCATCAGATATAGACTTTCTGTGGTCATCTCAACTGGACAATGTATAGTTATTCTATATATGAGTCTATCTGTTCAGTTGAGGCACTTGATGACATCACAAGGTGGAATGGAGTCCTCAAACATGTGTGAATGAAACAAAACACAACTTCAGGTATGTTTGTGATGAGGAAACAACATCCCCACAGCTATACGGAAAAAAATAAAATAAAATAAATCATTCTTTTCTGGTTCAGATATTCCACAGCTGCAGCAGAAATCTGGGTTTCCCCAAGCACAGCCGCCGTCGCCCTCCGCTGCTACACAAGGGGTAACGTTAGATAATAATTTACAGTTTAAACCATGACATCATTCACTTTGATTTAAACCTGCGACTATCTTTTCTGACAGGCGATGTCGCAGACCCCCTCCTCGTCTCAGCAAGGCCCCGAGACATTTGGAGCTGCAGTGAAAGAAAACCAAAACACAGGTACAAAAGCAGCCATTAATGCTGAGGTATGAAGAGTTTGCATATGAAGTAAACATGTTCAAATCAAACAGAGCTCTTACTGCTAACTAGGGCTGTCACAAGTATCGAAAATCAGATCCTAATCGATGCTAAAACTAGGATCGAAACTAGATACTTATTTTTCGCAGGTATCGATACTAAAAAAGTCACATTCGCAGGACAGAAATGAAGCTTTCCTGAAGCTTTAGAATGACCTGGAGCTGTATCAGAACAAGTATAAGAGCACATAGACTAGTATACGCCCATGAAACAAAAAAGTACTATGATTTAATGCTGAAAATCACATTCTATTGTCTAAATAAAGAGGTTTTTTTTTTTTTTTTTATTATCGTAGTAGTATTAGATCAGGTACAGGTATTGGTCTAGATCTGAACATAACGTAGCATTATTTCTCCTTCTGTCTGCAGTGACGTCATCCACTGCCAATACCACTGGGGCCCCTCAGGTATTACTGCAATGTACAAATAGAAGTTATTCAAATCATGACTGAAAATGCACGTTTATTTATCTATTTTTTATCTTTATTTTTTACAGAAAGGCCAAAGAGAGTCACAGTCAGGACCTGCAACCCCAAAAACTCCACCTCAACATGAGCCCCAGTCATGTAGGGTTATTTACTGTACTGTGATTTTATCTTAAAGGGCCCATATAACGCTGTTTTCTGATTTATGTTCTAATGTTTCCTCATCACAAACACACCTGGAGTTGTGTTTTGTTTCATTCACACATGTTTAACACACAAACCCTGCAGATTTAGGCTGAGTTCTTCTCTCAAACAGAAAACACTCTGAAAACTACCACTTCATGACATCACAAGGTGGAGCAGAGCATTTGGAGCTTTGGAGATGTAGACAGACTAATAATAAAGAGTTACTCAAACATGTGTGAATGATACAAAACATAACTCCAGGTGTGTTTGTGATGCGGTAACAGCATTAGAACATGGCTCACAAGTCACTTTTGCATAATACAGGACTTTTAAGAATTATATATGCATTTGATGTATAGTGACTGCATAGTGTGTAGTAGTGTGTGAGTAAGTAACATGTAAGACAACTGGATATTCACATTCATACATTCACTTTTCACTCATTTACTCATTTACTCATTTGAGGAGTGTGCAACGGTCAGTATTAATTTAGACCTGGTTTAGTTCTCATTTAGATCTGGTTTAGACCTCTTTTAGTTTTTATTTAAACCTGGTTTAGTTCTCATTTAGATCTGGTTTAGATGGATTTACGCCTGGTTTAGTCTGATTGTATTTACATACATTTGTTAACAGATTTTGAGACCCCAAAGCAGAACTCTGACCAGCAGTCTGCAGCAGAAGCAAACAGGACCAGGAGAGCGCTTGACTTCTCCACAGGTGCAGTCCAGGTACAGTCCAAACCAGCCAAAGACTGTGTGTGTATACTGTATATCATTTTACTGTTGTTTCATATTCACAAACCTTTTGAATGGTCAATTTTAGGCTCAAACTTCCTTGGCAGTTCCAACAACCACCACCCAAACTATAGCGCCCCCAGTGGGGGACCAAAAGGAAGCAGAGAAACTACAACAGGTAATTTAAATACTTTACTGTACATAGACAGAACTTTTGATGATTGATTGAGAGAATTTTTTTTTAAAGAAGACATAGTGTGCTTGTGTTTGCTGTATAGTTATAATCTATGGCACCTATGATCTATGGATCATTACTAGTATGTTATAATTTCAAAATTTTAAATTGCAATTGATCTAAAACGACTTAATAAAAGAAACAAGTCCACTGACTTCTGCGTTAGAAAACTGTAGTGCCCAACGGGAGCTGATGACACTGTAAACATCGTAATATCGGCCCCTCCTATGGATAACTGCACATCACACAAGAGCAGCAGGTTTTTTTCATTTGTACCAAAATGACTATGTGACACTGCTGAATCCTACATGTATCACTGATTAAGAAAATAAAACTGGAGAACGAAGTAAGTACGTCACAGTGGGCGTGTACAGGTGACGGTGAAAACAGGATTTGATCGGCAAAATGTTATCTTGAAAATATGTGATTAAAGATGACTCAGACATGCACAAATCACTCCAAATACAACTTCAGAGGGTAAATGAGAAACAAACATAACATGGTTAAAAGCTCTGAACATTCCATTTTCCAGAATAGCCTATAAATCTAATAGGTTGCTTAAAGTAATATTTTATAGTAATATTATATGTTTTGCATTTTTTAAGCTTCTTCGGGACAAGATAAAAGCCGAACTGCAACAGAAGATTCGATGCAGAGACCAAAAACTGTGTGAGATCGGGGCATGTGTCAAGGCCTGCGAGGTGAGTAGTAGTGGTAGTAGTAGTAGTAGTAGTAGTAGTAGTAGTAGTAGAAGTAGTAGGTAGTATTAGTAGTGATAGTAGTAGTAGAAGAAGGGTAAGAATGCGTGTGTTTTTCTATGTGTTTTGGTGTAATAAAAACATCCATAATAAAAATAAACTGATTATATTGTATGATTGTATTGTCCAAAAAGTGACATACTCTAGCTTTAAGATAATACAGGTAGCAAAAAGAATCTCTGTGCTCAAAACATTCATCCATAAACTCAAAGATGACCGATCAAACCAGCTCTAACCAGCGCATACTTGAGCTTGAGTGGAAATAAATAATACGACTCCTCTAGTACTAGAAAAGTTACACAGTGCACCTTTAAGTAAAGTACAGACACCTACAATTTTACTTAAAGGTGCATTGTGTAAGTTTTCTGATGGAGGGTCCGTGAAATGCTTTTCTCCATGGAGATGTTATTGCTTTTTCTGGAATGTTTGGAGTGTTTCATAGTGTGGTATTAAATGGAGACCAAGCCAGACCAAGTTACAGGTCAGATCTATGGAGAGGCGACCCCGCTCAGTCAGAACGCCTGTTTTTCTAGGTATTTTTGAGCTCTAAAACCACCTGTAATTGAATACATGTAAAGTAAAGCTGTTTAATGTCATACTGTGGAACATTATCCGTAGAAACAAGCAGGTGACGGACCCCCAACAAAAAAGTTAAATAGTGCACCTTTACGTTTTCCACTACAAACAAACCTAAGTATTTGCCCTATGCTGTGTACCCTCCAGGGCAGTTTGGATAAACAGTGGCTGGAGATTGACATTGTATTTTCTAATGCGATTCACCTGGTGGAGGAGGCCCGTCAGAGAGCTCTGCAGCCAATAGAGAACAGGTGAGCCAAACCAAAGCCATTCAGTGATACAGACGATTACATTAAAGCTCCTATATTACACAAAACTGACTCTCATGAGCTTTTAGCCATGTTAGAACGCTGTTACCTCCTCCAAAACAAACCAAGAGTTGGGTTTTGTTTCATTCACACATTTGAGTAACCCTTTATTATTAGTCTGTCTACATCTCCAAAGCTCAAAATGCTCTGTTCCACCTTGTGATGTCATGAAGCGTTTTCAGTTAGCTTTTACCTTTAGTTCAGTAGAGATTGGCAGTTCCGGGGCTGAAATTATCCAAATGATTCTAGTGAAGGTGTGTGGCAGACCTGGGCATTGTACAGCCCCCGAGCCACATACAGCCAGCCCTTTTAAGATAATTTGGAATTACAAAATAAACATATTTTATTACTCTACCTCATGCATGGACTAAAGCTGCATTGCTTTTATTTTAGAGGTGTTTTTTGTTTAAATGACAGCCTTATTTTTTCATTACTTAGTCATAGCATATACTCTTACCAGTCTTACCAGCACGTCAAAACAATGCTATTTACTGCTTTTTATAAAGAACTACAATTAATATTATGTAGAATTGAGTTAAGCATTCTGGCCCGGCCCTCCACAATATTTTCTGTTTCTCATGTGGCCCGATGGAAAAAATAATTGCCAAATCCCGGTGTATGGAGTTTAAAAACACAATGGTGCACTTCCTGTATTACCACATGACATCACAAGGTTTGAGTTTCAGCTTAAATATGCAGGATTTGTGCGTTAAATATGTGTGAATGAAACGAAACACAACTCTAGATCAGAAAATAGTGCAATATGGGCCAGTTTCCACCAGTGTGCTATAGTGTTGTTGTGTCCTTAAGCAAGCCACAGGACTATGTTTGAATGTAGTGTGTGGTGCAACTGCCTCCTGTTCTGTTACTCTTTTTGAACTTTGCGTTGCAGCACTGTAATTTTCCTATTGACTGACAAATAAATACATTTTAAAGGGCCCATATTACGCTATTTTCTGATTTTCTGAACTCCAGGTCTGTTTTTGAGGAGGTACCAACATTATAACATGGCTTAAAGTTCACCAAAGTCAATTTTCGCATAATATTTTTAACATCTTTAACATTTTACATGCATCCTTTGTATTTTAGGAGAGAAAAACTGAAAAGAGATTCCAAAGTTTTGATCCAGAAAATTCAGGAGGACATTGTGAAACTTGAAAATGACATAAAGGAAGTGGACACTGCTGCAGATTTGGACGTGAGAAAGAAACTGATATCAGGTGTATTTTTGCTGAAAATGTTTGTCTAATATATATATTTTATCACCAGGCTGTTCCTCTTTCAAAGCTTAAAGACTTCAAAAAAATAAATGTAGACACCGATTTCGCCTTCGGGACCCTTCAAACCACAATTTCCACCATGATGGAGCAAATTCAAGAAGAAATGGACAAACTCTCTGCTTTAGGTTTGTGGATCTGCAAACATAAAACTTGATACTTTGCAGCTGGGGGTTGTTCTGCATGTATTTCTATGGGAGGAATGTTCAGCAGTTACCATGGAAACTTACTCACCTGTTGTAGTTTTAGCTTAGTCAGTTTTTTCTGGTCAGATTGTGTTAAAGCACATATTAAAGTCTAACTTGAGCAACAGAGCTTCAGACAGAGTGGTGCTTACAGTTAGCACACCTGCACCTGTTTTTATTGTTTTATTGATGGAGCTACGCAGCTGTTATTTTTTGTTTTGTTTGTACTGTCTCTCCCTCTATAAATAAAGATAGATACTAAAATGAGATATCAAAACCTGGATTAGACCAGAACTAAACCAGGACTAGAACAGGACCAAACCAAGTCTACATCAGGACTAAACCAGAACAAGATGGACCAGGGTATTTGAAAATGTCTCTACAGCCCTTCTCATTGTATGGAATCTTTGTATTAGTGTGTGTAATCTCATTGTTTTTTTGTTTTTTGTTTTGTTTTTCAGAACTTAAACGAGCTCCAGCGTTTGCAGGTAAAGTTTGTTTGAACTTGAAGTTATGTTGTAGAAGCAGCTCATTGGGTCAAAATGAGACCGTCTGCATGTAATTATGAAGCATTTTATTGTCAGCATATCCAAATGTGCGCTGTTAGCATGCTAGTTGATGTTAGTGTAATTAGGATTTTAGGTAAGCGTAGGAAAGTAAGGAGCAACTTTGGACCATTGCAAACACATATGCAAAATTGACTTTCTTGTAGATTTGAACCATGTTATGACATTGTTACCTCATCAGAAACATCCGACTTGTGTTTTGTTTCATTCACACATGTCTGAGTAAACCTGGTTTATTAGTCTACATTTCCAAAGATCAGAATGCTCTGTTCCACCTTGTGATGTCATGAGGTGGTAGTTTTCAAGTTAACAACTACGTTTTACCTTTTGTTCAGTAGAGATTGGCAACGCCAGGCCTGAAATGATCTAAATGATTCAAGTGAAGATGTGTTGAATTTAAAAAACACAGTGGAGCACTTCCTGTATTAGCACATGTTGTTTTCTGCTTGACAAAACAACTAAATCTGCAGGGTTTGTGTGTTAAACATGTGTCAGTGAAACAAAACACAACTCCAGGTCTGTTTTTGATGAGGAAACCACATTCTAACAGATCAGAGCTAAACGACAGTGTAACACTTCTCTGCTCTCTGCCTCAGTGGACGTGAAGCTGGACCATAGCTCTGCGCACCAATGGCTCGCTGTGTCCAAAGACGGAAAGAAGGTCCAAGATGGTGGACAGTGTCAATCACAGCTCCCAGTCAGCAGGGGGCAGTTTGAATTGTACGGGAGCATCGTAGGGGCCAGTCCCTTCGGCTGGGGGAGGGCCTACTGGGAGGTGCAGGTGGGGGCCAAGACCGGATGGGACCTGGGCGTAGCATCGGCTAAAGCTAACCGCAAAGGCAAGCTAACACTGGGCCCAGATGGTGGTTACTGGGTTCTAGTTCACTTCCAGGGGGATAAGTATGCAGCCCTGACAGCGCCCCCTGTCCGTGTGGATCTGAAACACAAGCCTCAGAAGGTGGGGGTGTTTTTAGACTATGAGGAAGGGCTGGTGTCTTTTTACGATGTTACAAATCAAACTCATATTTACTCCTTCACCAACTGCGGCTTTCATGACGGGATTTTACCATATTTCAGCCCACATCTGAAACAAAACGGCAAAAACGCAGAGCCCCTCGTCATTACCGAAGTGAAAAACTAGTAGTCATAGCAGCAGTGATTTAAAGATGCTCTGTGTAACTTTTTTGGAGGGTCTGCCACCTTCTTGTCTCCATGCGTGTAGTTGCTTTGCTTGGAAAGTTCCACATTATAACATTAAACTTGTTGCCTGACCAGCCAGTTCCATGGACACGAACCAGACGAGCGTGAAAAACCTCCATCCAAATTTGAGTCGATACAAACAGAGCTGATCATTTGTCACGTGTCTTTCAAATGCAGAAGACACCTCTGAAAATTCTCGTAACATTCAGAACAAAATATATAACTTCTTTATCTGAGTTTAATAGTTGTTTGTGCTTTGATTGTTTATTCTTTAAATATCTGCGCTGTTTGTTTTTGATACAAATGAAGCATGCTTCTTTCTGATAGGTTAATCCGCCTGTCAGTCACACCGTCTGAACTCAGGGAGACACAGCTCCAGATCCACTCGTCTTTGTAGTTTGAAGTTTTGTCAAAGCGTATGCTTCTGACTGGACAGGTAATTTAGTGATTTTATTGTGTTGAAAATCAGGCCTTTTTACTGTGAGCAGGGTCACCACTCCACAGATTTGGCCTGTAACTTGGTCTGGTCGCATCACTTGCTTTTCTCCATGCCGGAAGATGTTTAATGTCATACTATGGAACTTTCTAGGTCAAGGGAAAGCATCTCCGTGGAGACAAGCAGGTGGTGAAAACCTTTCATTTACATTTACCAAAGCAACTTTTTGACTTGAGCATTATGTTGAAGTAACATTCTTTATTTGTTTGGTTTAACTTAAATAAGTTCATGACAAAAGCTTTCTACTGAAAGTTTTGAGGGATCGGTAAAAATAATGATCCTACACTTTACCTTCAGATGACTTTTTAAAAAGTTTTATGGTCAATTCTTTGTTGTATTGAATTAATTGTCAGATATTTACTCAACATGAATCATAACTGGGTTAACAGTACCATCTAGAATTATTTTACTTAGCTTTAATATGCCTTAAATTCTTGATGATTGATATCGACGTAGCTACAAATTTTGCATGCTTAAATCATGCAGTTTATATGACAAAATATGTAAAATAATACAACATATATAGGGTGATATTGGTAATAGGCCTTCAGTTGTTCTTGTAAAATATTAAACCAATAAAAGATTTGTCTGTGTCTTTATTTTAATTCACATATTCATATTAACATTTTATTATTTTTACAGTCTCTGCCACAGGGTTACCTTTGAAAAATAAATTGAACAACTGGTTAATGATATTTGGACTTTTTAGCGTATCGACCTTATACAGTATCTCCAGCACAGGCCCATCTTTTTTTTGGTCGAGACGCTCAAAGTAAGTTAGAGCATTTGATGTTTCACTCGGAGATTACATCATTCTGAGTTCCAGTCTCCGAGGGCGACTGGAATGCAACATAACCTGAGGAACACTGTTCTTCACTGTGATCAGTGCAATGTCACTGCTGTTGCATCATGATCTTCTCCATCCGCAAAGAGACCTGACCACTGCGTAACAGATATGCAGGATTCAACAGCTCAGAACTCGCACATAATTCAGTCGTTCACCGAGAGAGAAAAACAGACAAACAAAAATACAATATAGTTCTAAAGTTAGGATGGATGCCCCTCTGTGCTGCAGAGGCTCTGAAGATGGACCACAAAGAAACTAAGACTCCACAGGAGGGAGAGGAGACAGAACACACCAGACCAGGAATCAGGCCAGTAGGTCTGACCTGGTTTAATCCTGGGCTGGACCTGGTTTAGGTCAGGTTTAGTTCATGCTAAACCTAGTTTAGTCTGTGAATTCATTAAAGTAGCAGCATATATGTAGGTGTTTGTTGTTGGTTAAAAAAATAATGTTGATAGACAAAAAATAAATAAAAAAAACTAAACTCAAAATGTAATGGAGATCGATTCTTATAATGCCATATTGTGGAACATTCCAGGTTGCCTGATTTGTGGCAATGTCCACGTTGTTTGACCAGAACACTTTTAAAATCATTATATTCTCAGAAAAGATTTGACTACAACTATTATTATTTTTAGCAGAGATAGGGTCGATATTTGGACTAGTGGCTATTTCCAGCACAGTCTGATGTTTTGTTTTGGTCGATCAGCTGCCTAAAAACACACAAAGATTTAAAGTGTTAAAACTTTAATAAGAAGAGAAAACTGCATGGGTTTGTGGTTTAAAAAAAAAGGCTGTGTGTGGGTGAATTTGTAATAAATTTAAAATGTATATATATTTTTTAAATAATCTAAACTGGCTCAAAAATATCTGCAGATCTTAGCAGCTATTGGTTTCTCTGGATTCTAAACAGCTGGTATCAATATCGGCAATTCCAGGGCTGAAATCATCCAAATGTTTCTAGTGAAGGTGTGTGGAGTTTAAAAACACAGTGGAGCACTTCCTGTATTAACACATGACATCACAAGGTGGAACAGAGTTTTCAGTTTGAGAAAAGAACTCCTAAATATTCTATGTATTTCTATGGCAAAATATCAATTGGCAGATGTTATCAATCAACACAGTAGGGGTAAAAGTTTTAAGATTGTATGAAAACTCAAAAAAATATAGAAAATTTATTTAAAACAAAACAAAACAAAACACATTTTCATTTCACATTTTCACATTTTCAGGAGCTTGTGATGAATACGAGCGTCTCTGGTCCTGTTTCGGTGAGACTGAACTGAGCTTATGACTGACTTGTTTAACAGCACAAATCATCTGACCTGTTGTAGTTCCAGCCAAGTCAGCTCTTTCTGGCCAGATTATGTTCAAATAAAACTTGAGTAACAGAGCTTCTAACAGAGTAGTGCTTTCAGTTAGCTTCACACCCATCCAAAATATATTGTAATACTATAGGTATTATCAGCAATACCTGAATGAAACAAAACACAACTCCAGGTCTGTTTTTGAGAAGGTATTAATGTTATAACATGACTTAAAGCTCACAAGAGTCCATTTTGACACTTACACTTTTTATTAAATTGATGATTAAATAAAATATTTCACTAATAATCTTGTCTCGTTTTCTTTATTTCAACAATTTTGGTGAAGTTTACAATTCCTGGCTGGACGCAGGCAGCACAATTAAATCTATAGACCCTTTAAAATCCATGTCATGAATGTTCAGAATTCTGGAACGGAGGCGACTGAAGGCGAAGTGAAACAGACATAATATCTTTTCAATTATTAACTGCAGAACAGATTGAAATGCTAAAGACTTTACAACAAAAAATAAAAAGCAATTTTGAATTTCCAAGGTACAATTTACTAACCTCAAAATTGTATTGGAGCTTCACAAAAAGTATAATTTATTACTAATTTATTAACGTGTTATATATCTGTAGATGAAGTGAAAAACTGTAGTGGACTCAACTTTTCTGTAAGAATTTGTCCAGTAAAACCTCAAAATCTGGACTTTACCTTTGTCAAAAATGCTTAGTGTCTATCATAATCTCATCTTATATTAACAGATAATGTTAAACACAATTGTAAATGTGTTTAAACCAGGCTCTGATATCACTCACATGCAGAGGTGGAAAAAGTACTGAAAAATTGTAATTAAGTAAAAGTATCTTTACTTTGCTTAAATCCTACTCAAGTAAAAGTAAAAGTACCCGTCTGAAAATGTACTCGAGTAAAAGTAAAAAATTACTTCATTTCAAATGTACTTTGAGTAAAAGTTACTTAGTTACTTTCAATGAAATAAAAAAAAAAAAACTACAGTAAAAATGCAGGTTTTTTCATAATGTTGCTGCACATAAATGCAGTCTTAAATAGACATAAACTGCGGTAAACTAAATGTGACGCACTACCATTTAATTCCTCTAGGAGCTGAAGATATATGGGATAATGAATCTAGGACAGGGGTCGGCAACCCACGGCTCCAGAGCCACATGTGGCTCTTTCATCGTTCTGTCGTGGCTCCCTGTGACTTTGGAAAATAATAATGAGTATTTAATTACACTGTATTTTTATTTTAGTTTGTTCGTTTTTAAATGTAAATCTAAAATTGTAGATAATGGTAATCTTGTAACATTTAAATAAAACGTTTTTAATATTTTTGTCGCTCAAAACACGCGTCAAAGCCGCTGATGTGCGTCACCCGCACACACTGGCAGCCCGGACTTACCGGCACCTACATCAGCAGTATGATTTTCAGCCCAATGATGATAAATCCAAGAAAAGAAAAGTTTCTGAAGAAAACAGAACGCTTAATGCTACGTGGGCAGATTCATTTGCTTTCACGGCTGATGAGACTGGTACACGCGGTACACGCGACAGTGGATAATTTAAGTTTGGCTTTTTATTTCCTACGAGGAGGACTCAAATAATAATGTGTTTAATGCAGCTTTGCGCACATTTGTTTACATTATACAGAAGCGAAACTTAAAACCACATGGCTCATTTGCATAAACTAGAAGCGCTACTTTTGATGGACCAGCACTGTCCACTCGAAACTAGTCCAGGCAATAACCCATGAACTTTCCTATAGCCAACATAAATGAAGATGATTTATTAAGAGACCAATCGCAAACTAAAGTCCTGCATTCTTATTATTTCTGACTGTCCTAAAGCCAATTTTAAACGTGAGGTGATTTTCCAACTCTCGGCTCCTTCACTTGAAACGTTCGTGATCAGGATGGAAAATAACTGAAATCATGAAGCCAGATTGTGTTAACCAAACCATAATAAATATACCGTTTGGGTATAACAGGCCAAACATATAGGCCTATATTTGTAGCCTACTTACCACCACATGCTTTCATAGATTCATGTTGAGGTTCGGCGGGGCAGACACATTTTACATTTCATGATTATGTTGCCGCCTTTTTTGCGTTTAAACGCGAATAGGTCATCGAGGTTTGGCCAAGAAACAATGGAACTGCCGCACACAAACCCGCGCAATGCAGTTTCCTTTCAGTTCCGGCAGATTTTTTTCCCCCCGCATTTTATTTTTTGCCACTATCGATATTATTTTACTCAGTAACGTGGGCGGCTTTCAATGTAACGAAGTAAAATACTTGGCTTAAAATGTACTCGAGTAAAAGTAAAATTACCTGTTTGAAAAACTACTTAGAAAATTACAAAGTACTCATAAAAACTACTCAATTACAGTAACGTGAGTAAATGTAATTCGTTACTTTCCACCCCTGCTCACATGTATCAGAGTGGTTTTCATTTGCCATTTTGTCTTTATTTTGTAATATTCTGTGATTAATCCCAGTTTCCCCATTGAAATCACATTATGTTCCACGTCACTTTTGCCTCCAGTTGTCTCCATTCTGGAATTTAGAAGGTTACACTTGAATTTTGTCAAATGACGTTTTAAATTGCCTGAAAATTGTGTTCGTTTTAGAACTCAGTGGAACTTCCTGTATTTTTCCCCCTAAACTATTAATAATATTTATCACAGGTACCATCTCACCAAACCAACATGGCAAAACTAAAATCTATCCAAGTTAATATGAAGAAAGTTGTATCATGATTTGAGTAAATTTCACTTGACAGGTAATGGAACAAGACTTTTTGTAGTTAAAATATGAAAATACATCTTGATTCACTTAAAATAAGAAACAAAATCGAATGTTGCATGAATTAAGAAAAACACTTATTCCATTGGAAGATCATTTTACTTCAAGTTGAATGCACTTTAAATAACATTATGACATTATATAAAGAAAAAATGACTTAAAACACATCTAGGAATTAGATTATTAGTGAAAAATGCATTATTTTTCCCAAGCCCCTGTCACGGGGAGGTTTGCGGTTCAGTCCGTCATAAGAACATTACATATAGCCATTATGAAAATACAGAATAATAATTTGCATAATGAGCTTCATGTAAAAATAAGGCACCAAATTGACTGTAAAATGAAACCCTTAACAACATATAAAACAACAAAGTATAATTTTTGTTGGCTAAAAGTATGTTAGCTAATGAATCAGTAAAAACACATTAAAGGTTGTATGGAGGATTTTTTTGTTTGTTTTAAACTGTCAATGAAAGAATAGCATTATAGAGATGCAGCAGCCTTGTAATTATGATGAAAAAAAAAATTAATGAAAATCCATCAACTGTGGACAGCTAAACATTAGATAACCAGTAGATAACGAGGTAGCCTAGAGGTAGCCTCGTTATCTATTGGTTATTAGGTTGTCAATCAAATTCCCTACGTTTCTATCGTAACTGACTCGCCGGCGCGCTGGGAATACGTGGTTTACGTTCACCTCTCACACATTCCACTGTTTACTCAACAAATGCAGCGGTTCTTAGCGGCTTTTTCCAACTGTAGCTTCCTCACAGTTAGCACAAAGTTTGTTGCAATGGCAGACAAGAATCCACTACCAGTTAGCCACAAAAGAAAGTGCATTTTTGAGGTCGCTGAAAGAAGAAGAGAAGGGGAAAAGAAGTGAAGCTAAACTAAGGGGATTCTTGGAGATTCCTTCCAGCTGTGGAGTGGGGTCACGTATGCACAAGGACAAACAGTGGCTGGATTTCTTTCCTTGGAAAATCCTCTATACAACCTTTAAGAAAAAAAACATAAAACAAAACAAAACAGGAAAATGCTCACGGCCTTTACTGTTTTATATTGATACTTTGCAGCTGATGTCATCTACATTCCCTGAGGGTGTGCTGCTAACTGTAAGCACTGCTCTGTCTGAGGCATGTTAGACTTTAATGTGAGCTTTATTTTAATGCAATCTGACCAGAAAAGTCTCTCACACTTAAAATTCTAGTCACTAGCTTTAGCCAGCAGTTTTTTCTGTTTATCACGCTCACATTTTTTGTTGAAAATCAAACACTTAAACAGGACCATGAACGCTTGTACTGATCACATTCCAGAAAAAGTGTTGTTTTAATCCATTTTGTGTTTTCTGACTATCTTAAAACTTTTTTGTCAGTGTTTGCTAATGCATGCATTGTGTCACCATGGAAACTGATGAACATTCCGCCAAGAGAGATACATGTAGAACACCCCTGGAGCGATGTCACTGCAAAGTATCAATTTTAAAAGCAGTTATTTGTGAAAACCAAACCAAAATAATATGTGTGCACTGCAAAACCATAGTATAGTTAGTAATATCACCACTTTGCAAATCGGCCTTTAGAACACTAAAGCCAGTCCCCTGTATTTTTTCCCATAGCTGTTAGCATTAGCACACAAAAAAAACAAAAATATAAACTTATTGACCGCATTTCCGTGTATTAAAAGTCATTATTGAGTGTGTAAACCTTTTGGTGTTTTATTTTAGAGATTTCTAACCTGGCACACAGCAGACTCATACTGTATGTGTGTCACTCTGTATCGAGTTCAACACATGGTCATTCTGGGAAGGCTCTCACTGAAACCAAATGGAAAACAAGGACTGTCATAATGACTATTTGAATCTGACTGGTCGAAGTAGAAGAACAAGCTGAAAAATCAAACTTTAGTTAAATCCATCTGAGAGAAAAGCTCCACAAATGCACAAAGCGCTTCCTTCTGCATCTTTTTCACAAACTAAATAGTCTGTACTGATGCTTAAATCGTCCGTTGGCCATGTTTGTTTTGGTTCGTTTGGGCGCTTCACCTTTGACTTCTGCACAGTCCTCAGCGCTGCTCCGTGATTGGTCGCCCACCACCTGTCGGGCCTGTCGTACCATATGGATTCTATCATGAGAATCCATCTTCCTGCACAAAGTTAAGAGAATTCTGAGCTTGTGTGGTTCTGGTAAACATCTAGTGACACTAAACCTCCTCGACGTGACTCAAGTGACTGTTTTTAATCTATTCTCCAAATAAATGCTCTTTACATCATGAATTGTAAGGTAAAATCTGCTCAATAAGAAAAATATAGACTAAATTATAATCTACTCATTTCATATATTTTGTTGGGTAACAAATACAGAAGCTATTATCACGAAATTGAATTGGTTTCAATATTTTATTCCTGGACACCTCAAGAACTCATCATTTTTCGTCCAATCAGGTGCAGTGTTCAATGGAAAACCGCTTGACACTATCCCAGACACATGGTTCTTTGTCTGGTGCAATTTCAACAGAGTCATAAATGTAAATAGTTGCAGAGATATGAGAACTATAAGGAAACACCTGAATGACACTATCCCAACAGTTCTCTTTCTATAACATGGTGCAATGGAACTCAACAGTGGAAATGGAGCTCAAATTGGAGCAACATTTTTTCATACATAGACTCATTGAAAAAAATATAAAACGTTTGAAAGCTCAGGGTTAATCAGCTCTGTGGAAACGAATGACCACAAGACCTATCATTGTATTTAAAATCGTTTTGTGGATATTAGTACGTAGCTGGATAGCCTCCGCGATTTGAATTTTTTGAAAAGTCTACGGGAAAATTTAAAGGAAAATTTACAGAGCGGACCATATAAACTGTTTAAAAATGTTTTTCACTCATGATTTGTACTCAGGTACAGTCCCTTTAGCGCACACAGATGAAGTTGAGTGTCTCCTCGGAGTTCCTCTTGATCCACTGGTTGTCTCCTCCTCTCTCCATGGCTCCAGCCACTCCACATTCACTCTCTCCAGGAACCTTCCAGTTTTCATTGGTGTCGGAGACGTAGTGACCGTTCACCCAGATCCAAGCTTCCAGAAAGCAGGTGTAGTGCAGCCCCACCCACACGGCGTCGCTGTCGGCCATCTTGGCTCTCTGCTGGGCCATGTTCTTCAGGTGAGTGTGGTCGATGAACCAGGCCAGGTCGCGGTGTTTTCGTCTGCAGTGGTACAGAGCCTCCTCCCAGGATTTCTTCTCTTTCACCAGGATAAAACGGTCTGGACAAACAGCAGGCAGTGTTTACCAGATAAAATAAACATACACGTGTAATAGAAAGACTATAATTAAAAGGGCACTGTGGAACCTTTCTGGAGGAGGCTTTGCCATTGGCTTGCCTCATAGAGATGTTATTGCTTGGCCTGGAATGTTCCACATCTATGTTGGATACGTATATCCATATACAGGTGTTTTTATTGTTATTAAATACCTTTAGTCTTTATTTGAAGGGACGATGTACAGAGACATTAAGTACAAAGACAGAGATGTTCGGCACCAGAGTATAGCTAAAAAGCTCATTTCCATCTGCAGTCCCTGGTTACATGGATAAAATAACAACAGTCTGTATCAATAAAAACAATCAAAGATTTACTCTCTTACTAGCCTAACACACACACACAGCATCACACACTTAGCGTTTTGTCGCACATCTCATTAACACAGTAAAACATAATATACACCCACTAACATTAACCCAAACACACAATCACACACATCATCCATATACTACTTACACACACATATCGTTCACAATAGCACATAAATACATAATCCTTATATTTCATCTCATAGTTCTATTAACGTGGTGTGTGCTGGCAGTTTTGATTATTCCACAGCCACTTTTTCAGTTCTGTGGAAAAGGTGAAATAATCAGTTAGATTTTTCAGATTAGTTGGCATATCATTCCAGTCTTTAATAGCTCTGTAGGAAAAGGCAGATTGTGCAAATGTTGTTTTGAGTTTTTGTATACTGCATTGTCCACTGGTGGAAGCTCGTGTGGATCGTGTTGTTACTGTAGATGTGTACTTAATAAAGTTCCTAAGAGGAGCTGGTGCAGAGTTATTTAGTATTTTGTGGGTCATTCTAATTGAGGCAAATTTCTGTATATTGTTAAAGTTTAACAGTCTGTATTTTTGGAGGATTGTACAATGATGATGTTGTCGTGGCTTCCTGTCTAGAATTTTGAGTGATTGTTTGTGCAATGATTCCAAAGGCCTCAGTGTGGCTTTATTGGCCTGGGACCAGCAGGTTATACAGTAATGAAACCGGGACATGATCATGCTGTTAAAATAGATTTGGGCTGCCTCTAGTGTTAAGGAGTTTCTTATGCATTTAAATGTTTTGATATTGTGTTTTATGCTATGGCACATTTGTTTTATATGTTTTTTGAAGGTGAGATGTGGATCTAAGATGATGCCCAGGTAGCGATACTCTTTTACATTTTGTATTTTTTCTCCTTTCACAGTAATGTTTGGGAAAGATGATTTCTTATTGTTATTTACAAAGTACATGGTGGCGGTTTTCTTGATATTTAGTGTGAGACATAAGTCATTTAGCCATTTGGAAACTTTTTCCATTGTCAGTGTCAACTTCTTCTGCATTTTTTCCCCAGGTATAAAGGACCGTGTCATCTGCGTACATTTGGATGTTTACATCCTCACATACAGATGGCAGGTCGTTTATATACATGGAAAAGAGAAGTGGACCGATGTTTGAACCTTGTGGCAGGCCAATGTTAGTGGCTGCTATCTCGGATGTGGTATTTTCAATGCGAACGCATTGAGTTCTTCCAGACAGGATTTTATCCAAAGTAGAATATTTGTAGACAGTTTAAAATGTGATAATTTGGTGAGTAATATGGGATGATTAACTGTGTCAAATGCCTTGCGGAGATCTAAAAATATTGCACCTACGACTCCACCATTGTCTAGACTGTTTTATTGTTTCTGTGAGAAGGCAGCATGCATTTTCTGTTGAGTGTTTAGCCCGAAATCCAAATTGCATAGGGTGTAATAGTCCTTCATCCTCCAGATGTTGTGTGAGTTGCTCAGTGACCACTTTTTCAATTGCTTTTGATAATACAGGGAGAATGCTGATTGGTCTGTAGTTGTTAATGTCCTGTTTATTTCCTGCTTTATGAATTGGAATGATAGTAGATGTTTTCAGTGTGCTAGGGAATGAGTTTTCAGCAATAGATTGATTTATGAGTTTTGTTATAGGTGCAGTTAGTATGTCTTTATAGGTTTTTAGAAATAGGGTGTCCATACCATATGTATCCTTTGTTCGTGAGCTGGATAGTGAGGAGAGGATTTTGTTCACGTTTGTTTCATTTGTTAATTCCAGATGTAGTCCATTTTCATTATGTGTTATAATTTCACTACAATGTGAAATTTTTATTTAGAATTTGTACGGACTGAATGAAACTTTGATTAAAATGGTTGCTAATTTCAGAGCTATTGGTAATAATGATGCTGTTTACATTTAATGTTATTTTTTCATTTCTTATCTGCCCTTTACCTGTAAGTTTGTCAATACTTTTCCATAACTGTCCGATGTTTCCTTTTGCAGCTTTTATTATTTCTAGATGAAAGTCTAGAAATAATAAAAGCTGCTTTGTCTCCATGGAGATAGATAAGTTTAATGCCATAGTGTAGAACATGACAGGCAAAAATAATAGTATCTTTAGAGACAAGAAGATTCAAGACCCTCCACCACCCACATAGTGCACCTTTAAAACTGCTGACATAAGTTTCTTCACAAACTGCTGCTTGACTCACACAAAACAAAGTAAAACTTAGAAAAACATATAAAACTGTCACATGCACTTTAAGTAAACTTACTGTCATAGCAGATGAAGGGTTCTTCCTGGTCACAACGGTCTCGGATGAATGTTCCCTGAGGTCCCACTTTTACACAGGCCTTGTTATCACTGGTGAAGTCTTTATTCAAAACTGTATCGTCGAGACTCCACTTTCTGAATGAGGAGTTGCTTCCATCGGACCAGCCCCAGGTGTCTTTGAACAGTCCGATCCACAGCTGGTCTCTGAGGTTTCCACATGTGCAATCGTTATTCCCCATTTGCGCTTTATTTAACTGGTCCAGTCCACTGATCAGGTCTGTGTGGTTCTCTCTGCAGAAGTGCTGAGCCGCAATCCAGTTTTTACATTCGTAATTTGTGAACATACCTGTATTTTTAATCAAAACGATTCATAGATTAAAGATCAAAAGAACGGCAAATTGCTTTATTAAATGTATTATTATTAGAGTTTAAAATGTAATAAAATGTGCGTGTCTGGCCTAAACAGCTTTGCACTGTCAAATTGCTGCTGTGTTGTTTGGATTTGGTTCTATCCTTTGATAAACAAATTAAACATTTAAATAAAGTTATAAAATGAATCTTGCAAACTTTAGACATATTTGAAACTCCACAAACACTCAGGCATCAAAGGCTTTTCTTCATGCCACGATTTTTTCTCGATTACGTTATTGCTTAACCTGTAGATGTAGAAGTGTTGTGTAGATGTAGATGTGTTGTGTAAATGTAGATGTGTTGTGTAGATGTAGATGTGTTGTGTAAATGTAGATGTGTTGTGTAAATGTAGATGTGTTGTGTAGATGTAGTTGTGTAGATGTGTTGTGTTGTGTAGATGTGTTGTGTAGATGTAGTTGTGTTGTGTAGATGTAGTTGTGTTGTGTAGATGTAGATGTGTTGTGTAGATGTGTTGTGTAGATGTAGTTGTGTTGTGTAGATGTGTTGTGTAGATGTAGTTGTGTTGTGTAGAAGTGTAGTGTAGATCTAGTTGTGTTGTGTAAATATAGAAGTGTTGTGTAAATATAGAAGTGTTGTGTAGATGTAGATGTGTTGTGTGGATGTAGATGTGTTGTGTAGATGTAGTTGTGTTGTGTAGATGTAGAAGTGTTGTGTAAATGTAGAAGTGTTGTGTAGATGTAGTTGTGTTGTGTAGATGTAGGGTTGTATTTCATTAATGACATTTGTCTTAATGTAATAATGTAATAATAATGTTATTGTTGATGATGGATTGTATTTTCAAGGAAAATAATTCTGATGAATTGGATAATTGTACATTTTAGACAAAACTGAGGACAATGAATTTGAATATTTTTAAAAGATTATGATGAATTTGAAACTTTGTATTTATGAGACTTAGTCTTAATGAATTTTGAATGTCTTCTGTACCTGCCCAAGGCCTACAGATGGAAAGGAGCTTGTGGCTAAATGTGGCCCAGAGCATCTTTTCTCTCTGATGTCATTGTTTTCTGTCCACTCTCCTTGTTTCAAATAAATAAACAAACATTTTTAGTCATTAACTCTGTAACTACATTTCTTACTGCTATAACAGATAAATGCTCTTCGTCTCAGATAAATGCTCTTTGTCTCCTCACATCACTTCTTTGAATCCTTGTCACAAACACAGTTCTCTGGTCCACCAAAATCTTTCATCTTTTTAAACTCCATATATTTAACCATTTAAAACAGAATATAATGTTTTTTGGGGAAAAAGTCTAATTCCTGTCACTTGAAACAATAAGATGACCTCCTTGTAAAAGTCTGAACTCGTCAGATCTCTGAAGCTCAGCAGGGCCGGGCCTGGTTAGGACTTGGATGGGAGTCCGCTGGGAATACCAGGTGCCACAAGGGGGCGCCAGTGGCAAAACCTGTCCTTTTTGTGTGTATTGTGTCCTTAGGCAAGACACTTCACCCACATTGCCTAGTATGAAAATAGAAAAGATGTGTGTGCATGTGTTGGTGGTGGTGGGAGGGGCCGATGGTGCAGATTGGCAGCCTCACTTCTGTCAGTCTGCCCCAGGGCATCTGTGGCTACAATAGGAGCTCACCACCGAGTGTGGAGTGAGGAAACTTTGAGCATCTGGAAAAGCGCTAATGCATTATTAGCTTCAACTCCAGTTAATCTACTTACACAGATAGTTTTGCACTATTGTTCTGTCCATACTGTATATTTTGTACTAATTATTTTGTATTCAGTCAAAATCTAATTACTTTATTTTTAATGCCTGCCCTTATTTTTATAGCCCAGAGCCACTTCTTACCGCTGGTGGCGTTGTAGCAGATAAAACAGCGCTCAACCCCACAGCCAGCATCAGACCAGTTTTTTGAAGAATCAACATACACACAGTTCTCTGGTCCACCCAAATCATGTTGTTCACCGGCTTTCCAGTTGTCCTCGTTAAACTTCACTCCGGGCAGAGACCAGTGCCAGACTCTCTCGACCCCGGATGATCTGTTGTAGAGTCCGATCCAGGCTTCAACTTCAGCTCCAGCTCCAGCTTTTGTGAGTGTCTCCATGTCAGTCATGCTCTCCACTGTGGCCAGGTCTGTGTAGTGTTTTCTGCAGAAGCTCTGAGCTTTTTCCCATGATTTAGGCTGATTTATGAAGTGGTACACGTAGTTTTGAGACTCAGAGAAACTACACAGATCTAAAAACAAAAAAAAGAAGATAACAGATTGATTTCCTATGAGTATAATTCATCAAAAAACAGACGTTAGTGTGACCAGACTAATGTCTGTTCCAAAAAAAGAAGGGAGGAATTACCCCTAAATGGCCCCAGCATGTCTGTAACTTGCTGTAAGTCAGTTACACTTTTGAGTGGGACACTTTTCTTAGTTGTGGCGACTGTCTTGCTCATCTGGTCAGATACATTCATGGATCTACAATAAGATCTTATGAGACTTCCATGGACAATCACACAGTGCTTCATGTCTCAAACTCTACACCACGTTTTACTTGATGAAAGTTGACCTCATATGAGCGGAGATACGTTCTTAAATTCCAGCTGGAAAAGTTTGTAGTGTCATGAACTCAGACGCACGTAACTGTGGCGGGCGCACACTACGGGAATAGCCTCCACTTCAGAGCAGGATCTTATGATAAATACTCCAGGATAAAACATGTGATCAGACGTCCTGATAGAAGCTTAAGTCTGTAGTGTTTGTGCTGCTCTAAGGCACAGACTGAAGCCTCCTGTCTGAGAGACGTGACAGGAGCAGGGACCTGTCAGAGGTGTGTGAGAGATGACAGGAGCAGGGCCCTGTCAGACGTGTGTGAGAGGTGACAGGAGCAGGGCCCTATCAGAGGTGTGTGAGAGGTGACAGGAGCAGGGCCCTGTCAGAGGTGTGTGAGAGGTGACAGGAGCAGGGCCCTGTCAGAGGTGTGTGAGAAGTGACAATATGTAGAGATGGTTTCCACCTCTGCTGAAAAAACACTTGAGGTTTATATGAAGGCTACTTTAGTACCTTAAGAAATACTTAATTGAGTAAAAATAGTCTTCACTTTGAAAGGGTTTACAAAAAAGTATTAGCTACTGATTGAATTAATCATTAACTAATGGTGTTATTCAGACATTTCTTAATCATTATCACATGCCTAAAATGATGTGAAAATTCTATGATGATTACTCTGGAATTTGGCCAACCTTAATAAATACTTAATAAAGCATAATTAGTCTTCACTTTAGAAAAGCTCTCAAAAAGATTTAACTAACAGATAATAGCTGCCTGAGTTATAATACTTAAATGCAAGCTAAGTGCTAATTAAGTTAGTAATAAGAAACTATGTTGCCAATATAAAACAACTTTTTGTAGGTTTGTATTAGTAAATAATTGTACTTAAAAACCCCGTACCATTCTGAGGGCCCATGCACTTTTCTGTTATAAATGAATTTAATAACAGTTTATCCACCTTCTGATAAAAGGGAACTATCATAATGTAAAACATTAAAGGAAATCTGTAACCCGCTTATTTTCAGTCAAATCAACCATTCTGAGAAGAATCTGGACCAGTTTGTACTCCAGACCCACAAATAAAAAAATAACCCAAAAATACACAAAAAATGTAACAGGAATTTTATTTGAATTCTGTCTGGACTTTTTTGCCTAATTACAAGTCCATAAATGTCACAACGGATTAATGTATGTATGTATAAGCTGTACTAGAGCTTATACATACATATAATATATAGAGCTCTATTAGAGCTTATACAACATAGTCCGGGCAAGTGCACCACTGCAGATATTTTGAGCACTCAAACTTTAGATCAGGGGTGGGCAATTATTTTTTCCATCGGGCCACATGAGAAACAAGAAATACTGTGGAGGGCCAGGCCCAAATGCTTAACTCAGTTCTGCATAATATTAATTGTATTTCTTTATAAAAAGCAGTAAATAGCATTGTTTTGACGCTGGTGAGACTGGTAAGAGTTTATGTTATGACTAAGCAATGAAAAAGTGAGGTCGCCTTACAGAAAATGTCATTAAAAAAACAGCTCTAAAATAAAAGCAATGCAGCTTTAGTCCATGCATGAGGTAAAATGATAAATAAAATAAAATAGAATAAAATAAAAAATGCTAATTGTTTATTTTGTAATAATTAGGGTGCACTCATACTAGGACTTTAGATCAGTGTGGGGATCAGTGCAGAAAAAGGGGTGGGACCGCTCTCGTAAGCTACTGTATCCTGATTGGTTTAGTCCACTGTCTATACTGAAGATGGACCAATGGGCCGCCCCCTGTAAATTGTGGGCCGGTCTCTAAGTAAAAAAAAAACCCAAAAAAACAGCATCAGCCCCTAGGACTGTCAGCCCACCGGGAAAATGCCCGGTATGCCCGAGTCCTGGGGATTGTCAAGACCCAACAAATGCTCAATCTACTGTCTCTCAGGCCACTCCCAAGGGGCACAAGCTAAAGCTAGTCTTAATTTACCCAAAAATATTCAGGCAGAATTTGAAATCTGACTTTCCTCTGTGTAGATCAGACTCTTAAAATGAGAGTGGATCAGACAGAAGAGGCCAAACCTACAGAGCCTCAGCATCACAGAGACATTTGTTTGTGCTCTAAAGAAAAATAGGCCAGAATGGTTAAGTAAAAAAGACTAAAATTAAGATAATAAATTCTTAATTTAAATCATTTTATCTTGCCTAGTATATATTATTTTATGCAGGAGCAAGTTAACTCCACGACATCATAAAAGATAATTATTTTAATGTAATCACATCACCTTTTTAAGCTGATACAAAGCAAATCATTGTTTTCAGTATTTTAAATGCATAAGTATTATTAGGTAACACCGAAGAGAACTACAAAAGCATTATAAATATTTTTTTAATAAAATAAAATGAGTTGGATAATAATAGAAATACTCACTGAGCAAACCAATCAATATCAGATTCATCTTGTGTCCAGTTTGCCGCTGTGGAGTGTAGTCAGACTATAGAAAAAAGAACAAAATAACCATAATTATTGAAAATTCACTCAACTGGACATTCTTCAGAAACTATCTGGATACCGGAGGGATTACACAGACAATTATTTAAAGCAGAACTATTTTGCAAAATCGACTTTTCAGAGGTTTTAACCATGTTATAGTTTCCTCTCACCATTCACTCACCCAAAGTTGTATTTGGAGTGATTTGTGCATGTTTGGGCAGTTTTTAAATGCTTATTTTCAAGACGCCATTTTGCCTGTTAACTGCCACAGGATACACCCACTACTCTCTACTTACTTTGTTCTCCAATTTTATTTTCTTAATCTGTGGTACGCGTAGGATTTGGCAGCGTTGCGTAGGATTTGGCAGCGTTGTGCAGTCATTTTGTTAGGATTAACAGCTCTTTGTTGTGATGTCGTTTACGGTGAAGTCTGCTCCCACTGGGCAGCTTCTTTCTTTTATTAAGTTGTTTTTTAGATCAATATTGCGATTTAAAATGTGCAAATTAAAACATAATGATCCACGGGCATCAAAGATTGTAACTGTATAGCAGACACAAGCACAATAGGTTTTCTTGAAACTTTAAAAAACACATCTCACCTCCTGCAGTAGTTTTTTCTTGTTTTTGCGTTGCTCCTCTCTTGCTGTCTGCTGCTCTGTGCTCTTTTTGAAAGTTGGTTTGAATTTAAATATGAAAATGTGTTTAACCCAGAAGTAAAAAGAAGCACAATGCCAAATGTGTGTCCGTCTTCACTGCATCTGGGTTATTTTTGCTCTCAATTTGCCTTTGGTGTCAGGCCAACCAGACCTTGTACAATGAGCTTGTTTGATAGCCATGCAAATATTTTCTACGGAAATATATGGTCAGCTTCATAACTAATATCTAATAAACAAATGTATTTTTTATAATGCACATGGGAGGTATGCGTGTTTTTCCAGTTATGGCTTGGTGGGGTAGTATCTGTGGTAAACATACTAGTCCATCTCAAATAATCAGAATATCATGAAAAAGTTCAATATTTTTGTTTATTTTAAGTCAAACCCATATATTATAT
The DNA here is from genome assembly GCA_029959045.1 of Taenioides sp. WSHXM2023. Classification (NCBI taxonomy): domain Eukaryota; kingdom Metazoa; phylum Chordata; class Actinopteri; order Gobiiformes; family Gobiidae; genus Taenioides; species Taenioides sp. WSHXM2023. The sequence goes on along the minus strand of CM057106.1, from coordinate 18,886,708 downwards.
AGCCTTGTAACACTTAGAGTGAAACTTTCAAGCCTTCTTCTTTTTTTTTTTTTTTTTTTTTTTTTTGATGATTATGGCAGATAATAACAGATAATGAAAACCCAAAATTCAGTATCTCAAAAAATGTGAATATTATGAAAACATTCAATATTGGAAAGTCATGGAAAGCCTCCCAGTCTGGGTCAGTGGGCTACACAAAAATGGGGAAGGCTGCCGACTGGACAGCCACAAAAGGTCATTGCTACAGAAGCTGGTTGCTCACAGAGTGCTGGATTCAAGCATATTCAACTTAGATGGAAGAAAAAAATGAAAAAAGGAATAGGTGCATCAACAAAAAGAGGTTTGTCAAGCAAAATCCACCTAAAAAATTTAATAATTTCTCTTGTGGATCAATAAAGTTTGTCTAAGTCATCCCAGACGAGCTTAAAGTCCAGTGTGAAGTTTCCACAGTTAGTGATAATTTGGGCTGCTGGTGTTGTAAAATGCCCTTACCAGGACATTTTACAACACTTAATACAGATGCAGATGCAGATGCCGCTATCAAAGCAGTGTCTGTCCGTTGGGCAGGACATGGACAATATCCTGTCCAGGGGTGGAAAGTAACGAATTACATTTACTCACGTTACTATAATTGAGTTGTTTTTATGAGTACTTTGTAATTTTCTAAGTAGTTTTTGAAACAGGTAATTTTACTCTTACTCGAGTACATTTTAAGACAAGTATTTTACTTCGCTACATTGAAAGCCGCCCTCGTTACTGAGTAAAATAATATCGATAGGGGCAAAAAATAAAATGCGGGAAAAAAATCTGCCAGAACTGAAAGGAAATTGCATTGCGCGGGTTTGCGTGCGGCAATTCCATTGTATCACAATCTGAATCAAGGGGTTGGAACAAGATGGTTATTGCGGAGCCACATATGGAGGTCATAATAATAACAGAAGCTGACCACATCAGCGGCACAAGGAGCAGCTGTTTTTTCAGCGCTTCTAGTTTATGCAAATGAGCCATGTGGTTTTAAGTTTCGCTTCTGTAAAACGTAAACAAATGTGCGCAAAGCTGCATTAAACATATTATTATTTGAGTCCTCCTCGTAGGAAATAAAAATCCAAACTTAAATTATCCACTGTCGCGTGTACCGCGTGTACCAGTCTCATCAGCCGTGAAAGCAAATGAATCTGCCCACGTAGCATTAAGCGTTCTGTTTTCTTCAGAAACTTTTCTTTTCTTGGATTTATCATCATTGGGCTGAAAATCATACTGCTGATGTAGGTGCCGGTAAGTCCGGGCTGCCAGTGTGTGCGGGTGGCGCACATCGGCGGCTTTGACGCATGTTTTGAGCGACAAAAATATTAAAAACGTTTTATTTAAATGTTACAAGAGTACCATTATCTACAATTTTAGATTTACATTTAAAAACGAACAAACTAAAATAAAAATACAATGTAATTAAATACTCATTACTATTTTCCAAAGTCACAGGGAGCCACGACAGAACGATGAAAGAGCCACATGCGGCTCTGGAGCCGCGGGTTGTGGACCCCTGTGTTAGATTCATTATCCCATATATCTTCAGCTCCTAGAGGAATTAAATGGCAGTGCGTCACATTTAGTTTACCGCAGTTTATGTCTATTTAAGACTGCATTTATGTGCAGCAACATTATGAAAAAACCTGCATTTTTACTGTATTTTTTTTTTATTCCATTGAAAGTAACTAAGTAACTTTTACTCAAAGTACATTTGAAATGAAGTAATTTTTTACTTTTACTCGAGTACATTTTCAGACGGGTACTTTTACTTTTACTTGAGTAGGATTTAAGCAAAGTAAAGATACTTTTACTTAATTACAATTTTTCAGTACTTTTTCCACCTCTGCAGACTGATGATGTCACAGACTGTGATGATGTCACAGACTGATGATGTCATAGACTCTGATGATGTCACAGACTGTGATGATGTCATAGACTGTGATGATGTCACAGACTGATGATGTCATAGACTGTGATGATGTCACAGACTGATGATGTCATAGACTCTGATGATGTCACAGACTGTGATGATGTCACAGACTGATGATGTCACAGACTGATGATGTCACAGACTGTGATGATGTCACAGACTGATGATGTCACAGACTGTGATGATGTCACAGACTGATGATGTCACAGACTGATGATTTCACAGACTGATGATGTCACAGACTGATGATGTCACACACAGACTGATAATGTCACAGACTGATGATGTCACAGACTGATGATGTCACAGACTGTGATGATGTCACAGACTGTGATGATGTCACAGACTGATGATGTCACAGACTGTGATGATGTCACAGACTGATAATGTCACAGACTGTGATGATGTCACAGACTGTGATGATGTCACAGACTGATGATGTCACACACAGACTGATAATGTCACAGACTGATGATGTCACAGACTGATGATGTCACAGACTGTGATGATGTCACATACTGATGATGTCACAGACTGTGATGATGTCACAGACTGATGATGTCACAGACTGTGATGATGTCACAGACTGATGATGTCACAGACTGTGATGATGTCACATACTGATGATGTCACAGACTGTGATGATGTCACATACTGATGATGTCACAGACTGTGATGATGTCACAGACTGATGATGTCACACACAGACTGATAATGTCACAGACTGATGATGTCACAGACTGTGATGATGTCACAGACTGATAATGTCACAGACTGATGATGTCACAGACTGTGATGATGTCACAGACTGTGATGATGTCACAGACTGATGATGTCACACACAGACTGATAATGTCACAGACTGATGATGTCACAGACTGTGAGGATGTCACAGACTGTGATGATGTCACAGACTGATGATGTCACAGACTGTGATGATGTCACAGACTGATGATGTCACAGACTGTGATGATGTCACAGACTGTGGTGATGTCACAGACTGATGATGTCACAGACTGTGATGATGTCACAGACTGTAATGATGTCACAGACTGATGATGTCACACACAGACTGATAATGTCACAGACTGATGATGTCACAGACTGATGATGTCACAGACTGTGATGATGTCACAGACTGATGATGTCACAGACTGTGATGATGTCACAGACTGATAATGTCACAGACATGATGTCACAGACTGATGATGTCACAGACTGTGATGATGTCACAGACTGTGATGATGTCACAGACTGATGATGTCACAGACTGATGATGTCACAGACTGATGATGTCACAGACTGTGATGATGTCACAGACTGATGATGTCACAGACTGTGATGATGTCACAGACTGATGATGTCACAGACTGTGATGATGTCACAGACTGATGATGTCACAGACTGATGATTTCACAGACTGATGATGTCACAGACTGTGATGATGTCACAGACTGATGATGTCACAGACTGTGATGATGTCACAGACTGATGATGTCATAGACTGTGGTGATGTCACAGACTGATGATGTCACAGACATGATGTCACAGACTGTGATGATGTCACAGACTGACAGGGGTGGAAAGTAACAAATTACATTTACTCACTTTACTGTAATTGAGTCGTTTTTATGAGTACTTTGTAATTTTCTAAGTAGTTTTTGAAACAGGTAATTTTACTCTTACTCGAGTACATTTTAAGACAAGTATTTTACTTCGCTACATTGAAAGCCGCCCTCGTTACTGAGTAAAATAATATCGATAGGGGCAAAAAATAAAATGCGGGAAAAAAATCTGCCAGAACTGAAAGGAAATTGCATTGCGCGGGTTTGCGTGCGGCAATTCCATTGTATCACAATCTGAATCAAGGGGTTGGAACAAGATGGTTATTGCGGAGCCACATATGGAGGTCATAATAATAACAGAAGCTGACCACATCAGCGGCACAAGGAGCAGCTGTTTTTTCAGCGCTTCTAGTTTATGCAAATGAGCCATGTGGTTTGAAGTTTCGCTTCTGTATAACGTAAACAAATGTGCACAAAGCTGCATTAAACACATTATTATTTGAGTCCTCCTCGTAGGAAATAAAAATCCAAACTTAAATTATCCACCCGCAGCGAACTAAAAATGCGTCTGCTTCTGTGTTCCGTCGTCATTTTATCGCGTGTACCGCGTGTACCAGTCTCATCAGCCGTGAAAGCAAATGAATCTGCCCACGGAGCATTAAGCGTTCTGTTTTCTTCAGAAACTTTTCTTTTCTTGGATTTATCATCATTGGGCTGAAAATCATACTGCTGATGTAGGTGCCGGTAAGTCCGGGCTGCCAGTGTGTGCGGGTGACGCACATCGGCGGGTTTGATGCATGTTTTGAGTGACAAAAATATTAAAAACATTTTATTTAAATGTTACAAGAGTACCATTATCAACAATTTTAGATTTACATTTAAAAACGAGCAAACTAAAATAAAAATACAATGTAATTAAATACTCATTATTATTTTCCAAAGTCACAGGGAGCCACGGCAGAACGATGAAAGAGCCACATGCGGCTCTGGAGCCGCGGGTTGCCGACCCCTGGTCTAGATTCATTATCCCATATATCTTCAGCTCCTAGAGGAATTAAATGGTAGTGCGTCACATTTAGTTCACCGCAGTTTATGTCTATTTAAGACTGCATTTATGTGCAGCAACATTATGAAAAAACCTGCATTTTTACTGTAGTTCTTTTTTTTAATTTAATTGAAAGTAACTAAGTAACTTTTACTCAAAGTACATTTGAAATGAAGTAATTTTTTACTTTTACTTGAGTACATTTTCAGACAGGTACTTTTACTTTTACTTGAGTAGGATTTAAGCAAAGTAAAGATACTTTTACTTAATTACAATTTTTCAGTACTTTTTCCACCTCTGATCCTGTCCCCCAAAGGTGCTCTCCTGTCCTGTGCAGCGGTGCTGGGGGTTGTCCATGCTGGGCAGAAGCTTGTTGAGGGTCCTCTTCTCAGCCACAGATGTGAGTAGTCAAGATCTGCACCCATTACAGAGCCTGCCATCCTCACCAGTTTATCCAACCGCACAGTGTCTTTCTTGGTATGGTATGGTATGGTATGCTTTTTAATTGTACAGGGACAGTGCACAACAATACATTAACCAAGACAGAAATCACAGGAAAGATGCTGATGCCAGGTTATAGCCCCTGTAGCCCCTGAGCAGGTTGGTGGAAATACAGATTCAGTGTTTATAGATAAACTGACCAAAAATAAATTCAAACAGATCATTTTTATTGTCACAGTGTTTAAATACTATTCTAAAAACAACACACACCAAACACACAAGCACAAGCACTTTCAGCCCCTTCCACCATCTATCAAGGCCCAAAATATACACGAGCACACACACACACACACACACACACGCACACACACACGCACGCACGCACGCACGCACGCACACACACACACACACACACACACACACACACACACACACACACACACACACACACACATTGTACATTCTACTGATCATTCAAATCACACTCATCTGTAATGTGTACAAACTGGTTTAGAGATCAGCCACTTCTTTGTCAGACGTGCAAACATTTGAAAACCTGTGCAGGTGAGAATCTTTGTTGGCAAATTATTCCAATGACTCACAACAACAGAGGAAAAAGAGGATTTGGTAAGTGCAGCCTTACCTTTGGGGACAGTGCACTCTCCTCTGGAGGAGGATGCCACAGTCCTTATTGAATGTAAGCACATGTGATTGACAGGCGGCTTAACCAATCAGGGAGACATGGTCCTTTGACATGGTCATTTGACGCCAAAAACAAACATGACTGCTTGCACATAAAAAAAGGAGAAAAAAATGCATAAAGGATGAAGAAACAGCATGGATTTTGTCAGAATCAACAATGAAAGCACCAAACTATTACTTATCTCAGGTAAAAGTTAAATATTTTGTTCTGAATGTTAAGAGAATTTTTGTCTTCTACATTTGAGAGACACATGTTATGAATTAGCAGCTGTGGTTGGATCATCTCAAGTTTGGACGGTGGTTTTTCAAGCTCTGTGGTCCGGTTCCAGACCCTTCTGGATCTGAACAGAATGCAGAAGGGACTGGCTCGTTAGGCAAATACGTAGTGCATATGACTAGATTACATTAGAGTTTAAATTTTCTGGAAGTAGATTCCATGCATACATCGCTCTGTATGTGAATGTTCTTTTAATGTTGTTTAATTTTACTTTTGGGAGAAGAAATTTACTGTAGCATGTGTAGAGCTATAAATGTGTTTTTCATAACTAAATGAGAGATTTTGATGAAGAATTTGCCGTGATATTTTTCACAAAGGATAATAATGGGGAGGATAATTTTGCACCAATAACCACTTTACTGCCTGAGATTGGTGTTAGTAAGCCTGACTTATCGTTCAATACATGACAAGATTTTTTGAGGAGTCATTATTTATTGTGTTTTATAATGGGAAGGTGGCTTGCCCTCTCCAGGTGGGTGGAGAGTCCCTGCCTCAAGTGGAGGAGTATCTCTGGGTCTTGTTCACGAGTGAGGGGAGGATGGAGCGAAGCAGGTGGATTGGTGCAGCATCGGCAGTGATGTGGTCGCTGTATCGGACCATTGTGGTGAAGCTGAGCTGAAAGGCAAAGCGATTTACTGGTCAATCTACGTTCCTCCCCTCACCTATGGTCATGAGCTTTGGGTAATGACCGAAAGGACAAGATCACAGATACAAGCGGCCAAAATGAGTTTCCTTCGCAGAGTGGCTGGGCGCTCCCTTTGAGATAGGGTAAGGCGCTCAGTCACACGGGAGGAGCTCGGAGTAGAGCTCCTGCTCCTCCATGTCAAGAGGAGCCAGCTGAGGTGGCTCGGGCATCTGTTCCAGATGTCTCCTGGACGCCTCCCTCAGGAGGTGTTCCGGGCATGTCCCACCGGGAGGAGGCCCCGGGGAAGACCCAGGACACACTGGAGAGACTATGTCTCTCGGCTGGCCTGCCTGGGAACACCTTGGGGTCTCCCCGGAGGAGCTGGAGGAAGTGTCTGGGGTGAAGGAAGTCTGGGAGTCCCTGCTTACACTGTTGCCCCCGCGACCCGGCCTCGGATAAGCAGAAGAAAATGGATGGATGGATGGATATCATGGGAAAATAGTGGATTTTTTTTGTTTGTTTGCCTTTTTTTTTCTTTTTTTTTTTTCTTTCCAAAGATTTGAGTTGTGGAAGGTTGAATAAATAACTTGACTGACTTAAGTGTTCCATTTACTTATTGCAGCTTGTGTGCATTACCAATGCTGTACATTTTGAATAGTTTCTTTGGGTGAAATCCTGCTTTAGGGTTATCGTGTCTTGGCATAATGGTATTTAGTATTATCGTTTATCATCTTATTCTTCACTAATATATCATACTACAAAATTTGTTATCGTGACAGGCCTAATACAAACATTTTAAGACCAAAATGACAAGGTTCACAGCAGCAGTTACAGAGAGATGAGCCACAATATTCCAATGTAAGTAAATGGGAGCCAGAGTCAGAAGGAGCCGGATGTTCCCACATGCAAATTTGGATTGTAGCGGCTAGTACGTTAGCTATGTCCTTTTATATATACAGTGTACGGTTCCATAGTCACAGCACAGCACCATACGGGCTGCTCGGTTTTGTATGATCTGTAGTCTTTTTAGTTTATTTTTCATCTAAACCTTTACTATGCCTTTTTATCACTGAGATTGCTCTTGCCATTTTTGTGCAAATCATCTCTACATGTTTTGTCCAGGCTAGTTTACAGTCAACTAAAAAAGTGTGTCTTGCCCAAGGATACATCAACACTAACTACTGAGCCATTGTAATTCAAATTAATTATTATTAGCAGTGTTTTGTTGTTACTTCTAAAAAAAAAATGTACATGATATTTGGACTACATGTGGTTTTCAAGAATTCAGTTTTATTTCTATACAGTATTTACAGTACATGTCATGACAGTTATTAACAAGTTCCCCAGTGTTATGCACAAAACATTTTCAACAATTAATCTTTTGAACTTTTATTTAAATTCTATACAGAGTAGAATTTCCTATTTCTGTTTCTATCACATATGCGACACAAGGATATATATAACAACCTAATAAAGTGCAAAAACAAACATTACTCAATACAAAGACCAAACACTTAATAATAAAAATAAATAAAGACGCCATAATCAGCAGTTCGTAGTGCAGTTTTTAACCTCTCTTAATAGGTTTTCTTTATTTCTTTAAAAATAAAAATGATATTGTATTGTGTATTACAAATATTTTGTGTTTTTTGGACCCCCTCAAAAACGAGATGGCACATCTCAAGGGGCATTCCAATAAAACTACATTTTAATAAAAAAAAAAAATCTTAATACTAATCTTAATGCAATGGTGAGACATATCAGGACATTCACAATTAGATTTGGTTAGATTACATAAATCGAGTTCACTTGAGTGTGGTTCGATAATTAACACCCGACCCAAACTAAACCTAACAATTTAACATATAATTATTGTACATTAGTAATTTTTTCCAGATTAAAAAAATATATTTTACTTTTTGACTCTGGATATTATGTAGTGGAGCTCCTCTCTACAGACAGTACATACAGCGGCTCCAGCTAGACCAGGCATGCCCAAACTATGGCCCGTGGGCCAAATGCAGCCCTCAGACAAATTTTTCTTGGCCCTCAGGCTTCCAGGTGAATTGGCCCAAATTACCTTGAGCAGTTTTGGCTGCAATGAAAATCTACCTTGATAAGACAATATTTAATATTTATTGTGTGGTTTTGTGGATCTTTGCATGAATAAAGGACTGATAGCTCATTCTAACATGTTAAACATGAATATATTTCAATTATTCACTGTACTGAGCACCAGTCTATGGCCCTCGATCGGCCCTCTGCTTTGTCTGTGTTTAGATATGTGGCCCTTGATGAAAAAAGTTTGGACACCCTTGAGCTAGACTCTAGATTCAGGCTTATGTCTTGAGTCTGGTTCACTGGAGTCTGGGGGGTATTCCATGAAGCGAGCTAAAGCGAAAGCTTGTCAAAGCCTCAGATCCATTCTACCAAAGTGACAAACCAGAGGTGGCGCTGAGTTGCCGCAGTAACAAGCACCTGGGCACAAACCTGGTCAGGACCAGGCTAACTGTCAAGATTATGATTAAGAATGTCTAAAGAAACAGTTTAGTCAAAAGTTTCAGCTCGTGCAGTCACACACCTGTATCAGAACACTTGTCTCTGTCTGATACAGTTTAAAAAGTGACTTTTATAGTCACGTGTCGCTTGAGACTTTTACCGGCCATACGCTCCTATGCACGGGACACATGTGTCTGTGGACGCTGCACTCATCAAAAAGGCACAAATTACTGTATATAAAAGCCTATGGCCATTATTTCATTAAAATGATCTTGCACATGTGGCTGTTGTGAGGGGCAGTGCAGTTTTTACACACAAACAGACGCTGGTTTGGACTCTAAGGATGACAGTGGGTTCTGTCGGTTCTCTCCTTCATCACGTCTGTCTCTCTCTCGTCATTCTATCGTCTCTCGCTCCCTGTCAAACTGCAAACACCTTGGTGTGGATTTTATCATTTCTCGTTAGACTACATGTGAATAGTTCCCTTACAGCTTCACTTTTAGGCACAGCGGAACTTAAGCTCCGCACGTACTACCGTGCATCAGGAGGGGGTCAGGCAACTTCATTCCCCTGGCGTATTAACCGGGCTCCGCACTAGGCAGCCAGCCTCCTCTCTGTCCATGGAGCGACCGGAAGAAGAGGGGGGAGTCTTGTCTTTCCTCTCGCTCCACAGATTAGAATGACCGGAAAAGTTCCATGGCCCAAATCAAACTCTGCGGGTGCGCGCTGTGGCTCCTCTCTCGTTTAGTCAGATTATAAAAAACATTACATTTTTGGCCCATTTTCTGTGAGATCGTTGCTCCATTTATCTGGACAGCTTAAACTTTAGGCCTGAGTTAGGTTTGGTCAGATTCAGGCTTATTTCTGTCATGGAATGAGTTGAGACTTAAGCTGGAGATGGAGCTAGTTTCAGCTCAGGATTTCAGGATAAGCCTGGATTTGTTAAGCCACTTTGATGGAATACCCCCCTGGTTCACTGTTGTCTGGAGCACTAAAGTCTGTATTACTATAGTCTGGTTCACTTGAGTCTGGATCACTGGGGTCTGGATCACATGAGGCTGGTTCACTGTTGTTTGGATCACTATAGTCTGATTTACTTGAGTGTGGAGCATTTGGGGCTGGTTCACTGGAGTCAGGATCACTTGAGGTTGGTTCACTTGAGCCTTGTTTACTGGAGTTTGGTTCACTGTATCTGGATCACTGGAGTCTGTATCACCAGATTCTCTTTTACTATAGTCTGCTTCACTGTTGTCTGGATCACTTGAGCCGTGTTTACTGGAGTCTGGTTCACTGTATCTGGATCACTTGAGCCTTGTTTACTGGAGTCTGGTTCACTGTATCTGGATCACTTGAGCCTGGTTTACTGGGGTTTAGATCACTGTATATGGATCACTTGTGTCTCTGTCTCTGGATTCTCGATCACTTGAGCCTGGTTCACTGGGGTCTGGATCATATGAGTCTGTGTCATTAGAGTCTGGATCACTTGAGCCTGGTTCACTGGGATCTGGATCACTCGAGTCTGGGTTGTTGGGGTCTGTATCACTTGAGCCTGGATCACTGGGGTCTGGATCACCTGAGTCTGTGTCACTTGAGTCTTGATTACTGGGGTCTGGTTTACTTTAACTGGATCACTGGGGTCTGGATCACTTGAGTCTGTGTCACTGGAGTCTCGATCACTTGAGTCTGGATCACTGGCAGTAGAAGGTGAGCACGTTCTGCTGGTTTCCTCTGATGAGCACGGCGGGGCAGTGCAGGCCACAGGTCAGAGCGTCGAGCCAGGCCATGTACAGAGCGCTGGGGCAGTCGATCTGAGGGACAGGGAGGCTCCTGACAACACAATTAGTAGTTTTCAGAGTTCACACTTTGGTCTTAAAGTGAGCCCATTTTAGACCTGCTGTGGATTTGGTTTAGTCCTGGTCTTGTCCTTGTCCTAAAACTAAGTCCATGCTTAGTTTCTGGTTTAGTTCCAGTTTTGATGTGTTGAATGTGCAAATGTGAACACACCCAAATGAGACTAAACCAGGAAGTACCCTTGGACTAAACCAGGACTTGAACAGGACCAAATTGGGTCTACACCTTGACTAAACTGGGCTCAAACCGGGACAAGTTTGAACCCATCTTTAGTTATATATTTAAAAGTATGAAGACTGTTTTTTGTTTATGAAATGTGCTATATAAATAAGATGGATGGATTGGGAAAAAAATTCAAATGTAATGTGGTAGTACTGACAATTATAAAAATAAAACCTTTTACATAATCCTCAGGGTGTCTATATTATGAAGCTGAAATCAACTTATTTTAGTATCCTCGATATATATGGTAGCTAGTGCATGGTAGTTCATGGTGAAGTTGTACTAAAACTTATCTTACTACTGCATAGGACACCCAAAGTGTTTTAAATTGCATTAATTATTCATTCTCCACACTCACGGTGGTAAACTGTCCTGGGGCAGACTGACGGAAGTGAGGCTGGGTGCGAGGCATCATTGGCCCCTCCCACCACACTTACACTTTCATGTACTGAGATATTTGACTGAGACTCAAAAGTGAGAAGCGCAGTGTTAATGTTGCTGCAGCAAAATTTCCCTAGAGATCAATAAAGTATCTCTCGCTCTCTCTTAATACTAGGCAATGTGAGGGAAGTGTCTTGCCTAAGGACACAACATCAGTATGTACTTGAGTCTAAAGGCTCATTTATGTTCTACATTCCAGATGCATACAGATACGCATAGAGACTTTTGTCCGTCCTCTGCGTTGTTCTGTCTTTTATCTGGTCCGTCTCCTCAGAACATGTGGAATATTATCACTGGAGCTGTACATGAGCTGACCACTGGGGGCAGTAGTGGACAGAGCTTGACGGTGGAAGCTAAACTTTTTAAAAAGTGACTAGAAAAAGCTGTGAAACAAATAAATGCTTCTCTGCAGTAACTACTTCTTGGGTTATAATAATTTAATTGATTTATAATTTAGGGTTATGTAATACTCACACAAGAACGAGAGCGGCGTGCTGAGAATTCTTCCTGATGATTTCATTCAGTCGAACTTTTCTTTCAGACTGTGAAGGCAACAAATATTTATTATAAGGACAGTATGGAGCTGCAATACATGAATGTGATTGGCCAATTAGATTACAGTTTAGTTACAGCATTGAACTTACCAAAAGAATACCAACTTATAAAAAAAATAGTGACTGACCTTAAGTTTGAAAGCCTCAAACTCCTTGTCTGATATTTTCCATGGGTAGTCCTGCCTCAGGTCCTGCAGAGACACTCCATCCTGCTGTTCATCATACAACCTGAAGGGGGCGACAGACTCCACAAACCTGTTCAGACTGTTTATCGTCAAAGAGACAGGGAAGTAAGGAAAGTAAAAAATATGTGCAGATAGAGTTTCATATGCATTTTGATTTTTACACCAACTTTTTTGTTTGTGGGCGCTTTTCGCTGTCCGTCATAACTATAACGTCATTGAAATCCAGACGAAACCGCTTCAGCAGAGCCAGCATCCTACAAACAGCAGTGTATGTTTAGATTTTCACATTACATTTTTGATTTTGCTATACATTTTACTTACAGACTAAAAAATATAGCAACATTGAGTCTTAGAATTTCAATACTATAGAATAGACTTGATACTTAATACTGATTCTGATAACACAATTAAAAAAACAAAAAAACACAATTTCTTTAGATTCCATAGTGGTCCATGGGCATATACTTGTCTTTGTGCTCTTATACTGGTTCTGATACAGCTCCAGATCATTCTAAAGCGATTCAGGAAAGCTTCATTTCTGTCCTGTGAATGTGACTTTTTTAGTATTGATACCTGCTCAAATCAGTATCTAGTTTTGATGGGCGGGTGTTTTCAGTTTAAGAGAAGCACTCAAACTACATTTGCAGGGTTTGTGTATTTTTGATGAAGAAACAACAACATAACGTAAATCAGAACATAGTGCAATTGATACTTTGCACTGACATCACTCTGGGCGCGTTCTACCTGTACGTCTATGGTGGATTGTTCAGCAGTTACCATGGGACACAGTGCATAAGCTGACAAAAAAGTGTGAAAACTGGAAAATGGATTTAAACAACACATTTTCAGGACTCTGTGATCAATACAAGCGTTCGTGGTCCTGTTTGTGACTGTAATGTTTAACTGCACAAATCATCTCACCTGTTGTAGTTGCAATTATGTGCGTTCTTTAGCTTCAGATTGTGTTAACACATCAAAGATCAGATTAAGGTTTAATTTGAGTAACAGACCTTCAGACAGAGCAGTGCCTACAGTTAGCATCACATCCCCAGGGAATATTGATGGCATCAGCTGCAAAGTATAAAAATATATGTCTAAAACTAAGCTAAACAGAGAAAACCTACTCGTTGCGTCCGTCCTCCATGTTCTGTTCGTCCCCCACGATGAAGACTCTGACTTTACTGCGACGCCATCTCTTCCTCCTCGTCAGCAGATACGGCACCAGGAGAGTCAGACCTAAGACCGTTCAGTCACATGTTTACCATCTTTAAAGCTGGACTGTGGAACTTTTCTAGTGGAGGGTCTGCCATCGTGCTGTCTCCATGGAGATGTAATTGCTTTGCCTGCAATATTCCAGAGTATGGCTTCTAACTTATCTTATATATTATATCTGTCATCATGGAGACAAGCAGGGGACACACCAGGTCAAGTTACAGGTCAGATCTGTGGACAGGCGAGCCCACTCACAGTAGCAGTGCAATGTTTTGAAGGATAAAAACACCTACAACTGAATAAATACTAGATAGATGTGTTTATTACCATACAATCGAACAGTCTGTGGAAAGCAATGAGACCAGAGACGAGAAAAGTTACACAGTGCATCTTTAAATTTACAATATAACTTAATATGGGTCATTTTTTTCTTAATAAACTGCTAACCTAATATGTAATAACTGGAACAACAGTTACTTTTAGAATATAGAGGGTCAAATGTAGAGGACTACTGCACATCACATCGGGTTTGTGAAGTTGTAGTGTACAGTTTTGTATCATATTTTTGTATATTTCTGGAGAATTCAAAGTCGTGTGGGAGCATGGGTGAATCTTAAACCTCCTCTGACATGTTTTTGATGAGGAAACAATGTTATAACGTGGTAGAAAGCTAAAAAAAAAAAAAAAAAAAGTGTCATAATACGCACTCTTTAACTTTAAGCATGTCCCTCTAGCTCTAATAAAGGACTTTTATTTTATTTTTAGTATCTTTTGAATGGAGAAAAAGTCTTCAAAATGGTGCATATAACTGGAAACTGAAACCCAAAAATAATTTAAACTGACCGCCATCATCAGCGATCCAGTACACGTCTATGGTCTTCTTCCCCTGGTCGTTCTGGAACACGGTTTTGACCTGATCTTTGCTGCCTTTATCTGAGACGTCGTCCGCTGTAAGACAAAATGGATACAAATTTGCTTAAAGGTTCTCACTGTACTTGTGTTTTACTGTCTTAAAAGTGCACTATGTACTTCTTGGTTGGGGGGTCCATCACCTGTGTGTTTCTATGGATATGTCATTGCTCTGCCTGGAATGTTCCACAGTATGACATTAAACATTAACATTAAAGCTTACATTTATTCAATTACACGTGGTTTCATAGCTCAATAATATCTAGAAAAACAGATATTTTGACTGTGAGTGGGGTCGCCTCTCCACAGATCTGACCAGTAACTTGGTCTGGTTTGGTCTCCATGAAGATAGAAAGGTTTAATGCCATACTGTGAAACATTCCAGACAAAGCAATTTTTTTAAGCGCTTTTCACAGTTCTCAGATCCGAGAGCGGAGTTTTGTTATCCTGCAACAACTAGCATGCTAACAGTGCACTTTCTGATTATTGGACAATAAAATACTTACTGGTTATTAGATGCAGACAGCACAAAGTGGACATTTCTATTTATTTATTTATTTTTACCTCAAGAGCTTTTTGTGAATTTATCTGTATTGGAGCAAGACACATTTTGCTCAAATATATGGTTAAAAAATAAAAAATAAAAAAATCAGATACGGGGCCTTTAAAGCTGCTTTTCAGTATTGGTTGTCATTGCATTTTTGCTTTTATGACTAAACCTTTTACTAATTTAACATTTAATTATTATGTGGATATCAAGGAAATGTAAAAAATAAACTAAATCTTACATCAAATATCTTTATTTTTATTCTTTTACCTGAATCTCTCTCTGGAGATTGTTGGTCGTCATTTTCAGTGGGTTCGTCAGGTTCAAAGCCCGAGTTGACTGTAAAAAATCAAATAAAATGCAAATAAACTAAATAAACATCTACAAAATTACACCGTATTTTAATATAATAATTGGTTATATGAGGGCGCAGGAGAGATCGCTAAATGACTCAAACGTGTAAGAATGACATTGAAAACCTCTTCAGGCATGTTTTTGATGAGGGAACGCTATAACCAGTGGTGGATGAAGTACTCGATGGTGTTACTTAAGTAAAAGCACAGATACTGGAGCAAAAAAAATACTCAGGCAAAAGTAAAAGTATCACATGAACAAAATCTACTAAGTAAAAGTATTAAAATACCTGTTTAAAAATGTAAAAAGGAGTAAAAAGACTAATAAAGTTTCAAATATAGTGATTTTTATACAGATTTGTGCTGAATTTTGTTCAACAAAAACAACTGAACCATTTTTCTTAGCTGTTTTTATTTGTATATTTGTATTTGCTCAAACTATGAATGTGTAAAAATAAAGCTTCAGCCTTTTCAGCAGGGCTCAAACTATAATAAAGACACTTTTACTTTTCAGTCCTGTTCAAAAACGTAGTGGAGTACAGTACTTTTTTTTACTTCGTTGCATCCCTCCACTGGTTATAACATGGTAGGAAACTGCAAAAAGTTGATTTTGTATAATACACATCTTTAAAAACATAAAATCCTTTACCTTCAGAGTCAAACTGGTCCAAGACATCCTGCCCATCCATCATTCTTAAGATGCACAGGCAGAAATTGGAGTCAAAAGTATCACTAAACAAAAATAAAAAAAACAGTTTGAAAATATTTTGGAAGGATAAACCTTATTTTCTGTGTTGTACTTACTAAATTGTGTTAATATAATCTTCAATGCTTTCTGGAGAACTTTCCCTCCAGTTGACTTTGAATCCGAGTACTAGAGTGTTCGGCTTTAGTTTTCCAAGTCCAGACGCCTTCGCAGTAAAAGTACACATTATAAGTTATGTAGTACAACTTATTTAAAGGAGCACTACGTCACTTTTCTGGTGGTGGATCGCTCATCTGTTTGTTTCATGAAAGTGCTGGTGCTTTGTTTAGACTGTATAAAGAAATAAACATAGGTAACACGCTAGCGAATAGGAAGTAAGCATGGGCGCACTTCTGGCTCCATCGACTCTGGCTCCAGTTGACTTTGCGTTGAAAAATTGTCGCCCCTCTCTCTGTAACTGTTGCTGTGAGCCTCATCACTTTGGTTTGAAAATGTTTTTGTTGTTTTGTTTTCGCAATTTTATCAGTAAATTAAGATGTGAACATTACCGACAAACCAGGCCTTTAACAGCCTCTCTCCGTATTGGGTCTTTGGTTGCTATGATATTCGCGGTCAGAATTCCAAATATGGGGCTTAACGCCAGATTTACTCATATAACTGCTAGCCTTGATGAGCTTCATTTGACTGGAGTCGAATGCTATGGGTGACGCCCCTCACTTAGTCCACTTCTTAATACAGTCTATGGTGCTTTGCCTGGAATGTTCCACAGTAGGGCATTATTGCTAATCTATATCCATGGAAACTGTTGAAGGAATTAGAGGTCAGATCTGTGGAGAGGTGAACCGTTTTTAAGCTACTTTTGAGCACTAAAAAACGAATTCAAGAAAGATATGTTCAATACTGTACAGTGGAACATTCCAGGCAAAACATCTCCCAGAAGACAAACAGGTGGCAGACCCTGTTAAAAAGTTACACAGTGCATCTTTAATTCCATTTCATTATCTAAAAGTCGTGCTTTACCTGCAGTAAGTATCTAGCCCCCGCTCTGAGACTGTCACTGCTGAAAGGTGTATAAAACGAGCGCACCTTCCTCTGGTTCATCCACTTAACCAACCAGTCTGTGGCATTAGGGGCGCGATTCTTCCTGTCCTGCTCCTACAAGAGAAATTCAAAAGCAAAAGACGACAGTAAGTCTCTTTAAACTCCAAACAGCTTAGCGGTGGATCAGTGGTTGGAGCTACTGTAGCTTATTCTCCAACAGGCTCCTTCAGCTCCGCAAAATGAATAAAGTATCTCTCTCTTTAATACCAGAGCACTTCAGTGACTTACCATAACGATATCTCCACAGATCATAAGGCTGACGTGCTTCGTAAATGAACCAACAAAGTCCACAAGAGCAGGTCTCTGGTTTGGAGGTCCGGTTAACACCATGCACTGAGGCCTAGATTCAATTCAATTAAAAATTATAATATCAATAGTTACATTTGATCATAATTATTACATTTGTATTTATTAAGCACATTTCTAGACACTCAAAGTCACCTTACAACAATAAAAAAAAAACACAAAAGCCGAACTACTTGTGCGTTATGCAGTACTTTATTGTCAA
Source organism: Taenioides sp. WSHXM2023 (assembly GCA_029959045.1). NCBI lineage: Eukaryota > Metazoa > Chordata > Actinopteri > Gobiiformes > Gobiidae > Taenioides > Taenioides sp. WSHXM2023. Next base: position 18,869,008 of record CM057106.1, on the reverse strand, counting down.
CGTCTAGTTTCTTACCTGAAGTTCTTGACGTGGTCTTCTACACCAGATAAGGAGACAGAGTACGAGAGAGCCATGTTGTATGTACCGGCCTGAACTGACGAGCCCCAGTTCACCTCTGCGTATGACAAATATAACAGAAAAGTGCTCCATGATTTATTTTTTTATGGTTACAAGAGGGAAAAAAGACATCCAACTGTAAAAAAAAATGTGCCAGATCCAAAAAGGTAAAAAACATCTGCTCAGCTTCTTACTTTTATTACATCATACTTATTATAACGTATCATATTTTCCAAATGATACTTTCAACATTCCCTGGGGATGTGATGCTAACTGTAGGCACTGTTCTGTTTGAAGCTCTGAGAGGATTTGTACTGTTAAACAAGTCTCTCACACAAAAAATAGTCAGTCACAGGCTATTTTCTGATTTTAATGTTGTTTCCTCACCACAAACACACTGAGTTAGGCTGAGTTCTCCTCTTAAATTGAAATTCTCTTAAATTAAAACACTCAGTTCCACCTTGTGATGTCATGTGCTAATACAGGAAGTTCTCCACTGTGTTTTTAAACTCCACACAGCTTTACTAGAATAACTTGGATAATTTGAACCCTAGAATTGCCAGTCTCTACTGAACAAAAGGTAAAAGGAGCTGTTAACTTGAAAACTACTGCTTCATGACATCACAAGGTGGAACAGAGCATTTTGAGCTTTGGAGATGTAGACAGACTCATAATAAAGAGTTACTCAAACGTGTGAATGAAACAAAACACAACTTACTGCATGTTTTTGATGAGGTAACAAGGTCACAAGAGTCAGTTGTGGGTAATATAGGACTTTTAAAACAAAGGTATAAATGAAAACAGAAGCTGGACTCACTGGGCTTGGTGTAGTTGACGTATCCGAAGAGGAAAAAGATGATCCCAAATGTGACGAGGGCAGCCCACCAAGTGAACAGAAACATGAGCACGATGGAGATCACCGCTCCAAACAAAGCAGTCCATTTACTGTAGTAATGAAACGCCGGCCGCCAACCTGCAGGGGGCAGCACATAACATAGGATTTTATCATCATGTATTACAGTCATGTTATATTTTAAAATTTTTAATCTTATTTTTTTAACCTCAGTAACCTCCGACTTGAGTAATATTTTTTTGAGTAACAGTACGCTTACTTGAGTAAAAATGTTCACATTCCCACTGTGAATAAGACTACAAATGACAAAAGCTTCATGTGACAATATGAAATGATTTGAACATTTGTGTTTCTTGCAGCGCTCCTTCAGATATCGTTTTTCAATTTTTTTCTATATAAATATAAAAATAGAGGCTTTTGTGCTTTATTTAAAAGGTGCACTGTGTAATGTTTTGGTCCGTCACCTGCTTGTTTCTAAGGAGATGTCATTGCTCTGCCTGGAATGTTCCACAGTATGACATTAAACAGCTCTACCTTACATTTATTCAATCACAGGTGGTTTTATAGCTCAAAAATACCTAGAAAAACAGGCATTCTGACTGTGAGCGGGGTCGCCTCTCCACAGATCTAGCCTGTAACTTGGTCTGGTTTGGTTTCCATGAAGATAGAAATGTTTAAGACCATACTGTGAAACATTCCAGACAAGCAATAACATCTCCATGGAGAAAATAATTCAACAGACCCTCCGCCAGAAAAGTTTAAATTATAAATCAGTCCTGACAGTTTACTCTTTAAGATACTCTTACTTGAGATATTTCTTGGACCACTACTTTGTACTTGAGTAATATTATTTTGAAGAAACGTTGCTCTTACATATTGAACATCAGCTTTATAAGATGGTGACGAACCTGGGGAGTTTGTGATTGATGCGTGGAAACAGCTGAAGTTGATGAGGCCGTAAGAGCAGAGGAAGAAGTTTGAGATCAGAGCGGCGATGATGTTGAGCTCAGCTGTAGAAGAAGAGAGTAGTTAAAAGAGGTAGAAGAAGAGGAAAAGAGGTAGATTAAATGATATGGCATTGCACTATATTAAAAATAAAGACAATAAGTGCATTTTCTGTTTTTGGGTTAATACGAACATTTTAAGACCAAAATGATGAGCCTGACAGCAGCAGGTACAGAGAGAGAGGTGACGGTTTTTCAATAGAAAGTGAATTGGATCCAGAATTGATGGATCTGGATGTGCGTCCATGCTCAGTTCCCAGTTGGCTAGCAGGTTAGCTATGTCCATACAGTCTATGGGGAAAACTGAATTTTTCGGAGCACTCAAGCCTCAAATGCAGGACAATACAGGATTACTCAGTTTGTGATGTAAACGCTATTACTGATACTTTCACACTGGGGGTGTTCTACCTGTATCTCTATGGTGGAATGTTCAGCAGTGACCAAAAAAGGTCACTGTAATTTTATTTGAGAGGGACTTGTTTAACAGCAAAAATCAGATTACCTGTTGTAGTTCCAATTAAGTCAGCTCTTGATAGATCAGATTAAAGTCTAATAGAGCTTCAGATAGTGTAGTGCTTACAGTTAGCATGACACCTCCAAGGAATGTTGGGATGAAATCAGCTGCAAAGTGTCAATAACATGGCTGAATACTTGAAGATGATGTACGTACCAATTAAAATGAACGCAATCGCAATGATGAAACAAAGTAAATAGGCTCGAAGTGGCTCATTGTTTTTGCCATATCCTTTAGCAAAAAATCCAATGTACGGGTAGATGTTGTCCTTGCAGAGACACTGTTAAAACATCATAAACGCCATTATTTTTACACGTCTACAGTTACATTTGTGTGAACTAATAATAAATATGTGTTAGTACCTGAAACACTTTGGGAGCAGAGACAAGAAAGCCGAGAGCAGAGGAGAGACTGGCAGCAAAGACTCCGGCGGTGATGAGGTAATAGAATCCGGAAAGCTGCCCCAGTAACTATAACGAAATACAAATTATATACACATTTCAAACATGTCTTGCGACGGATGTGGAGACAATATATTGGGACGATATTTGGACTTTTTAACATATCGGCTATCGTCCATAAATGTCCAGTACAGGCCGATGTTTTGTTTTGGACGGTCTGCTGCCTAAAACATACACACAAAGTTTTATTTTAACATGAAAAGATAACTGCTGGAAACATGATTACACAGCTCTCTTATAGGTTTGTGGTAAAAAAAAAAAAAAAAAAAATCGCTGTGAGTCTGTAATAAGTTTAAATTACATATTTTGGGAGATGATGAATCTGGGGCCTCTATATTAGGAATAGGATTTTTTTAATGGACAAAATAGCAAAATAAACACTAGGATCATGTAGAGTGGGTTAATACAAACTTTTTAAGCCCAAAATGACGAGGCTCACAGCAGCAGGTACAGAGAGAGGGGCCACAATATTCTAATGGAAGTCAATGGCCAAAGGAGCTGGAAGTGCGCGCATGCAAACGTCCTATTTGGAACGCGGCAGTAGCATGTTATCTATGATTATTTAGATATACAGTCTATGGTTTCTCTGAATTCTAAACAATCATTATCGGCATTGGCCATAAAAAAACAAAAAAACAAAACAGTCAGTCAGGATTCAATATATTCTGATACTAAATTAAAGAACGGTATATTGTGATTTATCAGTAATTACGTATAATATTATGGACGAGTACACCTTCGTGAGAACAAAATTGGATGAAATAATCACGAGGACAGAAAATGGAACTTAAAAAACATGACTTTAAAAAATCTATTCAGACGCATTTTGAATCTATACAAGAATCGCGCAATGAAGTAATAATAATAATAATAATGCATCAGTTTTATATAGCGCTTTTTCAGGACACTCAAAGACGCTTTACAGAGCATTATTCATTCATTCCACACTTGGTGATGGTAAGCTACTACTGTAGCCACAGCTGCCCTGGGGCAGACTGACGGAAGCGAGGCTGCCAATCTGCGCCATCGGCCCCTCCGACCACCACCATCACTCACGCACACACCACTTTCATACTAGGCAATGTGGGTGAAGTGCCTTGCCTAAGAACACAACGACAGCTTTTTTGACTGGCGCCCCACTGTGGCACCTGATTTTCCCAGTGTCTCCCATCCAAGTACTAACCAGGCCCGGCCTTGCTTAGCTTCTGAGATCTGACGGGATCAGGCTTTGACAAGCCGGTATGGCAAGTATCGACAGGACTACATTCATACCATACTCCATACAGTTGTACAACAACTCACCCTTATGTAACAGATAATACTCCCTACAACTGTACAACAACTTAATGTCTAGTAACAGATAGCCTACGCCCTGTAAATCAGCATATTATTTGCACAGACGTTCTTGTCTCTTGTTTATAGCTGTGATTTTATATTTTATTTGATATTTTATTACTTATTTTTCTATTTTATTTTGACTTGTACATACACATTTTATAATTATGTCTCATTTGACTCCTGTCTCTGTCCATGTCCCTGTCTCTGTCGCTTGCTCTTTTTTGCTACATAATCTATTTTTGTTACTGTCTGTTATTATATTATATTGTGATGAGTGAGCTACTGTATCCAAATAATTTCCCTTGTGGATCAATAAAGTTTGTCTAAGTCTAAGTCTAATATATCATTGAATCGATTTTTACTTACACCCCTATTGTGTGTCGTACCTTTACGCTGTTGGCCAGTCCGTATTCGCAGGTCTGGGATTGTATGCACTCAGTGAAGTTCCATCCGTACCTACAGGCCACACCCACACACCCCTCTGTGCTGTTTCCAGTCATGAAGTCAGTCAAGTTCCCAGAGGCGTCGCGCACAGTGGTGGCAGCTGGAAGAGATGAAAAACAACTTCGGTTTTATATTATGCAAACTTGTAAACTTTAATCTATATAATGTTATTACCTCCTCAAAAACATACCTGGAGTTGTGTTTTGTTTCATTGCTCTTTAAGTAATATTTTTCTAAGATTGTTCAACCCTATGTCACGATTACAGCAGCCTGGTCCCTGCTGTAATCGTCCTGTTTTATTCAGTGCGGCGCTCTTATAACACGTCTTTGGGTTTTAATGTACAACCTGTGATTATCCCACTCAGCCTCTGGCAAAAGCACTTCTGGCTTTCTGGAGCTTTCCACCTTCCATTTATCTTTATATTTTTAAAGCTGCGCTATGTAACCTTCCTGGTAGGGGGTCCACCACAAACTTGTTTCCATGGAGATATTATTGCTTTGCTTGAAGGGTGTCTCAGTATGGCATTAAACTCATCTATGTTGTATTTATTAAATTACAGGTGTTTTAGCGCTCAAATATAGAAACACATGGATTCCTACAGTGAGTGAGCTTACATCTCCACAGATCTGACCCGTAACTTGGTCTGGTGGCATTGTGGGTTTGTCTCCATGGAAATAGAAACGGTTAATGCCATACTGGGAGACATTCTGGATGATATAATATACTTTTTGTCTGGCACTTTGTAATGGACTGCAATATACATTTAGGTTATTATAACTGGGTCCATTGCTTCCAACAAAACTGATTCTCAGATTTTCATTTTACAATTTTGTCTATGCAACATTTTTTAAACTTATACATGTTTGGCCCGAAATATTTGATAGAATAATTGCTAATAAATGTTCCTTACCAGAAGTCAGAGCAATGGCCAGATAGCTCAGCGTAGTCCAGAAGATGGCCGTCAGAGTGCCTTTGGGAATAGCAGACATAGGATCCTACAAAAGAAAGGAAAACATATATCAGAAAATGGCGTAGTATGGGTCCTTTAAATAAACATTACACATAATTTACACAAATACAAAAATATGGTTCTAAAATACCCTGAAACTTTACTTTATTAAAGACACACCTACGGCTACATATAAGTCTGACTAAAACAGACTAGAGTTTGGTTCCCCTCAAAGTCCGGACTTTATTTCATGTGTGAAAAAAGACAAGTGAACTCGGATCTGGACCAAACAAGACGATGAGACTCATCTTAAGAGGTGGGTCTCGGTCCGCTCTCAAAGGGAGTCTGGCGCGGTTCTTTTACGGTTTGAACACAAACGGCCTTGATCCGAAATAAACACAGAAAACATGCACCTTTTGGGGCTTGACGACCAGGGACATGGGGTGTGTCCCCGGTCGTCAAGCCCCAAAAGAGAGAGACGCACCGGGGCATGGGGTGTGTCTGGGGAGAGCCCACAGTCAGAGGGCCCGCTTACCACAAGTCCCGATGGTGTGTGGGCTGTTCACACGGATCAAATAAGTGGACTTTTTCACTTTTCTGGACTGAATATGTCTTAAGATTAAAGCAAAACTAAGTGACTTTCAGCGATAAACATTTCTTTTTTGCAACCAAGCAAGTGATGGACCCCCAACCAAAAAGTTAAATCTTTAAATAATAATAAAATAGGGGCTTCTTACCTTAAGATCTCCACAGATGTTGACTCCAGACAGAATCCCAGTGGCTGATGGGAAAAAAATGGCAAACATTTGGAAGAAGTTGCCCTCTGGTCCTCTCCAGTCTGGCATTAGGTTTGTCACAAAGATGTCCGCTGTAATAAAAAAGAAAAGAAACAAACTCTAAAGGATACATTTTTATTTGAATGTTAGTTAGGGATGCACCGATCCAGCTTTTCCAGTTCCGATATCGATTCGGACACCATGGCTTCTGCCGATTTTAACCGATACCAGTGCAGAGACTGAAAACTGTATTTATTTCCTTTAAACTAAACTAAAACTGACAAAACTGATCCAAATGCATTATTTATTTCTCAAGTAACTACAGAACAACTTTGTATAAATAACACTTCAAACATTACATTATTACATTACATTTATTACACCAAATTATATGTCAGGATCAGGATATCGGCTGAGCTCATATTTGGAAGCCGAAATCTGATCCAGCAAATTTTTCAGTATCGCCGCCAATATCCGATACCAGTATCAGAACGGTGCATCCCTAATATTAGTACATGTTAATTACAAACCTTGATAACTGAAGATTCCCAGAGCTTGTTTCTCTTTGGGCGCAGGGATGAACGTGCCCACGAAGTAGTTCGCAAAAGACACCAACAAAACAATGAAGAACAAAATTTGGGTCTGAGATAAAAAAGAGAAAAAGAGGAGATGGAATAAGACTAAAAGCAATAGCAGTTTGACTGAATATGCTCAAAGTGGCTATGACAGGTTGGACTGCTCATCATTATATTTAAGATTTAACTAAAAAAATTAAATTCTTTTTCTGTATTTGGCCATTTTTTAGGTTTAAATTTTACTTCCATGACATCATCTTTTACTCTGGGCCAAAACTCTCTCTGGCGTACACATAAATTATGATTTGACAAATAAAAATGTAAGAAAACACCATCATTTTGAAATAATGTGTAAAGTATCAGAAAAAACATACATTACATTATTCTGAACTTTTGGATAGAATTCTTCCTAGTGTGACGTCATCAATATGGGACTGTCTTAAATAGAACTCTTTATTTCTTGTAATTTTCAATATATTTTTCAACTTTTCTTCACAAGTTCTTCACAAAACAGGTATTATCCCACCAAATTAAATAAAAATGTAAGACTTGTTAAAACCATACACACTTTAAGGGTTATATGTACACTACCACACTGCAAAAAGCAAAATCTTTCCAGGTTAAAATGACTTAAATTAAGGGTAAAATAATCTACCAGTGGTCTTTTTGTACTTAAACTACAAAAACGCATCTTGTTACATTAAAAATAAGAAAAACAACAACTCTTTGCACTTAAAATAAGAAACTAAATCTTTTGAATCAAGAAAGAAATACTTATTCCATTGGTAGATCTTTTAACTTAAGTCAAATCAACTCAAATCAAGTTAAATATTCTTAATTTGAGTAATTTAAATTTGCTTAATTTTTGCAATGCAGCCAAACGTTTGGACTCACCCTCTCATTCATTGTTTTTTTCTTCTTTATGCTTACTACTTTTTATATTTTACGTACACACAGAAAACGTCAAATATGTGAAGATATTTTAAGTGGAAAAAAAAAAAAGTTAGACAGCGCAACTTAATATTTTTTAAATTTTATATTCAAATCCTCAAACTAGTCATCCTTTGCTTTGTCGACAGCGCCGCAAACCCTTAACCTTCTCTCAAGTTTTCATGATGAAGTCTCCTGAAATGGTTTTCACTTCACAGCTGTGCCTCAGGGTCAAGAAATGCAAAGGGTTTAAAATAAGTTTGGAGTTATTTTGAGTTTATCTTTTGTTTATTCGTATGTGTCATTCATAGTGAGAATCTACAGTGTAAACAATCATGGAAATAAAGAAGAAAAGTCCATGTAAAAGTGTGTCCAAACCTTTCAGTGGTAGTTAAGTATTTTAAAGTGAACAGCGGGGACTTGCCTTAGACTCCCACTCCATTCCTGCCAGAGAGATGAGCAGAAGAGCCGTCACTGTGATGACACCAACGATACGCACGTCATTCACATCGTCCACCATTTGTGCGTCAAAGTCCTGCACAAACACAAAAGCACAAAGTCATTAAAGGGCCCATATTACACTATTATAATGAACTTTCTTCATCACAAACAGACCTGGAGTTGTGTTTTGTTTCATTCACACATGTTTAACACACAAACCCTGCATACTCTGTTCCACCTTGTGATGTCATGTGGTAATACAGAACGTGCAATTGAAATTAACAGATACTTTAGGTCTCTAGAAAACATAGCAAACCAAAAATCGGCCAAATATTTAGAAATAGCCCACAAATATGGAATGCAATGAAAAGGATGTGTTTTGTTGATTGTTTTAGCCTTTTTTGATGGAATGATGGAATTGGCTAATGTGTTATGCTTTATTATTGTTACTCAATAAAATACAATAAAGTGTTTTTCATTTGGATGATTTCAGCCCTGGAATTTCCAATCTCTATTGAACTGAAGGTAAAAGGAGCTGTTAACTTGAAAACTACCACTTCATGAATAATGAACAGAGCATTTTGAGCTTTGGAGATGTAGACAGACTAATAATAAAGTGTTACTCAAACATGTGAATGAAACAAAACACAACTCCAGGTCTGTTTTTGATGAGGTGACAACATTATAACATGGTTTAAAGCTCACAAGTAATAGTAATAGTAATAGTAATAATACATAAGTGGAACTAAATATCAATCACACTGTTCCTTATATCTCTTAATAATACAGTCACAACAGTTTATCAGTCACTCTCATCTTTATGTTGAAAATCAAACTCCTCAACAGGACCATAAACGCTCGTACTGATCACAGGATCCTGAAAATGTGTTGTTTAAATCCATTTGGTATCTTTTTTTCTTTTTTTCTTTGCTAATGTGTGCATTGTGTCGCCATGGTAACTGCCGGACATTCTGCGATAGATGGGTGGTGGTACCTTGAGCAGATCTCGGACCACCTCTGCAAAGCCCACAGTGTTGAGGGCACAGGCCAAAGCGTTGGCGAAGGAGAAGACCATCCCAATGGGCCCTCCGATCTCAGGGCCCAGGGAGCGTGAGATCATGAAGTACGCCCCGCCTAAAACAAAAAAAATAATATGAATCATAAGCATCAGACTTGATACTTTGTAGTGGCATCACGCTGGGGGTGTTCTACATGCATGTCTATAGTGGAATGTCAGCAGCTACCATGGTGACACAACGCACACATTATCACACTGACAAAAAAGTTTTAAGATAAACACAATGGATTTAAAGTGCACTGTGTAACTTTTCTGGTAGAGGGCCCGCCAGTTACTTGTCTCCATGGAGATGTGAAAGTATGACATTAAACTTTTCAGCTTTTTTCGACGCAAATAGGCCAATTTACAGGTGAGATCTGTGAATAGGCGACCCCACTCACAGTCAGAATGCGTGTTTTTAAAGGTATTTTTGAGCAATAAAAACACCCATAATTGAATAAATGCATGTTATATATGTTTAATATCATATTGTGGAACATTACAGGCAAGGCAATAGCATCTCCACAGTAGCGGACCCCTAACCTGAAAGTTACACCATGTACCTTTAAATAACACATTTTCTGGAGCCTGTGATCAATACAAACGTTCAAGGTTCTGTTTAGGAGTTTGATTTTCATCAAATTTTCATGTGTGAATGAAACAAAACACAACTCCAGATAAGAACATTCTAACGTGGCTTAAAGTTCACACGAGTCAATTTGGCATAATACGGGACCTTTAAGAGAAGCAACGTAATGTAAACTAATTATTAGTTCAATTTATTTTCAGTTAAAGAACGAGCAGCATTATCATTTCAGACGAGTTTTGAGTGACGCACATTTAGTCAGGATACACACTTTTTAGTCCACTTTTTTGTCTAAAATGATGACTGACCGGAGATGACCCTCCCATTGGTGGCGATAGCAGAGACAGACAGCGCTGTTACCGTGGTTACGGCAGAAGACATCAGGATGATCACCCACACCAGCACTGGAAAAACAAGGAAATATGTTTAAAAATGTTTAACACAATTTTACTACAGGAAAAGTCATAAGTCAAAGGTCACGGGCACAGGTCCTGTAAGTAGACAATAATACGTCAAATCATGCTCTCTGTAATTATACAAAACACCAGCAGATGGCGCACTATGGAGTAAATAACAAAAAAAACAAAACAATGGCTGCTACTGCAATTGCAATTTGAGCACTGGACTTTAAAAACACAGAGGAGCTTCATGTTTTACCTCTACATGACCTGTACTATGGGTATGTGTTGATGAACGTGTCCTTTTATTTTGTTTGATAAATAAAAGTGAGGCGTCCCCACTGCAGCCGCTCTGTCTGTAACTGAAGCTCCTGACGGATAAATAAAGTTATTTTGTTTTGATTTGATCACACACACTGACTGAAGGAATCCTCAAAGGGTAAAATACAACTTGAGGCATGTTTTTGACTGTAAACTGCATTAGAACAGGGTCCATTCATGAAAATATGAACACCTAAATTTGTGGTCCTCACCGATTCCGGCCTGAGAGGTGATCCAAGACAAGCGCAGAAACAGGATCACTCCCCAGATGTTCAGCATGCACCGGACCTGAGCCAAGAGACACAAGCAGTCAGAGGTTTGAACACACGTTTTTTTGTTTTGTTTTTTTTTTAATGTTTTTTCTTTATTTCCATAATCATTTACATTGTAGATTCTCACTGAAGGCATCCAAACTATGAACGGACATACAGTATATAGAATGTAGTAAACAAAAAATAAACTCAAAATAATTCAAGACTTGTTTTTGATAAAAGACACCCTTTGCACTTTAGGCATTTCTTGACCCTGAGGCACAGCTGTGAAGTGAAAACCATTTCAGGAGACTTCATCATGAAGCTCATTAAGAGAAGGACAAGGGTTTGCAGCATTGTCCACAAAGCAAAGGGTGGATACTTTGAGGATTTTAATGTAAAATAGAAAAAAATTTGGTTAGTTATTTACCTTTTTTTTCTTTGCTATAATTCCATATATCGTGCATCATATATTCATATATAAAATTAATATTGTTAAATTGCAGATTTATGTTGTAATACATTGAGTTCTAGTCACTAACCGAAAATGAAACTCCTTAACAGGACCGTGAACTCTCGTATTGATCACAGGCTCCTGAAAATGTGCTGTTTAAATCTTCTTTTTGTGTTTTGTCTTGAGTTTTCAGATGATCTTAAGACTTTTTGTATGGAAGATAATTTGTTCCATCAGATCTGAATTTTAAATATCGCTGAATTTCTCGCTTTGAATTTTTTTTAACTCTGAAAAAAGATGTTTGAATTATTTTTATTTTGAATTTTAGCGGATGAAATTTTAAGTATACTTTTTTTTTATATGTTTCAAATTTAAAATAAAAATTTCACCTTTTAAATATTCAGCACATAAGATGTATGTAAAATCCCTCAGTCGTCCAGGTAGAATCCATTCAACCAAATAAACTATGTCCAGTTGACAAATTAAATTTTCTCCTTTTTTGCTATTCAGCACATACAGTATATTTTCAAGTTCTCAAATTCAACAGTAAAAATTTGCAGTGATAAAAATTTGCAGCAAAGATCCAAGATGCCAAGGCAGAAGCAATCGATCCTGTGTGAGTGAGGAGGACAGCGGCTGTTTCCTATTGGTTCTCATCTGTGGGCGGGGCTTACACTTAAGAAATAAAAGAGATGTGGTTTTGATGAGGCAAATTCTGACCAATCAGATCGCTTCACAGCACCATTTCCTGTTTGTTACTAAATTAGATCAGATCACACAGGATCGATTGCTTCTGCCTTGGCATCTTGGATTTTTGCTGCAATTTTTTTTCACTGCAAATTTTTACACTTTGAATTTTGACTGTTGAATTTGGGGGCTTGAAAATATTTGTGCTGAATATTTAAAAGGTGATTTTTTTTAAATAATGAATTTTAAGCACTTTGAAAATGTACACTTAAAATTTCAGCAAATAAAATTCAGAATAAAAATAATTCAAACATGTTTTTTCAAAGTTAAAAAAAAAATTCAAAGCGAGAAATTCTGCGGTATTTAATATTCAAAATCTGATGGAACAAATTATCTTCTATATTTTGTCAGTGTTTGTGCATTGTGTATGTGTGCATTGTGTCTCCATAGAAACTGCTAAAAATCCCGCCATATAATACATGTAGAACCCGCTCAGCGTGATGTCACTGCATAGTCACAATAGTGAAATAAATCTGCTCACCATGACTCCAACGATCCACCCAAATCTCACTGGGGCGTTCTCTTTGCTGCCGTCAGCTGCCTCTTCGTCTGGGGGAGGGGGTAAACTGTCCACCTCCACCTGGGCCCCTGGAGCCTCTATGCCCAGCTCTCCGTCCTGAAATACACACAGAATAATCAGCTTTTCAGGTATTTATTTTAAAACTATAACATAAGTAGACAGTCATTTTGCATTTTGTTAGTTGTAAACCGCTTGTTACCTCCTCAAAAACATGCCTGGAGTTGTGCTGTGATGTCATTTGGTAATACAGGAAGTGCTCCACTGTGTTTTGAATTTCCATACACTTTCACTAGAATCATTTGGATCATTTCAGCCCTGGAAATGCCAATCTCTACTGAACTAAAGGTCAAAGGAGGACATGAAAAACTATCGCTTCATGACATCACAATTTGGAACAGAGCATTTTGAGCTTTGGAGGTGTAGACAAACTAATAATAAAGAATTACTCAAACATGTGAATGAAACAAAACACAACTCCAGGTCTGTTTTTGAGGACGGAACAACATTATTACATGGCTTTAAGGTGTATTGTGGAACTTTTCTGGTGGAGGGTTTCACAGTGTGGCATTAAACCTTTCTATCTTCATGCAGACCAAACCAGACCAAGTTACAGGTCAGATCTGTGGAGAGGCGACCCCGCTCACAGTCAGAATGCCTGTTTTTCTAGGTATTTTTGAGCTATAAAACCACCTGCAAGTGAATAAATGTAAAGTAGAGCTGTTTAATGTCATACTGTGGAACATTCCAGGCAGAGCAATGACATATCCACAGAAACAAGCAGGTAACAGACAACCAAACCTCCAACCCAAAAGTTTACACAGTGCAGCTTTAAAGGTCACAAGTGTCAGTTTTGTGTAATATAGGACCTTTACTGCGCCGTGCTGGTGTATTACCTCGTAGGCCTTGCGCAGGGCCTCCAGACTGGGCCGGCTGCGCGTCTGCTGTCGGGGCAGGGAGCTGGCGTAGTGCTCCAGCTGAGGAGCCAGGTCCATGGTGCTGTAGAACGACGCTCTCCTCAACTCCATCCTCGAGCCTCTCCTCTCAGACAGACTGCTGCAAAACAACGACAACAAGAGCCATTTAAGAGTCATTTAAAGTGCGTATGACAGGGTTTGATGAGCCTTACATTTTGACTTCACACACAAATGCGCAAATCAAGAAGCAATTTGTGAAGAAAAGTCAAAACATATCTTGAAAATTGAAAATTACAAGAAGTAGAGTTCTATTTTAGAGTGTCCCATACTAATGACATCACACTAGCAAGAATTCTATCCAAAAGTTCGACACAATTTACACACAAGAAGCACTTTTTTCTGATACTTTAAACATTATTTCAACAAAACTATGATGTTTTCTTACATTTTTATTTGTCAAATCATAATTTCTGTGTACGTTTGAGGAGTTTTGGCCCAGAGTACAAGATGGTTGCTAGGTGACAGTTATCAAATTCCCTTGCATGATGTCATGGAAGTAAAATTTAAACCTAAAAAATGGCAAAATTTTGAAAAAGAATTGAAATTTTTTTTAGCTACATCCTCAGTATAATGAGCTTAATACACTGTGTAACTTTTGGGTTGGGGGTTTGGTTGTCTGTCACCTGCTTGTTTCTATGGAGATGTCATTGCTCTGCCTGGAATGTTCCACAGTGTGACATTAAACAGCTCTACTTTACATTTATTCAATTACAGGTGGTTTTATAGCTCAAAAATACCTAGAAAAACAGACATTCTGACTGTGAGCGGGGTCGCCTCTCCACAGATCTGACCTGTAACTTGGTCTGGTTTGGTCTCCATGAAGATAGAAAGGTTTAATGCCATACTGTGAAACATTTCAGGTAAAGCAATAACATCTCCATGAAGAAAAGCATTTGACGGGCTCTCCACCAGAAAAGTTCCACAATGCACCTTTAAAGGGCCCATATTACTCTATTTCAGTCACACACAAACCCTGTATATTTAGATTGAATTCTTCCCTCAAACAGAAAACACTTTGTTCCACCTTGTGATGTCATGTTTTCCACTTTCACTTTTTGCTCCTTGCATCAGCACCTCTACAAGAACTTTGGTGTGTGTTTGTGTGTGTGATAAACATGTGTGAATGAAAAAAACAACAACTCCAGGTCTGTTTTTGATGAGGAAACATTAGAACACAGATCAGAAAACAGTGTAATATTTAATCATTTAAACTTTGCACTCCACAGTCCCCTGCACTGATAGAAGCTCTACTGTGAGGTCTATCTACTACAGTATTTTTGCTTATTTTGAATTTATTATCACCATTTATATTTATATTTTTTTACTCTTTGTTATTATATGATATTGTGATGAGTGAGCTACTGTGTCCAAATAATTTCCCTTGTGGATCAATAAAGTTTGTCCAAGTCTAAGTCTAAAACCATTATTTAGACATTAAACAAAAAAACATTTCAGTGAAAAGTTTGCATTTCTCGATAATTTCTTGTCTTGGCTCTTAATTACAAAGACGAATAACTGACTTTTGTGGTTTGTGCCCATGCTCTGATGCAACAAGAGAGATATGAGAGTCCCTCCTAATAAAACGGAAACAGGTCAGATCAGATTTGACCTTCTTCTTACAAATATTACTGACGTGTTTCTGATAGTTTTGTTTGACTCACCTCCGAAGTCACATCATCATTCAAATCTGCTTCAAAGGTTCTGTCGGGGGAAGTTTGTTTATAGAGACGCACATCTTTTTGATTTATTCTGGAAAATCGACTTTTCAGAGCTTTTAACCACGTTCTAGTTGTTTCTTCACCTCTCACCATTTACTCAGTTGTATTTGGAGTGATTTGTGCATGTTTGAGTCATCTTTAATCGCTTATTTTCAAGACGCCATTTTGCAGATCAACTCTCGTTTTCACCTCCACCGGTACGAGCCCACTGTGACGTACGCACTTCATTCTCCAATTACATTTCTTTAAATCGATGATACTCGTAGGATTCGCAGCGTCTCGTAGTCATTTTGGTCCCAACGTGAAAAAAATCTGTTATTCGCAGCATGATGTGCGTCTATCCAGAGGAGGTTCCAGCTCTTTGTTGTGATGACGTTTACGGCGATGTCAGTGCCCATTGGGTACCACAGTTTGCTAACGTAGAAATAAGTGGACTTGTTTCTTATATTACATTATTTTAGATCAATATTGTGATTTAAAATGTGCAAATTAAAACATAATGATCCACAGGTGTCATCATAGATTATATTCTTTAAAATTAGTGTTTGTCTTGTATTTGACAGTTCAAATTTCAATGTTTTTGTCAGTTTTCCTGGGCGAGTTTAATAAATTGTAAATCAAATCGTAATCGCTTCTCAGGAAATTTGATATTTTTTTCCAAATTGTTAAAAAAAAAAAAAAAAAATCAGTTGTTTACATTAGAAACTGAGCTCCAAGATGGCGGGGATGTTCGTATGACTTACTTTGCGTCGATCTCGGACACGGTGATGGTGGGCGGGTCTCCGTGTCTGGGGCTCCTCCCATCGAAGTGGTGGGAGGAGTAATGCGGCGGCCCCTCGTCTGTGGAGAAGTGCACCCGCGGGACACCGGCTGGACGACGCAGCCTGGAGGTCACCTGGCCCATCGTGAAGTTCTGCTCCAAAACACGGACATTACTCATCTTTATTTGGAGCTATGTCACAACAGAACAAACTGAAAGTGGTGCAGAGATGAATGCAGTCGGCACTGTTTGAGTCTAAGATGTCTAACATGTTAAGAACTGGCTAATAACTCATCAAACCTGCGATCATTAGTGTTCCGCCCTCCTTACCCGAGTGTAACTGTTATGTACAATTGGACTTTTTTGTATAATTCTCTTGACCGTGTTTACCATCTGTCCAGGGACTACAGATGGAAAATAGCGTCTCTGGGTAATTCCGGTACATTTTAAAGTGCACTGTCCCTGCTAAATAAACCAAATAAATACATAAATAAATAAAGATCGACTCACACAAATGAAGACTGATGCTCAAAATGGAGTGGGAAGAAGTAAGAGTTATTTTGAACCCACTCCAACGGCCCCCTATGCTAATATAACATACACGAGCAGTCAAAAGTTTGGACACACCCTCTCATTGTGTGTTTTTTCCTTTATGTTTACTACTTTCTACAGTTTATATACACACAAATCAAGTTATTTTGAGTTTATTTACTACGTTCCACATGTGTCAGTCATAGTTTTTGATGCTTTCAGTGAAAATCTGTAGTGTAAATAATCACAAAGACAAAACATAAACGAAAACGTGTGTCCAAAACTGGTAGCGTATTTTTTTCATTCACGTTTTTTTTTTCATTCAAGTTGTAAATAAAAAAAAAAAAAGAAAAAAAGAAAGAAATCTAATAATAATCACATTTTTTCCCGTATTGATCAAACTCGATATTATTTTTATTCTTTTAAAACAAAAATAAATAAAAATGTCTTTCAATACTGATTTCATGAACATAAATAGACTTTTTAGTATTGCGACGGAACACACACACAAAAAAAAATAAAATAAAAATTTTTACAACTCAATTAACTGTAAAACATAGCTTTTTTTTCAATGTCAGAAATTAAGCCAACACTGTTAATCTGTTTCCATTTTGTTGCTATAAAGAAAATATTTGGTTGTGGTTTTAGATCAATTTAAAATATACAGATTCAGTTAATATGGCGTTTTTGCTTTGTCTGTAATGTTCCAAAATATGACTTTAAACTCATTTAACTTGATGGCGACAGGTGATGCATATGTGTGTACTTTTAAGCAGTCAAAACGCCTGTAACTGAATAAATGCAAGATTGATATGCTTAATGATACGTCATACTGTGGAATATTCCAGGCAAAAACATGTCCATAAAAAAAGTTCCATACTGCATCTTTAAAGTGCTATGTATTGAGTGCGTCCTTACCTTAGCTGTGCCTCTGGATCAGGTGGAAGTGCTCCCACATGAACTCTGTTTGGACTTTTATACTTCCATTAACTCCCTCCCTCCCAGAGCCGGTGCTCACTCCCCCACACGACCAACGTGAACTTAAAGGAACTAAAATCACATGACTTTTTAGGAGAGAAATTTAAAAAAAAAAATCTTGTTTCCATTTCCAATTTTTTAAAGCTTCTGGATGTAGCCACGGATACACCAATACGATATTGGTGTCAGATATTGGCGTCAGCAATGGAAATTTTGTCGGATCAATATCGGCTTCTAAAGTATCAGTTCAGACAATACCCATTTTGGTCTATAAACTATAACGCTTGTGTCGTCCTGATTAGAAATAAAACAAATTAATTAAAAATTAATAAAAGAAAATTGTAAGAAAACGTGCGAAATAAAAGTTCAAGTTTGACTGCTTATACTTAAAACTTTATGAGATTTTGTGTTTGGTATCTTAAAGGTACAGTATGGAACTTTCTGGAGCTGACGCCTCACTTTCATGATTCCATGGAAATACAGTTAAGTTAAAACCACACTTTTTACACCAGTTTATGGACCAAAATGGGACATCGGCTTCTAAGATATCGGTTCAGACGATATCCCATTTTGGTCCATAAACTGGTGTAATGAGACAATTTACTGACCAGTGTCTCATAATATTAAACTTACTTTACTGTTTTGTAGTTACTTGTAGTTAAATGCAAAAAAAAACTGTTACAAAACACATCTGGATCTTGTTTTTTACCTTATGCTGTTCATGTTTAAAAGGAAAACAATTAGTAACCTAGTATCCCAAAAGCCAAAATATCGGCATTGGTATCGTAACAGAAAAAGCCGGATCAGTGCATCTCTGTACCTCTGTCCTTACTGTGAGCGGGCTTGCGTCTCCACAAACCTGCCTCTTATTCGGCCTGGAGGAGGGCCTCTTCCTGCTTGTTTCCATGGAAATGTTGTTCCTTTTGGCTATAATCTTCCACAGTATGGCATTACAAACGTATCTATCTCCAACTTCTATTTGACGTATTTTTTCCTTCTTACAATTTTCTTTTTTCCATTTAATTTCATGCATTATTACTTTTTTTTTTTTTTTTTTTTTTTTTTTTTTCATTTTCAAACCGTACTGCCTTTTAGCATGCACAGTATTCAGTGACAATATATGCTTTGTCGTGTCATTCACACGTTTACACACGCGCTTGTTGTGACGACGATTATAAAAATTGTTGTGAACAGGCCTTTTCTACGTACTGTTTCCCATTGAAACCTTGTTCTATTTGCGCTGTTTGCAGGTCCACTGGAGGCTTCATAGGGGCCCAGTATTGTACAGGGTTTGTAGTGTTTTTACTATAGACAATATTATAAAGAGCGGAGGTGGTTAGGGTATAAGGTTTAAAGCACAGCACCCATTGACCGCAGCAAAGTTAATTAACACTTCTTAGAAGACAATATTTGGATGTGTTGAAGTGTAGTTTCCGGTTGTATAATGATATGACTGAGAAGATCTTTTTTGGTATTTGATTTAAGACTCAACCTGGTTATATACCTCTCAAAGGGCCATATTACACTATTTTCTGATCTGATTCTTATGTTCTAATGTTGTTTCCTCATCACAAACACACCTGGAGTTGTGTTTTGTTTCATTCACACATGTTTAACACACAAATCCTGCAGATTTAGGCTGAGTTCTTCTCTCAAACTGAAACTTTTTAAACTCCTTACACCTTCTCCAATCTCTCTCAATCTCAATCATGCCAATCTCTACTAAAATTTCTATTACAATCTCTACTAAACTAAAAAAGTAAAAGAAGTAAAAGGAGTAAAAGGTAAAAGGAGCTGTTAACTTGAAAACTACCACTTCATGACATCACAAGATGGAACAGAACATTTTGAGCTTTGGAGATGTAGACAGACTAATAATAAAGTGTTACTCAAACATGCGAATGAAACAAAACACAACTCCAGGTCTGTTTTTGAGGAGGTAACAACATTCTAACATGACTTAAAGCTCACAAGAGTCCATTTTGTGTAATATCGGACCTTGAAGTCTTGATACAAAATAATCATTTGATAATCGGTCGTGTTACTAGTGAAACATTCACTTCATCTGACCTGGAAGTGCCTCGTGTTTAGCGTTAGCACAACAGCACGGGTTCACCAGTATATGACCTGAATATGAAAACAGGGGACAATGGCACCGCTCCATAAGTACCACACATAGACTGTATAAAGAAGTGGACTAAATCAAATGAAGCACATCGAGGCTAGCAGATATGGGGGCAAATTTGAAGCAGAGTTCCATGTTGGGAATTCCAAGCACAAGTATCATAGCAACCAAAGAGCCAATCAGGAGCGAGGCTGTAGAAGTTAACGCCGCTTTCCCTCCGCTGGTTTAGGAGGGACAGGGCTTAGCAACGCAATGGTAAATGGTCACATTTTTATACAACAAGGAAGCACTCACCCATTCAGAGCGGGATTCGAACCACCAACCTTCTGATCAGTGGACAAACGCTTTACCAACTAAGCACAGAGAGCTTTAAGGTTTACGCCATAGGTACTGCGCCCGCTGGGCACAGAAAGGGGTGACAGTGGCTCAGCGGTTAGATCACCAACCCGAAGGTGACAGAGCCTTACCACCGTTGGGAGTGACCTGAAGTTAATGAAAAATGGTTTAATGACATACTGTGGAACATTCCAAACATCTCCACAGCTGGCGTACCCTCCAAAGTGGCACAGTGCATCGTAAAAATGAAAACTAGAATGAACAAAAAAAAAAAACAGTGAACATTTTCTTTCACTAAACCGTTTCATCTAACCCATCCCTTCGAGTCTCTTCTCTGTGTTTGACTTAATGGCTGCTATAATTAACCTGCTCCATCCTCAGTGTGGCCCTTTTGTTCCTCCCACACTCAGTTTAAGCTTCAACCGAAACGAACAATAGCAACGAACATAAAGCAATACTGAACGGTTAAGTCTATTCAAGTGTTAAAGCGGCAATACGTAACTTTTCTGGTGGTGCGTGCGTCACCTGCTTGCCTCATGAAAACAACGGTGTTTTGCCTGGATTGTTCCACAGTATGGCATTATTACTAATCAATATCCATGGAGACTGTTGGAGGAATTCTGATCTGTGTATTTTAAAAAAGCATATTTCATTGTTTCATTTTTTTCATTATGATTCCTGGTATCAGAATCAGTACTGAGTATGGATTATATTCTACAGTACCGAAATCCACTTTGAAATCTTAGTACAGTGACAATATTACTTCATAGTGCCATTTCACCGGGGAAATTTGTGTATTTTTAATAAAGTGTTCCATATGGTAAATAGTCACGTATTTATATAGCGTTTTCCCATCTTTAAGGTACTCAAAGTGTTTTCTATTGTTTATTTATTCTACTGTTTATGTGACATTTTTGAACTCCACATGTACAGAGTCTGTACATGGGGGGTAGGTGAAAACTGACATTTTCAAAGTGCTCAAGCCTCAAATACAGGATTATACAGTAATACTCAAACATGCATGAATCAAAATGCAATTAAACTAACGAGAGAACAGTTATAACATGGTCAAAAAAACATTATGCTCCCTTTAAAGGTCCCATATTACGCAAAATGGACTCTTATGAGCTTTCAGCCATGTTATAATGTTGTTTCCTCATCAAAAACAGACCTGGAGTTGTGTTTTGTTTCATTCACACATGTTTGAGTAACCCTGGTTTATTAGTCTGTCTACACCTCCAAAGCTCAAAATGCTCTGTTCCACCTTGTGATGTCATGAAGCTGTAGTTTTCAAGTTAACAGCTACTTCTCACCTTTTATTCAACAGAGATCGGCAATTCCAGAGCTGAACTGATCAAAAATGATTCAACTAAAAGTGTATAAAGTTTAAAAACACAGCGGAGCACTTTCTGACATCACAATGTGGAATAGAGTGTTAAACGTGTGAATGAAACAAAACACAACTCATACAACACAGAGTAGATCAGAAGATAGTGTAATATGGGCTTTTTAAAATACACTTTTAAATTCTCTACCCTCTTGTTGCAGCCAGCAGCTCGATTTGTTGACACTTTCTACTGTTCCGAGGGCAATTTCACATGGAGCATAAAAAGACAACCTCCTCCGCACTGTATTTCCTGGAATAAACTCGACCAGGAAACTGATAGTCACTAACCTGACATTTAGTGACACACGGACGGATTATAACAGGCGTGTATCTGATTTTTTCCATGTATTTGAGTGAACTTTGTACAGATATATTGCGTAAACAGCTCTTGAGGTCAAAACATGTCAGCTGTGTACTGTCCGCATCTAATTATAAAGTGTTTTATTGTCCAGAGAATCAGGACTTGCGTGGTTAGCATGCTAGTTGTTGTTGCTCTGGCCTCAGAAACTTGTGAAAAACTCTTAGCAAGGAAGAAATAGCATGTTTGAATGACCCGTCTCCAGATCTTGAGGAGGTTTTGGTCAGGACTATGGAGGATTTTGATATGGATCTGTAATAAGAACTGGGTAAAACACTCAAAACACTAGTGGCCGCTCCACGTACTGCATTTGTAATCTGTATTTTCACAAATACAGATTATGGCTCTTTTTTTGCATTTCGCGCCAAATGAGCATCGGTCACAACACGACACCATCTTTGGTTCATTTTCTAGATCTTATAGGGTCTATTCATGCGGGTGACGACTTCCGGTGTAGTTACTGATACTGGGCATGCATGGATTTATAATAAAAACTTTTATTTTTATTAGATTCTATTATAGTTTAGATTTTATTATAGTTCAATGTGTGCACGTGATAAAACCGTGGATTCAAGCAGCAGCGTCTTCACAATCTGCCAAAGCTTTCCATGTGGGACGGGACTCTGATCGCAGCTTCAGTGTCACTTACAGACGGCTTTTAAACAAATTATAATATACAAATGAATAAGCAATTTATAAAAGGAAAAAAGAAAGAATACAGTGACATCTAGATGAAGAAAACCGGGACATTTTTCTATCGGCAACAGAACCCGCCTGAAGTCGTCATCCGCATGTTTCCAAACGTCTTCCAGTTATTGTGCAGGTTTTGGGTTGATGGAGGAAACCGGAAGCCACCTAGACACAGGGAGAGCATGCAAAATCTACACCAGGGGGTCTCCGTTT
Source organism: Taenioides sp. WSHXM2023 (assembly GCA_029959045.1). Taxonomy (NCBI): domain Eukaryota; kingdom Metazoa; phylum Chordata; class Actinopteri; order Gobiiformes; family Gobiidae; genus Taenioides; species Taenioides sp. WSHXM2023. The sequence goes on along the minus strand of CM057106.1, from coordinate 18,846,261 downwards.
GCAATGAAGTTACCTATTGCACCTCACAATGACAATAAATCTTTGAATCTTGAACCAGTTTTGGATGTTCACTGAGAGCCATCAGCGATACTGCTGACACAGTTGTAAATAAATATTACTCCGTTGAGGACAAAAGCCCACATGAAACAGCTTTGTGGTTTGGTACATTCTGTTTCTTTGTTATTTTCCATCTACGGTGTCACAAATTCAATTAAACAGCTACATTAACTTTTTCATTATGGAACTTTTTCTGACGGGTCTGCAGATTTTACTGGTTTGTTGTGGCTTTATTGCTCAAAATGACATTAAAAAAAAACAAAAACATGCCATGAGCTGGATCACCTCTGCACAGATCTGACCTGTTACTTGGCCTGATACTGTCACCTGCTTGTCTCCATGGAGATAGTCAAGTTAAGTTATAGGTCATATCACTGAGAATAGAATTTCATGTTTCCTTTTTTCTTTCTTTTTGTATTACACCATTTTTGTTATTGACTCTGGTAATAATCACCAAAAAAATGCTGTGACGCTAACTGTAGGCATGCTCTGTCTGAGGTTTTATTAGACTTTAATTTACTTTGCACTTTATTGTAACACAATCTGACCAGAATGAAACCGACTTAGCTGGAACTACAACAGGTGAGCCGATTTGTGCTGTTAAACAAGTCTCTCCCGGATAAAACACATGTGTCAGTTTACTGTTAATTGCCATGACGACAGCCCAAATTTTTAACACTATGATGTCATCTGAAACCCCGCTCTAGCCCACTGTGAATAATGACGTTTTATGTGACCTACTTTGACCTGAATCTTCTTTAATGTTGACCTCAAAAATGCACAAACTTGAGAGTTGTGAGAGGAAGGAGGGTTGAGGGTTGAGAAATGAGACTGATGCAATGTTTAACGGCAAAACTGTACGAAGAGTCCTGGAACGGATCGACCTGACGACACGGAGAGGTCTTTTGTACACGTTTATTACTGTAATAGTTCAGTGGGTTTACAAAAAATGTTTCTCTTTATACACGGCCAGTCAAAAGTTTGGACGCACCCTCTCATTCAATGTTGTTGTTTTTTTTTTCTTTATGTTTACTATTTTCTACATTTTAGAATATAGAACATATATGAAGTAAGATGGAATTTGGAAGTATACAAGTATAGAGTAAAGGAAAAAAAGTGAAATAACTCAACTGAGATCTTTCACTGAGACAAAAAAAAACAAAAACAAAAAACTGAGAAGCAAAACGTGAATTTTCCTCTGGATCAATAAAGTGTCTCTCTTTCTGTAAATATTTTTTTTATGTTTTATATTCAAATCCTAATTTTTTCCATTTATTTTTATTTATTTATTTATTTATTTTTATTTTTTTTAAAGGTGCGTTGTGTAACTTTTCCAGTGGAGTGTCAAACGCTTTTCTCTATGGAGATGTTGTATTGCTTTGTCTGGAATGTTTCACAGTATGGTATCAAACTGTTCTGTCATCATGGAGACCAGACCAGATCTGTGGAGAGGCGACCCCGCTCACAGTCAGAATGCCTGTTTTTCTAGGTATTTTTGAGCTATAAAACCACCTGTAATTGAATAAATGTAAAGTAGAGCTGTTTAATGTCACACTGTGGAACATTCCAGGCCAAGCAATGACATCTCCATAGAAACAACAACAGGTGACAAACTCCCAACCAAAATGTTACATAGTGCACCTTTAACAAGTTTTTAGTTATTGAGAGAAAAGAAAAAAAAATCACTTGGTTAGAAAATATTTAAAAGCCTTTAATTAAATTTTTATTTTTACATCTTCTCTCTTGAACTGTACTCTTTTTTATGAGCATCCTTTTTAAGTTTTGAATTATTTTGAGTTTATTTTTGTTCGCTACATTCCATACATGTCCATCTATAGTTTAGTGAGAATCTACAATGGAAATAATCGTGGAGATAAAGAAGAAACACAAGTGAAAAAGTGGGCCAAACTTTTGACTGGTTGTATATATTGTGAAATTATCTCACAACTTCTTCACATACAAGAAAGAAACACACCTTAAACTCAAACTTAAAGTAAGTTTTAAGTAAACTACAAGTCTCCATGAACTTTTCTTCATGGTTTTATATAAAAATACAGTTAAATTACATGCTTATAAACACATTTCTGTTAAATATACTGTAGGTTACTGTAACCACTACACTATAGTAATGATTACCAAAATGCTGCAAAATGCCCTGGTCTGATTTAGCCACATGAGCACACATAGATGTTGTATTTTGCTTGTTACCAAAATATATATTCACAGGCGATTTGAAGTACTATTGTCTTAATATATTCCTCAAAGATATGCTACAGAAAGTAATGTCAAGATATCCAAAGTAGTTTAAAGACTAAATATGCAGGATCTGTGTGTTAAACCGTCTGTAAATGAAACAAAACACAACTCCAGGTCTGTTTGTGATGAGGAAACAACATTAGAACATAGATCTGAAAATAGCATAATGTGGGCCTTAAAAAAACAACAACACAAATGAATAAACTGGATCTTAAAACCTTCAGTCCACCCGTTCTGTAGCCAGTGTTTTGAGCTCCGATTCGTGGTTCTGTCGGTCCTCCCTCACGCTCTCGCTCCTGTCTTTGCTCTTCCCCTTGAACGGCCGCCCCAGTTTGACTGACAGCGACTGCAAGATGGTGCTCTCGTCGGGGGCAGAGCCTCGGCTGCTCCGCCCGCTGCGCGTGAAGGTGGACGTGGTGCGGCTCTCGGAGTTTGTGGCCTCGAACAGTTTCCCCATGAAGCTGAGCCCGGCCCGGCGGATGTGAGAGCCCCCGGCGAATACGTACAGGATGGGGTTCACGGCGCTGCTGAAATAGGCGAAGGCGGTGACGTTTGGGCGAGCGGTCAGAGCGGCTTTGATCACAGACTCACTGCCCTGTAACACGCCCGCCACCTGCACAAACAGAGAAGAGATAGTGTGAGAAATATGGCAGTAAAGACAACCAACTGCCGTGTTTTTAAACGCCAGACATCTTCACTAGAATCATTTGGATGATTTCAGACCTGGAATTGCCAATAATACTGAATAAAATGCCAAATTTAGCTGTTCACTTGAAAACTACCACTTCATGACATCACAAGGTGGAACAGGGCATTTTGAGCTTTGGAGATGTAGACAGACTAATGATAAAGGGTTACTCAAACATGTGTGAATGAAACAAAACACAACTCCAGGTCTGTTTTTGAGGAGGTAACAACATTATAACATGACTTAAAGCTCACAAGAGTCCATTCTTTTTTGACACACGTTTTCAACACATTTCGGCAATTAAATAACAGCCAATTTCACGTTTGTGTTGAAATCCTCATGTTGTGAAACTGTCTTGAACCAGGAAATAGTTGCGACAGCTCCACACATCAAACCAGTACTCAATTTTGCACTGTGCAACTTTTTGGTTTGGGTCTGTCACCTGCTTGTTTCTATGGAGATGTAATTTCTCTGCCTGGAATGTTCCACTACATTGCGTTCTGACGGTGAGCGGGGTCGCCTCTCCACAGATCTGACCTGTAGCTTGGTCTGGTTTGGTCTCCATGAAGATAGAAAGGTTTTAATGCCATACTGTGAAACATTCCAATCAAAGTAATAACATCTCCACGGAGAAAAGCATTTGACGGACCCTCCACAAGAAAAGTTACACAATGCACCTTTAAAAAAAAAAAAATTAATTAAATAAATAAATAAAAAAAATCTAGGATTTGAATATAAAACATAAAAAATATTTACAGAAAGAGAGACACTTTATTGATCCAAAGGGAAATTCAAGTTTTGCTGCTACAACATTTACACAGCGCTTCTCAGTTGTTGTTTTTTGTTGTTGTTTTTTTTGGTTTCAGAAAAGATCTCAGTTGAGTTATTTCACATTTTTTCCTTTGCTCTATACTTTTATACTTACAAATTCCATCTTACTTCATATATGTGATCTCTTCTGTGTGTATCTAAAATGTAGAAAGTAGTAAACATAAAAAAAAAAAAAATGAATGAGAGAGTATGTCCAAAGTAGTTAGTAAAAGTATTAAAGTACCCGTTTAAAAATATATTTTAAGAGTAAAAAGTCAAAGTATTTCACACAGATGTTGATAAAGTGTTGTTAATATGTTAAAGTGTAAATGTAGTGAATTCAAAATGATACAGATTTTGGTCAAAAGTAGCAATTTTCTTATGATTTTTGTGTTTCTGTTTTTGTTTGCTCAAAGTCGAAGCTTGAACTTAAACCCTCAACATAATAAACATAATAAAAATATCCCCTAACATCATATGAAAAGTACTTTTTACTTTTAAGTCCAATTTAAAAAATGTAGTGGAATAGAAAGTACAAACACCTGCTCTCAAAATGTAATAAAAGTAAAAAGATAAGATAAGATAAGATAATCCTTTATTTGTCCCACAATGGGGAAATTGCAGAAAAAAGTACCCACTGTAAAATGTACTAAAAATTCTACTGAAGTACAGTACTTTACTACTTTTACTTTTATCTTCCATCACTGCATCAGTATTACTCAGTGTACTCCTGATACACATTGGATTTGCACTGAACTTTGGACACTATTTAAAGCTGCACTATGTCACTTTTCTTGTGTAGGGTCCGCCACCTGAAATGTTCCACAAAATGCCATTAAAACTTGACTCTACATTACATTTATTCAATACAGGTATTTTATTAAAGAAAACTTGAAGTTGAAACTTAAAAAACATATGTTCTTATTATGGCAGGGTTTGCTTCTCCACAGATCTGACTTGTATCTTACTCTGGTGATGCTGCGTGTCTGTCCCCATGGAGGTAGACAAGCTAAATGTCGTATTGTGGAACGTTCTAAACAAAGATCAAACATCTCCATGGAAACCAGCCCTCGGAAAAGTTACATTGCGCAGCTTTAATGTAATTCCCTTATATTACATTCACTTAGCCAACACGGTCATGACTTCAGAACACTGACACAGAACAGACTGTTACCGTGTCCTTGGGCAAGACACTTCACTTTACACACCTACACGACCAAGAGTCAGAAGTTTGGAAATACTTTTTTCAGTTATTTTTCTTGTTTATTTAAGGAACGGACGCATGTGAAATGAAACAAAAAATCAACTCAAAATAACTCCAGAACTTGTTGTAGAGTAAAACATGAAAAAATACCCACACTTTGCTTTGAATCCTGGTTTGCGCTTTTTTTTTTTTTTTTTTTTGGGGGGGGGTTGGTACTTTTTTAGTATTTCTTGACCCTGAATCTGTGTTTTTCTCATTTTTGTTTGACCTTTAATTCAGACTGATGTTTTTACTGTAAATAATCTGTTTTCTGGGTTTAAAGTCTTGTGTTATTCTCAGCTTTAGGACATGAAATTTAGAATATAAACTGTCCTAATGCAAATAAATACATATATAGATACTTTGCAACTGATGTCATCAACATTCCCTTGGGGGTGTGACGCTAACTGAAGGTACCACTCTGTCTGAAGCTGTTACTCAAACTTTAAACTTCTTCCTCGGAGGGTCCGCTACCTACTTGTTTCCGTGGAGATGTTATTGCTTTGTCTGGAATGTTTCACAGTATGGTATTAAAACTTACTATCTTCACTGAGACCAAATCAGGCCAAGTTACAGGTCAGATCTGTGGAGAGGCGACCCTACCAACAGTCAGAATGTCTGTTTTTTTAGGTATTTTTGAGCTATAAACCCACCTGTGATTGAATAAATGTAAAGTAGAACTGTTTAATGTCATACTGTGGAACATTCCAGGCAGAGCAATGGCGTATCCATAGAAACAAGAAGGTGACAAACTCCTAACCGAAAAGTGGCACAGTGCACCGTTACTGTGAGCTTTATTTTAACACAATTAGACCAGCGTTTGCTAATGTGCGCCTTGTGTCACCATGGTAACTGTTGAACATTCCTCACCTCGATGATGTTGACGATGTGGTAGGGCACCCAGAAGACGGTGAAGGCGAGAACGATGAAGAGGATGAGTCTGCTGCCCTGGCCTTTGCGCTGGAACATGGCCGACTGTAGGCGACAGATGACCGAGGAGTAGCAGGAAGTGATGAGGGAAAAGGGGAGGAGCCAGCTCATCACGGTCTCAAACAGGTACTGGAACACCTTGTGGCCCATGTGCTCTCCGTGATAAGGCACACACAGGTTCACGGTCATGTTCAGGACGCGACGTTTTATGTTACTGGTAAAAAAAAAAGAAGAAGAAAAAGATTAATCTAGGAGTGGGAGCAGTATTTTAAAGGTCCTACATTACATAAAATTGACTCTTGTGAGCTTCAAACCATGTTATAAAGTTGTTACTTCTTCATAAACAGACCTGGAGTTGTGTTTTGTTTCATTCACACGTTTGAGTAACACTTTATTATTAGTCTGTCTACATCTCCAAAGCTCAAAACACTCTGTTCCACCTTGTGATGTCATGAAGCGGTAGTTTTCAAGTGAACAGCTCCTTTTACATGTAGCTCAGTAGAGGTTGATGATTCCAGGGCTGGTGAAGGTGTATGGAGTTTAAAAACAACAATGGAGCACTTCCTGTATTGCCACATGACATCACAAGGTGGAGTGTTTTCTGTTTAAGGGAAGAAGTCTAAATCTGCAGGGTTTGTGTGTTAAACATGTGTGAATGAAACAAAACACAACTCCAGGTCTGTTTGTGATGAGGAAACAACATTAGAACAGATAAGAAAATATTTGAACCGTAAGTGAAGAACGTGTTTCACAATAAACTGTTAGCTTCCCCTGGGGGTGTGATGCTAACCACAGACACTGCTCTGTCTGAAGCTGTTACTCAAATTAGATTTTGATCTGATCTTTATTTTAACACATTTCTTCCAGAAAAAACAGACTTAGCTGAACTAAAACAGGTGATCTTATTCTTCAACAAGCCCCAGCGGCTTTCAGTTAGTCACTCTCACATTTTTGTTGAAAATCAAACTCCTAAACAGGACCATGAGCAAATTGTTCAAAAATAAGTAATAAGTACAAAGCAGTGGGCTGGGGTAGGTGATAGGTGTAAACCAAAATTTTCTGAGCACTTAAAGGGCCCATATTCCTGATCAAAAACATACTGGGAGTTTTGTTGTGTTTCATTCACATGTTTAACACACAAATCGTGTTCCCCCTTGTGATGTCATGTGGTAACTGTGTTTTTAAACTCCACACACCTTCACTAGAATCATTTGGCTAATTTCAGCCCTGGAATTGCCAATACCTACTTAACTGAAGGTAAAAGGAGCTGGACGCTTCATGACATCACAAGGTGGAATAGAACATTTTGAGCCTAATAACAAAGTGTTACTCAAACATGTGTGAATGAAACAAAACACAATTCTGGGTGTGTTTTTGAGGAAGTAACAACATTATAACATTGCCAAAAGCTCACAAGAGTCAATTTTGCAACCTTTAAATCAAGTCAAAACACTGGAGGGATTGGAGCAACTGCTTCTATGGACTTTGAACTATTATTACAGTTTTTCTTTATCTCTTCTGTGTGTTTTTAAATGTTCTTTGCAGTATGGACCCATTGGAGTCTGAAATAAAGCTTGATTGATTGACAACAGTGAGTTTGCTTATAATTAAATAAAACCATAGAGTGAAAAAACAGTTACCTGCGATAGAATGGCATGGGGAGGGACAATATGAAGGCCATGACCCACACACCCATGAGGAGAAACAGCAGAGCCCGCTTCGTCCTCAGTCTCTGGGACAAGAAAGGCCTCGAAACAGCCAGCCACCGGTCCAAACTCATCAGACAGATCAGGTAAATAGAAACGTACATGTTGACACTGCATAGATAATGAACCAGCTTACACGCGGCGGACCCAAACTCCCATCCTCGACCTCCAGCGAGATAACGTATAAAGAAAGGGGCGCTGAGCAAAACGAAAGCGTCAGCCATGGCGAGGTTCAGGATCAGAATGCAGGTGACCGAGCGCTTTTTCACTTTACACAGCACGGACCAGACCACGAAGAGGTTCCCGGGGAAGCCCAAGATGAAGGCCAGCGTGAGGATGGCGATGCCCCCCCGAGCTGAGGCCGTGATGGGCAGAGAGGTGAGGGCGGTGGGGGCAGAGATGGAGGTGTTGGAAGACATGATGAAAACCAATGAAGGGGTTCTTGAGATAGAAGTCTGAGTCTGAAAGAAGAAAAGGAAGTTAGTTGTGTTTTGTTTCATTCACGCATCCTTTATTATTAGTCTGTCTACATCTCCAAAGCTCAAAATGCTCTGTTCCACCTCGTGATGTCATGAAGTGATAGTTTTCAAGTTAGAAGCTCCTTTTACTTTAGTTTAGTAGAGACAAGATTATAACATAGATCAGAAAACAGCGTAATATGAGCCTTTTAATAAATACTGCTTATGCTGTATTGAACATAAGAAAAAAAAACATACCTTATTTAGGTCCCTTGCAGGCTCCCGTACTCTTATTCCAATCTAAATAGCTTCCTTCAGGTCTCGCTGTGCTCCCCTTTCACTGCTCCTCTCATTCTAACTCTACGACTTCTCCAACACTGTACAAAATCTGTAAAACTCTTTCAAATTGAGAAACAGCGATCATGTGACGGGAAACGCAGTGACCACATTTTCCTTTTATTACATCAGTGGCTCGGAGATCCTGCCGTGTGTTGTAAAATACCAGGTCGCTAATGGACTTGTATTTGCTCGGCAGTCATCCGGAAAAAACGACCTGAACAGACCTGGAATTTGGGTCGTGTCTTGTCAACAAGTGATTGTGAAATTTGTGAAAATGAAAACACACTGTTCTTGCTTTTTACTGTCTTAAAATGTAAGTTTGTTTGCAGTGGTTCAAAGTTATTCCTCACTAGGGATGTGCAAAAATATTACAGTATCGATATCATGAGCTGCTATTATCAAGAGTATTTTATATTATATTCACTGTTCTGATGATTCAAATGGGTGTTTTTCGTATTAACTTTGCACAGGAAATTTGACAAAGACTTTTAGAATCACATCCATGATTTCGCCTTTGGTTTTTTACTGAACCATAGCGAATCGATTTGAAATAAATCGTATCAAATTGTATTGAATCGAAAGTGCGCTGTATCGAGTTGTGTATCGTATCGCGGCCTATGTATCAGTTTAGTTTTGTTTATTTGACAAAGACCGTGTACAGGAGCATTAATCAAAGAAACATTGAAGAGATCCTTTGACTCTAGAGTAAAGAGTCAAAAGTACAAAAACTACCCACCTGTAGAATAAACCGAATCATTTCCAGTCACCAGGTGCAGTCTGTGTGTGTCTGTGGGGGCGGTTTATTCTTGTCCGAACTTGACGACGTTGCAAACTTTTTCTTTGTTTAAAAAAAAAAAAAAAAGACGTAACAAAGCAAAGATTTGTTTTAAGATATTGCTTCATTTTGCAGTTGTGTTATGGTTTCTTACTCAGTTTGGGTGGCAGCCAAAACAGTGGGTGAGGGTGAGATTTTTAAGGGCCCATATTGCACTATTATCTGATCTGTTCTAATGTTGTTTCCTCATCACAAACAAACCTGGAGTTGTATTTTGTTTCATTCTCACATGTTTAAACACACAAATCCCGCACATTTAGACCGAGTTCTTCTCTCAAACTGAAAACACTCTACTCCACCTTGTGATGTCATATCCATGAAGTGCTCCACTGTGTTTTTAAACTCCATACATCTTCATCAGAATAATTTGGATGATTTCAGCCCTGGAATTGCCAATCTCTACTGAACTAAAGGTTAAAGGTATCTGAAATCACCACTTCATGTTTTGTTTCATGTGGATAGGCCCAGGAACAACAGAGAAATGAACCATAAACCAGGTCAACAAATCTGCAGTCTGACAGTTAAAAGTGCACTGTGTAACTTTTCTGGAAGAAGGCGCGCCAGTTATTTGTTATTGCTTTACCTCCAATATTCCAAAATAGTGGCATTAAACTTTTCAGTTCTCCTTAGAAACAAGCAGGAGACACCCCCAGGCCAATTTACAGGTGAGATCTGTGAAGAGGTGACCCCACTCACAGTCAGAATACATGTTTTTAAAGGTGTTTTTGAGCAATAAAAACACCCGTAATCGAATAAATGCATCTTAATACCATAATGTGGAACATTATGGGCAAAGCAATAGCCTCTCCATGGTAGCGGACCCCCAACATGAAAAGTTACGCAGTGCAGCTTTAAGTTAGAGTGAACATGATTGGCTAAAAATACAAAAAAAAATACAAACTTTTAGTCTGAAAAAGGTGTAAAATGAAGCAAAAAATACAAAATACTTACATTTATTACAACAAAAATATGATAATTTACAACACAAATCTTCTATTGATGTAGACACTGTATTCTCTGAGCGAAACAAAACCAACTCAACCCGAACACCAGGGGGCAGTATAACTTATAACACAATACAACAAAACAGCCCCGTTTACCAGAGATAAGAGTCCTTCATGAGCATCTTTCAAGGGTCGCCATGGCAAAACGGACACACGGTGATTTGACATTACATTTTTATGCCAGATGCCCTTACGCCAGATGGGTGAAGTGTCTTGCCCATCTGTTTTAGAAGCAATTACAACACCACAACAAAACAATACTGCGTAAAGTATTAAAACAAGTTAAAAATGACGAGCCTTATTTAAAGTTTTCTTAAGAAATAAAAAGACATTGGTTTATACATTTATAGTTTTCATAGTTTAAATACTGGTTCATGGATTTTTTATTTTTTTTTCTATACAAAAATAAATTAAATATAGAGAGGTGTGCCATTGTTATTTTTGATTTAGGCCAAGTCTGCACAATATGTTACAATCAAATCAAAACCGTAATTTGAGTTGGTGCACTTATCAAAATACAAAGGCTGAAATTAAAGGGCCCATATGATGCTTTTTTTCTGATCTATGCTATAATGTTGTTTCCTCATCACATGTTTTTACTCAAAAGTGCAAATGAAACAAAACAGAACTCCAGGTATGTTTTTGATGAGGTAACAACATTGTAACACGACTTAAAGCTCACAAAAGTCAATTCTGTGTAATATAGGACCGTTAAACTATAACAGTTCTTTCACATTTTAGTCGTGTTTTGAGCTCTAACAATAGAAAATGTCATGACTCACCACTGACAAAAATTCTGAATGTTGTAATGTCGTCTGCATAACCTAGATTTTTTAATTCTTTCATGTAGCCCTAACACAGCCCAAAGGCAAATGTCTCAAACTCTGTCTCTAACTCAGTGTGTGATTACGGTGGTTTTACAGTTATGTCTGGGCGTGTCCGTAGGTGCCGTCCGGGGGTTTGTAGTGTTTGGGAAAGGCCAGGAGCTGAACGCTGCTGAACGCGAATCTCCTGCAGCCAATGTTCTTTTGCACGTTCTCCAGACGGCAGCCTTCTCTGGAAAATATGAAACGGAGAACAATTAAATATAAATTAAATATAGGGTGAGATACAATTTTCACAAGAATGAGACAAGGTGACACTCTGACATTATTTGTTTTAAATAAATATTGAAATCCAGTTCCCAATTTTAGTCTCACCATTTTTGATTTATTTTATTTAATATTTCTGCTGTTATTGTAGCAGTGCTTTTTGGGACTACAACTTATCACGGCAGATTGATATGTGCATCACTGTGAATTGAGTTCTACACATTCTCCATCTGGAACGGCTCTCGCTCAAAGTGTTTAGAAAAAGGAGGGACTTGCAGTAGAATGCCTTGAGCTGATTGTTTTTTTTCAAGGGGCATATACAAAATGATAAAATATTAAATTAAATATACCAGAAAATCTACATATTTTGCATTTCATTTCATTTTTTGAGCATTTGAAAATGGCAAAACGTCACTGACCCATATTTATGGGGAACTGTGGCGTGGGTATGTTTGTTATGAGGAAACAACATTCTGACATAGGCTTGTGGGCAGAGCCTTGTACAGAATCTGACAGCTAACTGTAAGGAGGGTTTGAATAGGGCCCCGGAGAGATCACTAAATTACTCAAACATGCATTGATGACATCTGAAACGTCTTCAGGCGTGTTTGTGATGAGAAAACAATATCATAACATGGTAGGAAGCGAAAAAAAGAAAAGATTTTTCATAATACTTTAAAATAAAAGGTAAAAAAATTAAAGGTGCAATATGGAACTTTTCTGGTGAGGGGTCTGCCACTTGCTTGCCTCCATGAAGATGTTACTGTCTTGCCTTAAATGTTCCACAGTATGGCATTACACAAATTTATCTTGAATTTATGCAGTTATGTGTTTTAATGGCTAATCTGCCTCTCCACAGATCTGGCCCAGAGTACCTCCTCTATTTTGTATTTCTTCAATAACGTGTTTTGTTAAAAAATACAGTATCAATAAAAACTATACATTTAGTCAGATCCACGGACATAAACAGTTTACTGACCCTCCACTAGAAAAGTTACATAGTGATACTTTAATTTGCCAAAAAAAAGTCCAAATAAACATACAAAGAATGAAGAGAAAATGGGCAAAGCTGAAAAAGTCTTTTGTGGTCACTGATATTTGACGAGCAGCACCACCACACTGAAGATGAGCCACAGCACCAAGACGTGAGAGGAGACCAGGAGCAGGGCCACGGGGTACAGGTGCATTCTGGGAGCTTTAGGGGCCAGACAGCGCGGTAAGACCCAGACCGCGTGGAGCTCTGCGGGGGGAGGACCGGCCGAGTCTGACCCAGAGACAGTGAGCCCCGAGCGGGTATAACATCCCAGCAACTGCCCCCAAGACCGAAGAGACCTGGAGGACCAACATCCACGAACCAGGGCAGGTACAGGGGCAAAGGAGGAGCATTGTGGGTAATATAGGGACAGGATAGTAAAAAGGTTTGCGTTTAGAAGAAGGAAGAAGGAGAGAAATATAAAAAAAAAAAGTGAATTAAAGTAAAGGTGTTCCACAGATTAAAGATTCTATTTTATGCAAAACTGAGTCGTATAACTTTAAGCGATGTTATAATGTTGTTTCCTCATAAAAAACATTTCTGGAGTTGTGTTTTGTTTCATTCACACATGTTTAACTCACAAACCCTGCAGATTTAGGCTGACTTCTCTGGTCCACCTTGTGATGTCATGTGGGAATACAAGAAGTGCAAGGTGGAACAGAGCATTTTGAGCTTTGGAGATGTAGACAGACTAATAATAAAGGATTACTCAAATGTGTGAATGAAACAAAACATAACTGCAAGGATGTTTTTGAGGAGGTAACAACATTATAACATGACTTAAACCTCACAGGAGTCAATTTTACATAATATAGGAGCTTGCACACACTACATTTATTTAAACCAAGTGGTAAAGTGTTTTGCCCAAGGACACAAACACAGTACGAGTCTTTGTTTGTGCTGTTCATTGCGATGTGTGTGTGGTGCAGTACCTCCTCATGGCGTCCAGGGCGGCGCTGAAGTGCTGTGGCTGCAGTCCGTGTCTCTCTCTCAGTAGAACGCACTGCTCCAGGGTCACAGACATGGCCGTCCGATCTTTGGCGCTTTTACAGCTGGTCAGACGAAGGCCGCGCACTCGCCTACACACCTACAAACGCAACGCAAGAAAGAGCACATGGGAATTTGACACTTGCAACAAAATACAAACATTGGAGAAGTTTTTATTTATTTTGGACCTTTTTGGCCATTTTTTTTTTCCACAACAAATGTCTCGTACAAAAATATTTGGCTCCAGTACAGGTCTAAAAACAGGACTACACCATGGCTATAGTCGTAAACAAGGACTAATTTGGGGAAAAAAAAATCTGAATATGAATCGACAGTGGTAGAAGTAACCGAATACATGTACTGAGTATCTGTATTCCAGTATAGTAGTGACTTTTTCATTTATTCAGAATACATGTAGGAGCCATCATCCTTGTGGCTGGTTGCTATAGTAATGCATTAGGGGCGGGGGTCACGTGGGCAAGGGTGATGTGCCGGTAGTTTTCAAAGGTAGCTGCTTCCTGCTGTGAGGGAGGGAACAGGGGACACCGGGTAGTTGTATTTTTCGTTGACCGCTTCGTTTTGTTTGTTACTGTACTTCTGTGGGTCTACATGATTAACTCAGTGTGTACCAGTATCCCGCGTATGAGCCTCGTCCCAGTTATGACAGTATTTTGGATATGGCGTTTACCTGCGATTACCAGGATACTTATATCCCCGTGTACATGCGCCATCAGAGTATCCTGGATATTTAGACTGGTTGCGGCAGTTATTATGGCACAGATATGACAAGGAGCTAAACATGGAGCAACTTTTTTTTAGCTTTTTAACAGGTTTCTAACAACAAAAAGAAGACATACATTCAAGTAAGAACACGAGACCGTGGAGTACTGTTACAACTTCAGTAAAAGTCGTTTTTAACAGCTGAAAAATACAACAGTGTCACAGTGTCAGTTTGGTTCAAGAGCAGCACAAACTAACACAGAGCTGAGCCTGGGGTTAAAATGTGGCTGTATTAAACAGTAGACTGCTTTATTTTGTTTAAGTATAAAATATTATTACTCAAAAAATCCTGGTAGGAGTTTTTTGAGTCGTTTTGGGGAAGAAGCTGCTCCTACCATTTTTGTTCCTTGTGTTCGCACATGCTCAGTACAGCTCCAGGTTTGAGAAATCAGGATACTGCGTCTACATGCCACAGTATCCTGGATACTATCAGAAAAACCCAGTGAGAGTCTCCTGGTTTCTCATCACCGAGATACTGGCATATTCAGGAGACTGTAATCAGCTACTACATGGACACTCACTTAACCAGGATACTCAAAAAACCTGATCATAACTGAGATACTCGAGCGCATGTAAACACACTCAATGTGCGTGTAACTCTCATGATCATGAAAACATATTATACAACTCAGTCTGCTTTTCTACAAACATACTTTACTAATATCACAGGAATACACTGTGGTACATGATCACAGGATTTACGCTTCAAATTACTTAATATCAGAGCGAAAAATAGAAAATACTGCCCATGTGGTGTGTGCAAGTCTGATTTTTCCTTCTCTGATCAGCGATAAATAAAGGCATAAGAAACAGTGAAACAAAAATTAAGCTTGTTTTAATCCTATTAAAATGCAACTCAATGTAAAAGTATTCTAAGTATTCAGAACACAATACTCTGATTGGTCCATGTATCAGAAGATGTTACAGAATACATTTTAGTATTCTGTAAGTATTCTGTAACTCTCCCCATGTTTAAAAAAGCCCTGAAAATCCATCTTTTTAAAACCACCTTTCATTAACTTTCTTATTTCTTTTGTATCTTGAAAAACGCTATACAAGTATTATTATTATTATTATTATTATTATTATTATTATTATTATCTTACCGCAGCAGCCACCCACAAAACCTCCACGTTCTTCCTCTTTTTGGTTTGTACACAAGAGTCCAGCGCAGATAATAACTCTGGAAGTGTCTCTAAGTCAACTGAAGTGAAGAGAAGAAATAAGAGATAAGAGTTTACATAAATAGAATATAATTTTTTTAGTTTGTTCAATATAATTAGGTGTATTTATCTGACCTATTTGAGGCAGCTTCTCTTGCAGTTGGTTGCAGTACGCTCTGAGTCGATCACAGCTCTCCTGGTTCAGAATCTCCTGAAGTGAACTGTCTCCAAATCTAGAAATATAAAACAAAGATATTCAATAACGATAAATAAGAGTTGTCATCCTAACAGGGCTGCAATCAAAAATGGATTCCTGAAAAGTTGTAATTAAGTAATTGCAAAGAGCTACAGTAAATGTCTCAGTGTCTCTTCTAAAACCTGCTCACCCTGTAGTTTAAACCTCTTCAAACATGTTCTGAAATTAGTTTGGAGTTCATATTTTAGTTCTCAAATGTTTAAAAAAGTTTCCAGTGGGTAGTGCCGGTAGTACCACAGCGCCAGGTGTGTTTTTGAGGAGGTAACAGCATTATTACATGGCTTAAAGGTGGATTGTGTAACTTTTTTGGTGCTGCTTGTTTCTATGGATATGTCATTGGCCTGGAATGTTCCACAGTATGACATTAAACAGCTCTACCCTACATTTACAGGTGGTTTTATAGCTCAAAACTACCTAGAAAAACAGGCATTTTGACTGTGAGCGGGGTCGCCTCTCCACAGATCTGACCCGTAACTTGGTCTGGTTTGGTCTCCATGAAGATAGAAAGGTTTAATGCCATACTGTGAAACATTTCAGGCAAAGCAATAACATCTCCATGGAGAAAAGCATTGGATGGACCCTCCACCAGAAAAGTTACACAGTGCAAGTAGTGAAATATTGTGTGGACTGGTGTGGTTTTACCGCTCAGCCAGGCTCTGCTGCTGGTTGATGCCAATGTTGAAGAAAACCGGGTGCAGTTGTATCAGATGCCCTTCCCTCAGCTCCTGTGGCAGGGACGAGAAGTTCTCTGGAGGCAACGGAATATTAACCACCAAATTCTCCCTAAAATGACACAGCAAAGTAAGTATGTATGTTATATTTTAATCCATTTGCACAGCCTTTGCTTTGTATGTAGGCTTACTTAAAGGGCCCATATTATAATTTGGAAAATTTCAAACCTGGAATTGCCAGTCTCTATTGAAATAAAGGTAAAAGGTAGCTGTTAACTTGAAAATTATCTCTCCATGACATCACAAAGTGAAAGAGACCATTTTGAGCTTTGGACATGTAGACAGACTGTAAACATGTGTGAATGAAACAAAACACAACTCCAAGTATATATATATATTTTTTATCAAATAACATTATAACACGGCTAAAAAGTTCTCAAGAGTCAGAGTTGCATAATATAGGAACTTTAAAGTTATACTGTGTAACTTTTTAGGTAGCTGGTCTGCCACCTGCCTGTCTCTACATATTTTTTTTTTTTTTTTTTTGTTTACCTCATATGTTCCTCAGAATGGAATTAAACTTTATCTATGGTCTAATGCCATACTATGGAACAGGTTACATATTGTACTTTTAAAATACTCATTCATCACTTGCTCACCATGTCCCGGTCAGTGTGGGCAGGAGGTCGTCTGATTGGTCACTTTTCCCTTCAGTCAAAACAAATTTCACTTTGTGGAGTTCGGCCACGCCTACTTCCATATCCTCGAGCATGCCCAGTTCATCTCCTGACGAAATCAAATTATACATTTTAGTTGTATCCAGGAGTAGTAGCAGTAGCAGTAGTAGTAATATTTGTACCATAAGTGCTGAGTAGACCCTCAAACTGAGCCAGGATCCCAACCCTGTGGAGCTGTTTCAGGAAGTTGACATCTTCTAAGCCGTCGTGGAGTTTCAAAATAAAAGCACATGTGACTGCAGTGAGCTGTGAGACAGAAACACAAACAGCTCAAGACACCTTTAAAACAAATATAGATGTGTCAAATATTCACACTATCTCATCTCTCTGCATTCAGCACATATAACGCTTAAAATCAAGAGGCTCTGTTCCTCTGGTAATACAGGACATGCTCCACTGTGTTTTTAAACTCCACACACCCTTTCACTAGAATCACTTGGGTGGTTTCAGCCCTGGAATTGCCAATCTCTACTGAACTAAAGATAACTAAAGTGAACTTGAAATCTACCACTACATGACATCACAAGGTGGAACAGAACATTTTGAGCTTTGGAGATGTAGACAAACTAATAATAAAGGATTACTCAAATGTGTGAATGAAGCAAAACACAACTTCAGGTCTGTTTTTGATTAGGAAACAACATTATAACACGGCTTAAAGCTCACAAAAGTAAATTGTGCATAATATGAGACCTTTAAATTATTCTTTGTGTCTCACCGCTTGGCTGAAGACTGCGTGGTGTCTCTGTACCAGCTGCTCTGAGCCCTGTCCCACTGTGGCCGCTGCTGCCCCCTGGAGGAGCACAAACGTCATGGCAGTGTGGGCTTTGGACGCTGCCTCTCGAACGCAGTCCCTCAACGTCACCACCAGGGGGAGCAACTGTTCCTGCCACGACAGTGAAGAGGAAGGAGAGGAGCCTGTGGAAATCAGATTATTTTAACCCATATGAGTATATCAACGCATTCGTGAAAATAGTGCAATATGGGCTCTTTAAATTAGATGAAAATAGAATGTTTAAACTCTCACTGGTGTCGTGGGGGTTTGTGTCCTGCGGATCAGACGGTTTTGAACTCTCCTGTTTCTCTTTGAGTCGATCCACCATCGCGATGATGCAGTTTAGGCTTTTCCCAACGTTCGCCCACACAGTGTCCTGGGCCAAAAGAAATAATGAAAACAAAAAAAGAAAAACAAGACAAATATTTACTTGGGATATATTGAGGCCAATGAGATTAAAGGTGCATTGTGTAACCTTTTTTTGTGGAGGGTTTGTCAGATGCTTTTCTCCATGGAGATGTTATTGCTTGTCTGGAATGTTTCACAGTATGGTGTTAAACCTTTCTATCTTTATGAAGACCAAACTAGATAATGTTACAGGTCAGATCTGTGGAGAGGCGACCCGTTCACAGTCAGAATGCCTGTTTTTCTAGGTATTTTTGAGCTATAAAACCACCTGAAATTGAATAAATGTAAAAAACTGTTTAATGTCACACTGTGGAACATTCCAGGCGGAGCAATGACATATCCATAGAAACAAGCAGGTAGTTAAGAAAAATATTCTTTGCCCCAGTACAGATATATTGTATAAGTAGTTCTTGAGGTCAAAATAAGTCCTCTGGGTACTGTCTGCAGAGGTGGGGACTTGCAAGTCGTGACTTGGACTCGAGTCAGACTTGAGTCACTATTTTAGGACTTGAGACTTGACTTGATAAAATGGACTAAAACTCGGGACTCGACTTGTAGTTGAAGGTCAGTGACTTGGGATTTGACTCGGACTTGAGCCCTGTGACCTGAGAAGACATGATGCTTCTCCTAAAAAAATATATGTTTTAAGAAAATACTTTTCTCTTTACAGTTGATACATGCCGTACTTAATTTTACAGGCAGAAACAGGAACATGTCCTTCTCACTTCTCTATTTGTTACTTTGGTTGTAACTGAAGTACTCAAATTCTTAAATGTCTTACAGTAATATACAGTAAACTACAGTAAAACAGAGGGAACTACATATGAGGGAACATGATCCTTCCATTTCACTGCAGACTACATGACAAAACAACTGATTTTAAGCCATTTTAAATCTGAATTCTTTCTATTCTGACCGTAATGATTCACACTAAGATCTTGTCAAAACATTTTAAAAGGAAAAATTAGCATTTCTACATCTCTTATGTAAATACTCATATATAAATACACCATGACTTTTTAAGTACGTTTTAGTTTAAAATTCATATAAATTATTTGGTACTTTGGTTTAAAGACTTGAAATGACTTGACACTCAAAGCAGACGACTTGGACTTGACTTGGACTTATGGGCCAGTGACTCGAGACTTGACTTGGACTTTCCCATATAGATGATTTGCAGGTGACGTCACGCATCACATGACTTTTGTTCACGACGCCATATTGGACGGCAAAATCCAACACAGTGCCACACGCCCACGCCACGAACTTTACGAAGTGTCAAGAGAAAAAGTATCGATAATTTGATGTTTTACTTTATCTAGCCTACATTGATTTCTTTCTCAAACTTTTTTTTTATTATTGTGGCCAAAATGTTTTTTCATTGTTGTGCTTTTGGGTGTAAGAGCCGTCAAACTAAAGAATCTGGACTCCGTTTCTATCGGTTCCCTGTTGACGAGGAGAGATGTAGCAAGTGGGTTGCTGCTGTGAAAAGGAAAGACTGGTCGCCAACAGTATACTCCTTTCACCTGAAATGATTAAATATTTTTGAACTTACATATTCATAACTTGTATTTTTTTCTGGTTACAATGGCCATTCTGTATGTATTGGATATCATTATATGGTATCGGTAATTAAAAATATATAAAAAACATCTTAAATTGTTAGTGAAAAATATTGCCCATGTGTGTAAATGTGTAATTGTCCCTGACAGGCAGTGTATCCAATTTTAGCAGTCAGTTTCCGTAATAATTAGATAGTACACTGGTCAACGAGGTGTGATATCACCATCATTTCGAGGCGAAGCTGACAAATGATTGTGATATCACACTGAGCATTTTCAGTATATGAATTCATTATATATCCTGTAATGATAAATGTAACTGGCGATATTGTGGTTGGCTGTTGTGAGATGCACAGATGCACTTGTATTTTTTGTCTGAATATTGAAATATAAGAGAAATATTCCTCAAATTATAAATAGATTTTTCACATTTATTTTACAATTTTAAATACATTTATGTTTGTTATCCCATTCATGGCCATTCATAACAATGCGTAGCTCTGATGCACAGGACCAGTCATTTCATACTCAGCCTGGATTGTGTACTACGAGCTAGTAGCTCACCTGAGCTCTCACTACATGATACTGCACACCGCCGTCACCGGGTACAACAACGTCTATGGGACAGATTTGTACATTTTTCACCCATCCAGCAATGAAATAACTGTAAGCGTCCAAGCTTTTGTAACTTTTCAGTTTTTCTCCAGAAAATCGGGATGGTGTGTTTATCAGGTAATTGTATATATCCATATAACGCAAATCGGGTTTTGGAAAATAATCGATGAAACTAAAGAATTTATCAACTCCTATAGAGTAAGGATCAATGTCGATCACCTTAACTTTCTCTAAATATCTTTCCAAGTGGAAACTGTCCAATGTCTTGGCTATTTTTGACAGAGCAATCGAGTTGTTTGATGTGTTACCATCCATGATCGTTGCCGTCTCTCTCGCCGTCCAGGATGGCGGTATAAACAAAAGCACATGTTGCGAGTGACGTCACTGCAAATCATCTATTTGACTTGGGACTTGACTCGGACTTGAGGTCAAAGACTTGAGACTTGCAAAACAACGACTTGGTCCCACCTCTGACTGTCTGCATCTAATTTTAAAGCATTTTATTCTCCAGAAACTAGGATGTGCGCTGTTAACATGCTATTGTCTGTTAGAATTACTATAGCATCGCTGAAAGTTATGAAAAGCACTTATAAACTCATCGTGGTGAATAATTAAAATCTTCTGACAACATAAGGTAAGTGAGGAATGACTTTGCACCATGAACTTGTATAACTAGCCCTTACCCACTCCTCTTCGTCGTACTCCTCCTCCGCCCGGGTCAGCTCCAGCAGGCCCTCTGATGCCCGTCTCTCCTGATTGGCTGAGGTGTTGCCGGGCAGCGTTCCGTTGCAGGTATAGAGGCAGCGGGCAGCGGTGTGTCTGTGTTCAGCCAAAAGAGCTCCTTTCACCAGCTCATCTTTAAGAGCGTTCACAAACTCCTTTGTCTGGAAACAAACAGACTCTTAGTAGTACTCATTGTGGTAGTGTGGCCTGGTTTATGGTGCATATCTCTGTAATTACTGGGCCTATCCACATGAAGCAAAAACCGGCACAAAGTTAAAGTTGCACTGTGTAACTTTTTGTGTGGAGGTCCGTCACCTGCTTGTTTCATTGCTCTGCCTGGAATGTTCCACAGTATGACATTAAACAGTTCTACCTTACATCTTTTCAATTACAGGTGTTTTTTCTAGCTCACAAATACCTAAAAAAACAGACATTCTGATTGTGAGCGGGGTCGCCTCTCCACAGATCTGACCTGTAACTTGGTCTGGTTTGGGTTCCATGAAATAGAACAATTTAATACCACACTGTGAAACATTCCAGACAAAGCAGTAACATCTCCATGGAGAAAAGCATTTTACAGACCCTCCACCAGAAAAGTTACACAATGCACCTTTATATGTCAGCACAAGTAAACAAAAGTTAAATGATTTTTTTTTGCAGAAGCTTCAGGAAGTGGTTCAATCGTTCAACCCCAGAGACCTGATTGTTGTCAGTTGAGAGGGCTTCAAGCAATAACATTCATATGGCAAATTTGTGGAGCTGATCCCAAACAAATAATAAGGTTCAACATTTGTGGGTCCTTTCTTCCAAAAACACTGAATCACTGAAAAAGTTGGTGATGTGTCTTGCTCAAGGACATGTGACAACATGCACTTAGTTGGAGTTTGTCAGACTTTAAACTTCTCTCCATAAAAGCAGCATAATAATACTGTATGTTTATTCAATGTTTTCTTTAGCAATACAAACAGATTGCAACAGATGCAAGATAGTCAAGTTGTTTGTCATACTGTGAAACATTTTAGAAGGTTAAATCCCAACTAGAAAAGTTACATAGAGAGTCTTTAAAGGTGCATTGTGTAACTTTTCTGGTGGAGGGTCCGTCAAATGCTTTTCTCCATGGAGATGTTATTGCTTTGTCTGGAATGTTTCACAGTATGGACAGCATGGTATTAAACCTTTCTATCTTCATGGAGACCAAACCAGACCAAGTTACAGGTCAGATCTGTGGAAAGGCGACCCCACTCACAATCAGAATGCCTGTTTTTCTAGGTATTTTTGAGCTATAAAACCACCTGTATATGAATAAATGTAACGTAGAGCTGTTTAATGTCATACTGTGGAACATTCCAGGCAGAGCAATGACAAGCAGGTGACAGACCCCTAATGAAAAAGTTACATGTGTAGGTGTGGAAAGGAATACATGATTTGAGTCAAAACCTTCACCTGTTTGGCCAGAGTGTCTAAGACCTCCTGTAGCCTCACAGTGTTGACCTTCACAGACAGGGCCAGCAGCTCCTCGGCCAGTCCGAAAACAAGAGGCTGTAATCGGGCAACCTCCTCCAGCACCCCCCTGGCCCTGGATCTCTCGTCCTGGGAGTATGACACAGGGCTGCACACACAAAATACACAAATAAAAAAGGTTGATATTTTGTAGTGAAAAATGCAGGCTGGAAATATCTCAAAGCTTTAAAGATGGATTAAGAAACTTGTCTGGTGCAGGGTCCACCATCTGCTTGTCTCCATGGAGATGTTATTGCTTTGTCTGGAATGAAGCCATAAGTTACAGGTGAGATCGGAGAGGTGAGTCTACCCTCATAATGCGTGTTTTTAAAGGTATTTCTGAGCATTAAAGACAGCAGTAATTGAATAAATATGAGTAGGTTATATATTTATAATGGGGAAGATTCCGGGCAAAGCAGTAACAAATGGATACGATGACAGCATGCTGAGTAAGACCTGCATGTATCTCTGTGGTGGAATGTTCAGCAGTTACCATGGTGACACAAGGCACACGTTTGCAAGATTGTCTGAAAACTGAATAAACAGCACATTTTCAGGAACCCGTGATCAATACGAGCGTTCATGGTCCTGTTTAGAAGTTTGATTTTCAACAAAAAGGTGAGAGTGACTCACTGAAAAACTGTAATTTTATTGAAGAAGGTTTTTGTAGTTGTTGTAGTTCTATCTCAGTCAGTTTTCTTTATGCTCAGATTGTGTTAAACAAAGCTCAGATAAAAGTATAACTTCAGTAACAGAACTTCAGACAGAGCAGTGCCTCCAGTTAACATCACATCAACAGGGAATTTTGACGACATCAGCTGCAAAGTGTCAGTTCATGGAGACTAGCATGCGTCGGACCCTCCACCAGAAAAGTAACCTAGTGCACCGTTAAAAGACCAAAACAACGTTGCATCATGAAGGTGGTTTGATTTATTAGACTACATTAGATTACATTAGATTGCATTAGATTACATTAGATTACATTAGATTGCATTAGATTATAAAAACAAAGAGAAGAATGAAATGAAAATGTGTCACTAACCCCAGGGCTGAGTCACAAACCTGTTAAACCGACTCCCTGCTTCACACTGACGGGAAACTTCTTTGTTCTAATTACTGTTGCCCTAATTACTGGCCCTAAACATGTGGTTTAGTTTGATTATATTGCTATTTTAAGCAGCACATTGGAAACAAAACATCAGATTAAACAGTGACTCTAAACATAAACTTGGGTTGCTTCATTTTGTTTGGGACAACTACATGAATAGAGTTGACTGCATTAAAGGTGCATTACATAACTTTTCTAGTCGGGATTCTCAGCTGTTTTTATTACCTGTCCCTATTAGACATATTAAAGGTGCTGTACCTACACAGTTTTTACAGTCTTAAAAACATTTGCAGTGGTCCAAAGTTATTCCTCACTTACCTTCTGCATTCAGACCATCCTAATTATTCACCACAATGACCATACAAGAGTGTTTGTACTTACTACAGCTCTTGGAGTGTTTTGATGGCTGCAAATATTCATGCAAGATCTATGAGGACAACCAGGGAGCTATAGCGTTAGCGAAGAATCCTGTACATAGACAACCCTGTAAACATGTGGATATTAAACACCATTTGTCTATGTTAAATGAAGGCACGATCAACCTGGAGTACGGGCCCTTCAATGAGATGGTTGCAGATGTAATGACATAACCAGCATCCAAACTTAAATTGTTAAACTTGGCGATGTTTGGTGCACTATAAAATATATGCTATAGGTGTAGGGCCTGGTTGTATTTGTATCTAAATGTATTTTTCAAATGTGAGCAAGTGGGAGTGCTGAAATGTGCTCTCATTTTGTTATTATATGGCAATAACCCCCATATGATTTGTGTTGTTCTTGATGCCCAGTAGCGTGTACCTTTTTGTGATCGTGTGATCTGAAAAATTACAAATGATCTGCAGTGCACGTGTGTACAAATAAATGAAGTGCGCCCATGGAGATTTAAGGTGTTCACACAAAAGAGTAAATACGTGTTCAACTGTGTTTTAATGATCACGTGAAACGCTGCGTAGAGGGTACACTGCTAACACTCTCAGAGACCAGAGCTAACAACAACTCGCATGCTAACAGCGCATGTCCTGATTCCTGGGACAATAAAACAATTTATAATTAGCTGCAAACAGTAAACAGCAGACTTATTTTGACCTTGAGCTGCTTCTACAATATATCTGTACTGGGGCTAGACACATTTTGCTCAAATACATGGAGTAAAAACAGGGTACAGGGCCTTTAACACAGAACATAGAAATAATGTAGAAATCTTTTATTATAATCCTGATTTATCTAACTACAATACAAGTTCAAATTCTAGTCCACCTTTTACTTTCACATACCAGGCCTGATTGATTGGACATAGAGCTTTGTGCATGATTAATCTGAGGCCATCTCCTCTAATCCACAAAGAGCACAGATTACAGGATTAACTCACGAACAAGAGTTACTGGAGCAGAACACAAGACCAGAATAACTATATGAAATATATTAGTCAAAGCACACCTGTTCAAGTGGAGTTTAACAGTCTGGAATATGAGTGACAGGCAATGGCCCCTGGGGGACAGTGTTCAAATTCCTGTTGATAAAGTTCAGGTTTTGCTTTCCTTCTGTGAATTTATGTCTCCCACTGTAAAGCTCTACTAATGTGCACGCCCAGGTACTTGGTTTGTTATGACTGCGACAATACTTGATCACATATGTATAAAATCTTATCTGCGGTGTACTGAATGATGAGAGGTTATTATGGTACATTTTGCTGGACTGACATACTCAATCTGACTATGGAGATCATGTTGGAGGACATTCTGATCTGTGCTGGACAGAATCTGTCTGTCAACCACACTGTTGTCAGCAAACAGGCAGATACGAGTGGCTTCGCTTATGTGTAGAGGGAGGTCATTTATAAAAATTTTAAAAAGTAACGGCCCGAGTACGGTACCCTGTGGGACACCAGAGTCCACCTCTGTTGTTTCTGAGGTAACTCCTTCGGCTACCCACATGTGATGGGTGCATAGGAACAACATTATCCAGGAATTAATGGCAAATAGCAAAAGTAGTAGCAGTAGGGGTGCTGCAGTAGTAGTAGTATTAGTTGGAATAGCAGTAATAGCAATAGTAGTCCAATCCAATCCACTTTATGCGCAATACAAATATAAAATAAAGCACTATTTAAGTCCACTAATCCTCACTAGAGCAATAAAACATAAATATAAATAAAAATAAAAGTATAGATAGAAAAGTAGATAGTAGTAGTACTCACCCGTTCATGTTGAGTCTGGACAGCAGTCTTCTCAGTCCTCCCTGTTTAAAGCCCTGGTGATGGTCGGCTGGAGCTCCAAATGTGGTCACGTCGTACCAAACTCCTGAAATTATAAATATTATTATTACTCAAGAATGGGACACACATGAGAACTTGTGGGTCTGAACAAACATGAGAAATATTTGAAGCTGTATTTTCTTTTTTTTTTAACCTGCAGAGTCGGGGCTGGTCACCTCGATCCTCTGAGAGTGGAGGTTTGTGGGGACGAACTGCAGGTGGCGCTCTGACTTACTGCTGCTCGCCTTAAAATTAGACAATGCTGTGATGAAGAAAATATGTTTTGGTTAGTGCCTTTTTGACAAGCTCAGCTGTGATTGTAGTTTTTATTATTAAATCAGCATTGACTAAATATTGATACTTTGCAGCTGACATCATCAATATTCATAGGTAAAGGGGGGCTAACTGGAGGCACTGCTCTGTCTGTTTTTTGAACACAAGCTCCAAAAAATGTGCTGTTTAAATTTTAAATCTTAAAACTTTTTGCACAGTGTTTGCGAATGCGTGTGCTCCATGGTAAGAGCTGAACATTCCGCCATAGACACATGTAGAACCTCCCCAGCGTAATGTCACTGCAAAACATCAACAATCCTGTCACTGTACAGTAAGTGCATTTCTGACCTGAGAGAGTTTCCAGTTGTTGGAGTGTTTCCTGGTAAAAGCAGGTCATGTGATCACAGCGGCTGATGATGTCACACCGGAGCTGTTCCAGGTGAGGTGAAAGGTCACGCAGATCCACGACCTCCTGAGCCCTAAAAACACAGAGCAAAGACTGTAAATATTTCTGACAGGAACATATCGTTAGCCTCATTGCCTATTGACACTTGACATCAGTGACTGGGGGGTTCTGCGTGTATGTGTATGTTGGAATGTTCATCAGTTACCATGGTGACACAATGGACACATTAGCAAAAAAGGTGTTAGATCATCTGAAAACTCAAGAAAAACTACAAAATGGATTTAATCAACACATTTTCAGAAGCTTGTGATCAATACGAGCGTTCATGGTCCTGTTTAGAAGTTTGATTTTTAACAAAAAGGTGAGACGGACTAAGTGAAAAACTCACTTTTGACTGTAATGTTATTTGAGAGGGACTTGTTTAAGAGCACAAGTCATCTCACCTGCTGTAGTTTCAACTAAGTCCGTTCTTTCTGATCAGATTAAAGTCTAACGAAGCCTCAGACAGAGTAGTGTTTACAGTTAGCTTCACACCCCCAGGGAATGTTGATGACGTCAGCTACTAGTATAAATCAAAATAATAGGAATAGGACAAGATATATGATTTATTTTTGCCTATTCCATCCTTTGAAAATACCAGATTTTCGGAGTAATTTCTCAACCCCACTTTGCACTTCTACTTTTGTTAATTTGAAGTAACTTTACTCTTACTTCAGTGCAACTTTGGCTACTTTACCCACCTCTTCCTGTACTCCAGACTAAGCATGCTGAGTAACTGTCTGGGCAGAGAGAAGGACAGAGGAGTCTCAGACATCTGCTCCCGAACCAGCAGCCATCTTTGGTCCTGAGCAGGAAATCTGTACAGTTTACACACCGAGCAGCACAGCACTGAAGAGAGAGAGAGGGGAGAGGAAAAGAGAGAAGAGAGAGGGAGAAGACAAAGTGAGAGAGAGGAGAAAAGAGAGTGACAGAGAAAGAGGGAAACAGGTTTAGTAATATCAAATGGAGATTTTATTGTGCTATTTTCTGATCTATATGTTTTAATGTTGTTTCCTCATCACAAACAGACCTGGAGATGTGTTTTGTTTCATTCACACATGTTGAATTCTTCTCTCAAACAGAAAAACTCTGTTCTACCTTGTGATGTCATGCGGTAATACAGGAAGTGCTCCACTGTGTTTTTAAATTTCATATACCTTCACTAAAATCATTTGGATTATTTCAGCCCTGGAATTGCCAATCTCTACTGAACTAAAAGTAAAAAGTAGCTGTTAACTTTAAAATTACCACTACATGACATCACAAGGTGGAACAGAGCATTTTGAGCTAGACAGACTAATAATAAAGGGTTATTGCACGTGTGGATGAAACAAAACACAACAATATAACCATATAACATGGCTTAAATCACAAGAGTTCATTTTGTGTAATGTAGAACCTTTAAAACACAGAAATATGAACTGCTAAACTAATGTAGTAGTAGTAGTAGTAGTAGTAGTAGTAGTGCTTGTACCTGCTCTCATGAGTGGGCTGTGCTCCTTATCATGAACAGAGCCGTGGAGACAGTCACACAGAGACTGAAAAAACAGAAGTGAAAATTCAAATTTAAATGAGAATATAATTGTTCTCTGAACCACAGAAAACATGATCAGAACATAACCCCTTTACACCTTCATTTTAGTATTTCCTGTAAAACTATCTTGATAATACCTCAAAGAAAGTCAGCATAACATTCTGACAATCTGAATTTGAAATGAAAATACCAGTGGAGGGTGCTAACATTGCTACCCTACTAAAAAAAGGGAACAGTTTGTATCAAGCTAAAAACAACGCTAGATAAACCAGAACTAAACCAAGACTAAAAACTAAATCAGAAATAGACCAGATCTTAGCCAGTACTAGACCAGAACGAAACCAGGACTAAACTAGAACTACTAGACCAGAACTAAACCAGGACAAGACCAAAACAAAACCAGAACTAAACCAGGACTAGACCACAACTAAACCAGGACTACACCAGAACTAAATCAGGACTAGACCCAATGGCGTAGCAACGGCGGTGCAGCCAATGTGACACACCGGGGCCCACGGCACTTTGAGGGCCCATCGCGGGATAGGATTGGGCCCCCACCCCAGTACAGA
>CM057106.1:18714954-18812454 GCA_029959045.1 Taenioides sp. WSHXM2023 | reverse complement strand
TTAATACACATTGTGGTTGACTACTTTTACTACAGCAATACTACTACTACTTTTCCTTCTACTGCTACTGCCACAGCTATTGATACTACTACTAGGCTACTACTACCTCTGCTACTGCTTAGAGCTGCTGCTGCTGCTGCTGCTGCTAAAATAAATATTAGTACTATTACTACTATACTTTGCCTGGCCACTACTACTACTACTTCTACTATGGTTATTGCTTGTAACTACTACTACTATGGTTTGGGTTTACTGTAATTACAAAACATGTCCTGTATCCACTTTATTTACGACTAGTGTGTTTCTATGGCGATGACAAAAAGATCAGAGGATTACTGACCCAAATCTCTGTGAACTCATTCGCATACAACTGTGTGTATAGGCGCCATTTTAAGGACTTTCCCATTCAAAAGATATAATATTTTGGTTAAATATTACACTGGTAATCACCATGGCAACTGTCCTAATGTCCCATGATTCTGAAAGCCATGGATAGGTTTAGGTACTCATAACTTCCTATAATCGGTGCCATTTTGAGAACCTTTCACACTGTAACTCTATGGAGATGTTATTTTGCATAATATGCCTTAATGCCATACTGTGGAACATTCCGAGCAAACCAACAACATATCTATGGAGACAGGAACGTTACACCATTTAGTGACTATGCACACACAGGGGCCCTAATTATACAGGGTGAGACTTTAATAGAACTGTATGTGACCTGCCCGTTTGTTTTAAAGAGGAACAATCACAACTGAACCTGTGTTGCCAGAGCCTTAACCTGCAGATAGAGACACATCCGAGTTTGTCTCATTCTCAGTGTATGAACAGTCTTAGGTTTAAACTAACGGGATTTCAGCGTTCAGCTCATTCTGTTTTCTGACTGGACGATCGTCTTGAGAACCAAAATACAAAATTATAACATAAACTACTTGTCCATCATGCCCTGTGTTTTTGTAATTAAGAATAAATCAGTATTACAATTGTTATCAGAAGCTAGATTTGATTTGATCTGGGGCGAGGTCGATAGTTCTTTTAGTTAGTTTCCTTTAGTTCCTTCCTTTTCGTAACTTTTCCAGTGACGTTATTGCTTTGTTTGGAATGATTCACAGTATATTTAAAATTCATTTATTCAATTACAAGTGTTTTATTGTTCAAAAATACCTTTAAAAAGCATGCATTTTTAATTGAACATTTTGTGCAGTTCCTTACCTGTCCAGTGGGGGCACTGTTATCTCGAGGTGAAGAGAACAGCCCAGTGCAGGCCTCCAACGCTCGATGCATTTTGGAACTCAAGTTAAATAAATAAATAAATAAATAAATAAATAAAAAGCTACCAACAGTGTTTAAATGAACTAATACTGAAAAAAAAAACAACAAAAAAAAAACTAAATGTCCATCATGTGTCCATTCTCCTCATATTTATTTAAAAATGTCAAAAGTTCTGATTGAGTAATAAACTGCAAAATAAAAATAAAAAGTTTCATGCATTACAGCTTTTTCTTACTAATAAAAAAAAAAAAAATTAAACATATTTTTAATCCCAATACCAAATTACGAATTTAATTTATCGGTTTTCAGAAAAAAATATACAAAAATGTAAAATAATTGTCAAAACATTCAGTGTAAAAATCAATAACACATTCTATTAAAATCCAATTTGCGTCTTCATTTTTGCCTCATCTAATAGTGAGACATGCCTGAAAATGCAGTATCAGAAAAATCTGTGACATAATTCTCTAAAAAATTCAAAATTCATCATAAAATTTGATTCAAATCCATGTTGTTTCTATGTCTTAAACAGCTCCTCTCTCTCCTCTGGTGCTGCCATGGCCGGACTGGATTAAGCCTCTCGGCATCATGGGAAATATTCAGATTAGTGACGTCATGCTTGAAGTTTTTGGCTCAAAGGAGAGAGAGAAAGAAGGGATTAAAACAGTGATGGAGAGATGATTGTAAAGCTATGAATATGAACCAACTGTATGGGAGAAGGTGTACTACGGAACTTTTTCTGGTGGAGTCTCCATGGAGCCTGTTTATGTACCAACCATAGACTGTACATATAAACGGACATAGCTAACTCTCTAGAGCTGCCATGTTCCAAACACAAAGTGAGCATGGGGGGCGCTAACGGCTCCATCGACTCTGGTTCCAGGTCACTTTGTATTGAAAACGTTGCTCCTCTCTCTGTAACTGCTGCTGTGAGCTTCGTCATTTTGGTCATATAATATACATTCTTGTGTTTTTATTTTACCAGTTTGTTCGTAAATAAATTCTTCATAAGGAACTGGCTCCAAATTTGGAGTTCTGTAACTGCTAGTCTTGATGAGCTTCATTTGACTGGAGCCGTACGCTAAGGGAGACATCATTCTCCCTTAGTCTTTATACAGTCTATGGAAACAAAGTAGGTCAGGTCATATTTAAATCAAATACAGCTTTTACTGATAGCAACTGTAATGCTCATTTTATTCTTAATTAGAAGATTACAGAGCATTAAAACATTGGACGTTTTTGCTCTAATTTGGTGTTTTGGTTCTCATGACTATTATACTTTCCAATCAGAAACTAGAATGAGCTGAATGCTGAAATGCAGCTGGTTTAAACCTAAAATGTCTCTCTCTGATCTGATGGTCACTACTTAAACTCCAGCACCTGCAGCTAGTCATGACTCAGTGCTAGTGCAGCCTCTGCAGCTCAGGGAGGGAATTCTGGAGGTTCTGAGCTTCACATGAGGCCTGTCCATATACTGAGAATGAGACAAATTTAGATGTGTCCTTTATCTGCACGTTAAGCTTCTGGCTACATAGGGTCAGTTGTAAATGTAGTAAGTAATTATTTAAAACTGTAAGAGCATAGGATACATAGTTCCTTTATTTAAATGTGATTTTATTGCTCAGAAATATATTGAAAAAAAAAAAAAAATTCTTAATGTGAGTTTTAAGACACTGTAGAATTAAAAAGTAGAGAACAAACGACATAATAGTATTCCGCCACTGTTTAGCTTGAACAGTCTCCGTTTGGTGACAAAATGCAGTTATTATATGAGAAACTCAATGCGATTCTAGCTCCCACAGATGGATGCTGTCATTGTGTCCTTGGGCAAGACACTTAATCCACCTCGCCCCGAGTGTCTGCGTACACTGGTGTATGAATGTGTGTGTGAATGGGTAAGTGCCTTGAAGGTGGAAAAGCGCTATATAAAAACGTGACCATTTACCAAATTAATCAGTTAAGATTGTTTACAAAACTTTAATGCAATAGTCAAGTAAAAAGATAAATACACATTATTTACAGTTTTGACCATAGTTGTGGATTTCATATTAAGTCCTGATGAGTAGAATTAAAAAGTAGAAAACAAATGACTAAACAGTATTGCTCTATTTAGCTTCAACTGTCTCCATCTAGTGGCAAAATGCAGTTATTACATGAGAAACTCAATATAAGATAAGATAAGATAAGATAATCCTTTATTTGTCCCACAATGGGGAAATTGCAGTGTCACAACGCAAGTTACAGAAACAGTAGGAAATAAGAGCATGCATCAAAATCAAGATAAATAATAATAAGTATTTACAATCAACTAAAAAACACAACACTGTAAACTAAGCTAAAAGGCACAGGAACATTGCACAATAAGTGTTTTTGATTCTGAGATGATTGTGTACATTGCAGTGATGGACAGTGGTGGGTAAATAAATAATAGCAGGTACAGTGACTTTAAATAATATTGCACATTGTTATTATTACTATGGAGATGACACATGGTTGCTATGGGAATGACACATGACTAGCATTGTTCATTATACAGTCTGACAGCAGCAGGAAGGAAAGACCTGCGAAATCTCTCCTTAACACAGCGAGGGTGAATCAGTCTGTCACTGATGCTGCTCTCCAGAGCAGACAGGGCGTCCTGCAGGGGGTGACCCTCATGGTCCAGCATAGACATGAGTTTAGCCAGGACCCTCTTGTCCCCCACCTGCTGCACCGAGTCCAGAGGACAGCCCAGGACTGAGCTGGACTTCTTGATGATCTTGTCCAGTTTCTTCTTCTCCCTCTCTGTGACGCTGCTGCTCCAGCAGACCACACCGTACAGGATGGCTGATGCCACCACAGAGTCATAGAAGGACCTCAGGAGTGGCCCTCTCACTCCAAAGGACCGCAGTCTCCTCAGGAGATAAAGCCGACTCTGGCCCTTCCTGTACAGTGCATCTATATTATGAGTCCAGTCCAGTTTATTGTTCAGATGCACACCCAGGTACTTGTAAGAGTCCACTCTCTCAATGTCTCTTCCCTGGATGTTCACTGGTGAGGGGGCAGTAGAGTGGCGTCTGCGGAAGTCCACCACCATCTCCTTGGTCTTCCCCGCGTTGATGAGAAGATGGTTCCGGTGACACCAGTCCACAAAGTCCTGCGTTAGTCCTCTGTACTCCGCGTCGTCATCGTCTGTGATGAGACCGATGATGGCGGAGTCATCGGAGAACTTCTGCAGGACGCAGCTGTCCGTGTTGTGTCTGAAGTCTGCAGTATAGAGGGTGAAGAGGAAGGGCGCGAGGACCGTGCCCTGGGGCGCCCCCACACTGCAGGTCAGTAGGTCAGACACGCAGTCCTGGGCTCTCACAAACTGGGGCCGGTTTGTGAGGTAGTCCAGGATCCACTCAGCCAGGTCACAGTCCACTCCTGCCCACTCCAGCTTGTCCCTCAGGAGCAGCGGCTGGATGGTGTTGAAAGCACTGGAGAAGTCAAAGAACAAGATTCTCACAGTGCTGCCGGGCCTCTCCAGGTGGGACAGTGAGCGGTGCATCAGAGAGATGATGGCGTCCTCCACTCCGATGCCGGGCCGATACGCGAACTGCAGCGGGTCCATCGCTGAGCTCACCGTAGAGCGGAGGTGACCCAGGACAAGCCTCTCCAGAGTCTTCATCAGATGAGACGTGAGAGCCACTGGCCTGAAGCTGTTGAGGTCCTTGGCGTGCGGTGTCTTGGGCACAGGTACCACACAGGAGGTCTTCCAGAGCTGTGGCACCACCTTCAGCTTCAGGCTCAGGTTGAAGACATGCTCCATAACTCCACACAGCTCATCTGCACAGGACTTAAGGAGCCTGGGGCTGATCCCGTCTGGTCCAGCAGCCTTCCTACTCCTTATCCGGCTCAGTTCTCTCCTAACCTGAGCTGTTGTGACAGACAAAGAGCAGGGGTGTGTGCTGGAGGTCTGGCTGAGTTCTTGATGTGGATTCGGGGGCTGGGGGGCTGAGGCAGAGGTGTGAAGTGGTGGCAGTCTGGGCCTTTGTGCAGGAGACAAGGTGAGCCCATGCAGCGGTGCGGGGGGAGGAGTGGGTGATTGATCAAACCTCAGGAAGTGAGAATTCAGATCGTTCACCCACTGTTGGTCTCCCTTTGTCTGTACGGGCGGAGGGCTGAAACCAGAGACACTCTTCATACTTCTCCACACCTCCCTGACATTCCGCTGCTGCAGCTGCTGTTCCATCTTCCTCCTGAAGTTGGCCTTAGCCTGTCTGATCTTCTTCCTCAGCTTCCCCTGTACAGTCCTCAGCTCCTCTTTGTTCCCGGACCTGAAAGCTCTCTTCTTCTCCTTCAGCAGAGCTTTGATGTCCGAGTTAATCCACGGCTTGTTGTTTGGAAAACACCGCACCGTCCGAGAGGGTACAGTGTTTTCAAAACAGAAGTTAATGTAGTCCGTAATACAGTCCGTGATAGCGTTGATGTCCTCCCCATGAGGCTGGCAGAGCTCTGTCCACACAGTGGTGCTAAAGCAGTCCCTCAGAGCCTCCTCGCTCTCTGCTGTCCACCTCTTCACCACTCGGGGCTCCACAGGCTGCCTGCGCACAAGCGGTTCGTACACAGGCCTCAAGTGGATGATGTTGTGGTCTGCTCTTCCCAGGGGGGGGAGGGGTGATGAGATGTAGGCCTCCTTGACGTTGGCAAAGAATAAGTCCAAAGTTTTATTGTCTCTTGTAGGGCAGGTCACATACTGGGTGTATGTTGGCAGGACAGATGAGGGAGATGCATGGTTGAAGTCCCCGGTGGTGAGGAAGAGGGCCTGTGGATGCTGAGTCTGAAGAGAGCTGATGCAGGAGAGCAGAGTGTCACAAGCATTCTCCGCGTTAGCACTGGGAGGAATATACACAGCCAGTGTGATGACGTGTGAAAACTCCCGGGGCAGGTAGAATGGCCTCATGCTAACAGCAAACAGTTCAATGTCTTTATTGCACATCTGCTCCTTCTCTGTACAGTGACTAGATTTGCACCATTTCTCGTTCACGAACAGCGCTAGTCCTCCTCCCTTCTTCTTCCCGCTCTCCTCCGTCCTGTCCGCACGCAGCAGGTGAAAGTTGTCCACGGTGACGGTAGAGTCCGGGATCAGCGGTGTTAGCCACGTCTCCGTAAAAACAATGATGCTCGCGTCCCTGTACTCCCGCTGGAATCTAGCGAGCGCCGCGAGCTCGTCCGTCTTGTTGGCGAGGGAGCGCACGTTCCCCGTGACGACGGAGGGGAGAACCGGTCTGCAGCGTCTCTTCTTTTCACGGAGTTTACGTCCCGCACGGCGTCCACGGCGTGTCGTCCGTAGAATCTCCTCGGGGATGACATGCCTGTCCCAGGGGAACACAACAGCGCTGCGCAGCGCCATCAGCTGATCCCTTCTGTAGACGAGGCGTCGGGGTCCCGTACACATCTTAAGCCGAGACAGGTAAATAATCCCCCAAAAGTGCGGAAAAAATGCAGCGTCGAGTGCAGCCCAAGCTTAACAATCAATGTTGCGAAAAATATTTACAAAAGTGGGGAGATTTAAGGGCAAAAAGTTAGAAAAGTTACGAAAAGTGCGGGAGCGCTGTGACGGGCAGCTAGCGCAGCGCCAGCGCCGGAAGTAAGTAATATTGCATACTTCATTATAAATTAATCAATTAAGATAAACTGTATAGAAAACTTTAATGCAATAGTCACATAAAAAGATAAAGTATTTACACTAGTAGTAGTAAATATACATTATTTACAGTTGTGGTCATAGTTGTGGTTTTCATATTAAGTCCTGATTTTCTGACAGTTTCGTGATTTCCTCCAACAGCTCAGAGAAAGATGGCCGCTCCGGGGGTTTCTGAAACGTACAAAAAGAAAAACAAACATTAAAATCATGACTCTCACATTGGAAAAAAACTGCACTTTACAAATAAATCAAAAGAAGTGGGGAATAGGTTATTAAAATAATTACACAGTATAATTTAAGGTACATACTTGTTTCATTCACACGTTTAACACACAAACCCTGCATATTTAGGCTTCTCTCAAACAGAAAACACTCTGTTCCACCTTGTGATGTCATGTGGTAAAACAGGAAGTGCTCCACTGTGTTTTTAAACTCTGTACACCTTCACTAAAATCATTTGGATAACTTCAGCCCTAGAATTTACAATCTCAACTTAACTAAAGGTAAAGGTAGCTGTAAAACTACCGCCTCATGACATCACAAGGTAGAACAGAGCTTTTTGAGCTTTTGGAGATGTAGACAGACTAATAATAAAGTGTTACTCAAACATGTGTGAATGAAACAAAACACAGCTCCAGGTCTGTTTTTGAGGAGGTACCAGTATTATAACATGGCTCAAAGCTCACAAGAGTCCATTTTGCGTACTACAGGACCTTTAAAGTGTACTGTGTGACTGTAATATTCATTCATATTGAGTGTTCATTAAAGCGTACGTTGTGCCAGCACTTGTACATGACTTGGTAGAGCATCTTTGAGGCTCTGTGCGGTCGGTACAGTCGGATTCCTCTTGTGATGTCATCGACCACCTGCGAGTTTGAGCGATTTTCAAACGGGGTCCGGCCCTCAGAGTAGATCTCCCACATCACCACTCCTGCACACGACAGGGAGAAAGAAAGGATTAAAACAGAACTACACTCTAATAAATATAATACTGACTTCAAGAGGGGGGATTTTACTTCTGTGGGGTATTCAATGCTTACACTTAACAGATTTAGATCACCATGTTACCTTTTACTGTTTTGAAAATGCTATATTCGCCGAAAACAAGGTATTAACATGTTTTAACAAGTCTTACTTTCGTTTTTGATGCTCTGAGTCTCCCCTCCCTTTGCTCTCCCCGCTAAGTCACTCCCCCTTCAGAGCACAATTACAACACAATCAGCGTGCATCCCACTAATGCAACTACTGCACATCACATCAGGTCTGTGTACAGTTTTGTGTCATGTTCCTCTATATTTATGGAGAAGCTTGTGGGCTGAATAATAATAAAGTGTTACTCAAACATGTGTGAATGAAACAAAACACAACTCCAGGTATGTTTCTGACGAGTTAATAAAGTGACTAAAAGCTCACAGGAGTCAATTTTGCTTAATATAGGACTTTTAGTGAAGAATGTATGGCTGCAAGCACTGACGTCAAGATCCATGTAAAGATATTACAACATTAGGTCAAAAATTTTCCTTTAGTCAGTGCATCACATCCTTGTTTCCATAGAGATAGACAGGTTTAATGCCATACTGTGAAATGTTCTAGGCAAATCAGTAAGATCTCCATGGAAACAAGGAGCAGAAAAGTTACATTAATATCACCTCTCCTCTATGATCTCATTTACACTGTTTTTATATAAATATTGTGGAGCTCACCAAACGACCACACGTCTGACTTGCTGCTGTATTTGCTGTAGTGGAGAACCTCTGGAGGAGACCACTTCACCGGGAACTTGGACCCACTGGAGCTGGTGTACTGATTATCCAACACATACCTGAAAACAAAAGTACACAGTGAGAGGCAGACAGGGGCAGGCGACAGGGGCTAAACCAGGGCTCAGAGATTCAGTAAAAGTCCATGGGGTCTTACTCTGTCTAAAAGCTGTTAACTGTGTATTTTAGAACTCTACAAACATGTTCTGAAATGTATGACATTCTTGTTTTGGTTTAGCAGTTCAGATTTCGATTATGTTCTTCAAATTATGGTTCATTACTGCCCTCCTCTGGCTGAAGCATGTAATTGTATCTGTACCTTGCCATCCCAAAGTCACTGACTTTCACCACATTGTGCTCATTCACCAAACAGTTCCTCGCTGCCTGAAAAAGAAAAACTGTATAAAAATACACAGAGATATCATCCTGGACCATGAAACCAGAGCATCAGAGGAACCTGTCACAGGGAGAACATGCAAATATAGACAGTATGTCCCACACTCATACTGTTTATAGTGTGTCTGTGGATGAAGCTTTAACACTCATAGTGTTAGAGTGTTTCAGTTACACAGTGTTGGTCTCACCAGGTCTCTGTGGATGAATTGGTTCCTCTCTAAATACTCCATCCCCTCACACACGTCCTGACACATGGACAGAAGCCACGCCTCCCTCAGAGCTCCGCCCCTCTGACGCAGGAAGTTCAGCAGACAGCCATTCTCCATGAACTCGGCCACGATCAGCAGGGGGCGCTGTTTCAGACACACACCGTATAACTGCACCAGCCGTGGGTGGCAAAGCCTCCTGGGAAATCATTAAGAAGCTTGTTAAATCAGTGCACCACATTAGCTCTGTTAGCATGTAGGTGAGACCAACAGCATAAACTTGCCTCAGATATCAAGTTCAAAGTTCGCTGTCAGTTTTTCATGTAAAGATTATACAAAGAATCAAAATTATGTTTCTCATTATCCCATGTGTAATAAATAAATAATAAATGGTAAATAGTG
Organism: Taenioides sp. WSHXM2023; assembly: GCA_029959045.1. Classification (NCBI taxonomy): domain Eukaryota; kingdom Metazoa; phylum Chordata; class Actinopteri; order Gobiiformes; family Gobiidae; genus Taenioides; species Taenioides sp. WSHXM2023. Next base: position 18,802,747 of record CM057106.1, on the reverse strand, counting down.
CAAAAGTGTAAAAGGCATATAGTGAAAGGAACTCAGTAACGCTGATGTAGCTTTAGAGACAGACACACAGCCTCTCTATACAGTCATAGTATCTCACACCAGTAGTAGTAGTAGTAGTAGTAGTAGTAGTAGTACTCACATCATGACCTTGGCCTCCTCGATGAAGTCCTCCTCGTACATGGCTCCTTCTCTGATGGTTTTGATGGCCACTTTTTGCTGAGCTCTCCATTTGCCCAGTCGCACCTGCCCAAACTGCCCACTGCCCAGCTCCTTCATGAAGGTCAGCTCACTCAGGTTTATCTCCCACTTCTCTGCAAAACAACAACAAAAATATTTAGACACAAGAACACAGAGACAAGTGGAGTGACAGCGCCATTTTAAGCTGGAAGAGCCTGGAAGTGCAGCCCACAAGGCTCTTGTTTAAATGTAGTTAATTGTTTGTTTAAATCCGTTACGCGTACATTTTGCTAATGTGTGGATTGTGTCACTATGGTAACATAACATTTGACCATTAGAGATACATGTAGAACACCCCCAGCATGATGTCAGTATCATTATCTGCACAGATGTTATACATAGTAAGAATACAAGAACCTTTTTTTTTACCTGAGCTGAACCCTGCTGTGGCCGGGACACACATTCCCATCGGCCCCAGAGCGTAACGCAGCCGAGTCACCAGACCTACACACACAATACACACATTCAATATACAACATAATATTATGTGTAGTAAATAGTTTTAAAGGTGCACTTGAGTAGTTCTGCACTAGACGGTCTGCTGTCTGCTTGTCTCCGTGGAGATGTTATTGCTTTAGGTCGGACAGATAGACAGACCGATGGGTAGATAAATAGATAAGCAGACAGTTACTAGATCTGTGGAGTGGCAACCCTGCTCAAAGTAAGAACGCAATGAATGCAGTTTGAGCAACAGAAACACTTCTTCTAATTCTAGCCAAAGGAATAACATCTCTATGGAGACTAAAGTTACACAGTGATCTTTAAATATAGATTACCCATTGACATTATTAGAATGTCTGTAAGTGGTACCTGCTGCGTTGTGTTCGTGGTAGTGGATCACTTCTGGAATGGAGTCAAACGTGTGTTTTTCAGCCAAATAAAACTGCCCCGTGTCACTGAGTTTGATCTGATAATGCTTCACTCCTCCACTCTCCCTGGAAATACATTCAAACACATTTGAATCAGAAAAATAAGGAAGTGTCCCAGGATACAATTAGGCATTATGTCATCTCCAAACAACTACACTTCGCAGCTGATGTCGTCAACTTTCGCTGAGGGTGTGAAGCTAACTGTAGGCACTTCTCTGTCTGAAGCACTGTTACTCAAGTTAGACTTTAATCTAAGCTTTGTTTTAATCATCCAAATGATTCTAGTGAAGGTGTGTGGAGTTTAAAAACACAATGGAGCACTTCCTGTATTCCCACGTGATATCACAAGGTGAAACAGAGTGTTTTCTGTTTGAGAGAAGAACTCATGTGTGAATGAAACAAAACAAACTCCAGGTATGTGATGAGAAAACAACATTATAACATAGATAACATAAGATGGGCCTTTTAACTGTTAATTTTTCAGTCTTCTGTGTTCACAATCCAACATGAAAAATCTTCCCAAACTGGATCCGGTGACCTTCTTATTGGATGGCAAATTCTTGCTACTTTTGCCCCCTCCTGGAATCAAAGCGTCATGTTTTTTTGTGATTTCTTACCCTAAAGTTTTACTGTAGACTGAGACGGTGTAGACTCCTCTTTGGCTCGACTCTCGGACCACAAACCCACCCTCTTTACCCTGAAATATGAAAGGACAGTTTAGTTATTTAGTCAGTGAAATCTCTGTAGTTTTATTGGAAACAAGCTTTAGTAACGCCTTACATTAGCTACATTCATTTGCTGATTTGCAGTAACTGTTTAATTAAAACCGAGCTGATGAAAAATTAAAGTTAAACAGAAAAAAAAAAAAATTAAGTTAAACAGAATTATCTGAAAACCTGTGAATTAACGGTGCACTGTGTAACATTTTGGGTGGCGGTCCATCACCTGCTTGTTTCTATGGATACGTCATTGCTCTGCTTGGAATGTTCCACAGTATGACATTAAACAGTTCTACTTTACTTAGTATTCAATTACAGGTGGTTTTATAGCTCAAAAATATAAAAGCTAGAAAAGCTGCACAATGCACCTTTAATTTAGGCATTTTTAAAGTTTGAAAAGCTGTGGTACCTCTTGTCTGAGGAGCTGCTCAGCTTCAGTCCTGTTGATGTTTTTACAATACCATCTGAAAGAAATAACATGAGTTTAAATTAGAAATAACATGAGTTTAAATTAGAAATAACATGAGTTTAAATTATAACTATTTTAAATAGAAATAAAAAATAAATATGTGACACTTACACATTGGCCTCGATGTTGTTTTTCTCTGTCACGTAGTTACTCGGAATGAAGCCTTTGTTTCTAAACACAAGAAAAACGATGTATTAGCAGGTTAATCGTTGTTTAAAGGTGCATTGTGGAACTTTTCTGGTGGAGGGTCTGTCAAATACTTTTCTCTATGGAGATGTTATTGTTTTGTCTTGAATGTTTCACAGTATGGCATTAAACCTTTCTATCTTCATGGTGACCAAACCAGACCAAGTTACAGGTCAGATCTGTGGAGAGGCGACCCCGCTCACAGCCAGAATGCCTGTTTTTGTAGGTATTTGTGAGCTATAAAACCACCTGTAATTGAATAAATGTAAAGTAGAGCTGTTTAATGTCATACTGTGGAATATTCCAGGCAAAGCAATGACATATCCATGACCCCCAACCAAAAAGTTACACAGTGCACCTTTAATATTTTCATAATCCTCAAAGACATTCTTAAGACTGGAAAACTCTCTTTCGGTGATACTTCAAAATAAGATAAGAAAACATTTATATAGAACACAATAGGGAAATTTCAATGTTGCAATGCCAAAGTACAAGAGCATAACAAAACAATATGAAAGGTAAATAAAGATTAAAAGATATTAAAGCACATCACACATTTTTCATTTGTACCAAAATTAATACGTGCCACAGATTAAGAAAATAAAATTGGAGAATGAAGTAAGTACAGAGCGGTGGGCGTGGGGTATCTTGAAAATACGAGACTAAAGATTACTCAGACACGGACAGATCACTTCAAAAACAACTCTGAGAGGGTAAATGAGAAGGATTAAAGCTCTGAAAAGTGGCTTCTGCAGTGACTCTACAAACCCGTGCTTGTCTTGGGCTCTCCACCACAGCTGATCCTGTTTGTGTAAAATGACGTACTCCTCTCCCTGAAGGAAAAACAGGACTCGAATTAGATCAGGGTGAGTAGAGATGAGAGATGTGAATGTATTTAATCAGAATGAGTATATTTTGCAGGGACATTATGTATGTATATGTCAGAATGTTCAACTATTACCACGGTGACACAATGCGCACATGCCAAAAAATGTTTTAAAATGGTCTGAAACTCAAGAAAAAACACAAAATGGATTTAAACCGCACATTTTCAGAAGCCTGTGATCAACACGAGCGTTCATGGTCCTGTTTAGGAGTTTGATTTTCTTGTTTAACAGCACAAATCATCTCATTAGTTGTAGTTCCAGCTAAATCAGGTTTTTACAGTCAGATTGTGTTCAAATAAAACTCAGATTAAAGTCTAATTTGAGTAACGGAGCTTCAGACGGAGCAGTGCCTACAGTTAGCATCACACCCTCGTGGAATGTTAATGTTCAGCTGCAAAGTGTCATTTCAGAGTCTCAGCTCCCCCTGCTGGAAATTGTGCGCAATGAAACAAATCACAACGACATGATTTGGATGAGAAGTTACAGAAGAGTTTTGCTGAATACAGGACCTGGTTGGAGATACTGTACGTTTCTATTATTTTCACTAATAATTTCATTTGTGTTTCTAACTGCTGCTGTCACCTGTTTGATAGTGAGGTCCGTGTCTTCTTTGGCGGTGAAGTCGTACATAGCCACGACCGTGAGCAGCCCAGGGCCCTCACTGTCGCCCTCTTCTGGAGGAGGCATGGGCAGCTTCTTCCTCGACTTGTCCATCTGAACACACATGATAAAAGTCAGTAGAGAAGCCAGTGGGGGCAAATACTTGAGACAGATTTTGAACAATTATTTGATTAGTCGACTAGTCAGTGATTATTTTTCCTATTAATTATTTAAAGTAAATATATTTTATGAACATACAGTACCAGTCAAAAGTTTGGACACACCCTCTCATTCAAAGTTTTTCTTTCTTTATGTGTACTACTTTCTACATTGTAAATACACACTGAAGTCATCAAATATATGAAGTAAGAGATATCGCATTATCTAGTCAAGAAACATTAAATAACTAATAGTAATACTACTACTACTCCTACTTCTACTGCTGCTACTACTACTACTGCTACTACACCTCCTCCTCATACTGCTCCTCCTCATACTACTACTACTACTACTACTACTACAACTACTACTCCTACTCCTACTACAACTACTACTGCAACTACTACTACTACAACAACAATTACTACTACTACTACTGCTACTACTACAGCTACTACTCCTACTCCTACTACAACTACTACTGCAACTACTACTACTACTACTACAACTACTACTCCTACTCCTACTACAACTACTACTGCAACTACTACTACTACAACAACAACTACTACTACTACTACTGCTACTACTACAGCTACTACTCCTACTCCTACTACAACTACTACTGCAACTACTACTACTACTACTACAACTACTACTCCTACTCCTACTACAACTACTACTGCAACTACTACTACTACAACAACAACTACTACTACTACTACTACTGCTACTACTACAGCTACTACTCCTACTCCTACTACAACTACTACTGCAACTACTACTACTACTACTACCCCTACTACTCTTACTACTACTACTACTTGAAAACTATAGCTTCATGACATCACAAGGTGGAACAGAGCATTTTGAGCTTTGGAGATATAGGCAGACTATATTGTATTGTTACATTACTGTAGTGTTACTGTAGTGTGAATGAAACAAAACACAACTCCAGGTCTGTTTTTTGAGGAGATAACAACTTTATAACACGACTAAATGCTCAGAAGAGTCAATTTTGTGTAATATACGACCTTTAAAGATAATCCAGCAGGAGGTGTATTTACCTTGTTGTTACCTTGTTGACAGTGACAGTTCTGAAGATGACAGCCGAAATATGTCAACAAGGTAAATACACCACTTCCACTGAATTGTCTTTAAAAAGTACCCAAGAAGTCAAGAAGTTAACAAAATTAATGTTTTTGGATTGGTAAAAGGTCACTCTTTTATATAGAGCTTTTCCACCTTCAACGCTTCAAAGAGATTTGCAACAAGGAACCACTCACACATTCACACACACATTCACACACCAGTGTACGCAGACACTAGGAGCGAGGTGGGTTAAGTGTCTTGCCCAAGGACACAACGACAGTATTCATCTGTGGGAGCTGGAATCACACCGCCGATCTGTGGGTCAGTGGGTCAGAACGCTAAACCAATCATGTTTTCGTCAAGATCGGGATTCAAACCGCCAACCTTCAGATCAGTGGACAAACGCTCTACCAACTGAGCTACAAAAATCCTCTTTTCGTAGATGATTTCAAGACTGACCTGAGCCCGTCGTGCGTGTCCGGGGTAGTTCCTCCTCTGGAAACACAAAGAGGCGCTTTCTTCCAGCTCCATCCTCGTACTGTACTCTCTAAAAACAACAACAGAACTATTTAGTTTTTTTTATTTATTTACACAGATTTTAAACCCAGGTGCTCATTTCACTCATTTTTGTATTTATTTATTTATTTATTTATTAAAGTTGGGGTACCTGAAGAGAAAGAGAAAGTAGTTCATTAAAAATAACTTCCTTTCTTTCACAAACCAAATCACCCAATCACCAGTATTCACTTGCTTTCATTTTCAGGCGCATGCGAGTTGAAAACCGCTTTTTTCAGACGGCGAAATAAAACTGGGGAGACCGCCACTGCACTCGGCTCCAAATCCGCTCCTACAACCGCTAGCCTCGGTGAGCTTCATTTGACTGGAGCAGAATGCTATGGGTGACGTCACACTCCCTCAGAAAAATGATCTCGTGAGATTTTTTCCCCCTGAATTTACCTTTGGCTTGGACAAAAAAGACTTTAAGACCTAGCGAGCTACACAGTTTGAGAAGCTGTAGTACAATGACCGCGAAAGTATTACATAAAATAAATCAAAATAGCAAAACCAAAATTGTGGAATGGATCGCACTACTTATTTATTACAAATGATGTCAAAATCTCGTCTTGTCTCGCTCTCGTGGACCTGATCTCGTGGTGTGTCTCGTGAAAATTGGGTCTCGTCCCACCCCTAATGGATGTTATGACAGATTTTATATATATACCTTTATTTTGAAACTCTGCTACTCTCCATGGCGAGGCACAATTTCTACGAGACGAGACATGCCGTGAGTTTCAGCTCACGAGAACGAGACTAGACGAGATTTTGATACAATTTGAATACATAATAAAAAATGTTATGTATTTAATTTGACAGTTTTACAGTTTTAGAGTAACATTGTCGCGCTGCTTTTTGGTATTACAGCTTCTCAAGAGGAGTTACTCAGCAAAGTTAACCTTTTTTTACACATGGTAAATGTAAAAATATGAGGAAAAACATCTCACAAGGTCATTTTCCTCATTTTCTTGTGCTATGAGCTTGTGACACAAAGTTTTATCCCATTTCTATGAATAAAGTGATCGAATTGAAATGATAACAAGTTTTACTCTGAGATGCAGACGGTACAGGACAGTCACAGTGGTATGATATTTTCACATGGTGATTTTACTATAAGAATAGGCCCAAAGGTGCTTGTTTAACAGACTGTGCCCATCTGTTGGTGGGTTTCAGATGGCATCACAACATTCTATATTATATTATTTCATACAGATGGGGGCAGCTGAAATGAATATTATTAAAATGCAGCTTTTTGTTGTAATACGAATAGAAATAGAATAGAAATGGTCAGGTTCCACATTTGTGCTTTTACCGTTTAGATATTTCAGGGCAAAGTACAAAAGAATGTATTGGTAGTTTTCAGGTTTCTCAGATGGGGGAATGGCCTGTTTTCCTATTGATTACATTATATTTTACCATGAAATATTCAAAAGGTAAATTCACAAATGTTGAACCTGGTATTTTCAATCATTAACTAAACTCAAGAACACACTGTATTACAACACCATTTAATTTTAGCTGCCCCTCATCTGTATTCATTAATATTGTTCTGTGGAATGCTGTGAGGTCATCTGAAACAGAGCTATACCTTTTTCACAACGGCCGGAAGTGCCGCGCTGTAGGGTTGACGAACTTCCGGTTAATGGTTTTCTATGGCAAAATGTCTGTGGAAATGTCTCACGTACACTCCACCAGTTTAATAAATCTGCCTGCCCGAAAGCTTAAAGGCGAACAGCGACAAGCATTAGTGAGCAAAACTAATGAATAAAACGTAAGTAACTTTTTAACTCAGTCTGATTCTAGAATTAAAATTAAAACCCAATTTCATGATGTAGATACAGTATTAGCATATGCAGATTTGGATGGTTGACATGTAATTTGTGAACATCTCCAGCATTCAAACCGCACAAATCTATCTGCAACCCCACAACGCGGTACTTTTGACTGTGAAAAAGGTCTATAGGGAAATCTGGTTCTTGGATCTGCCCCCATCTGGGAATATGACGTCATCACATTCTCGAATCTGAAAACCGCCGATAACTGAGGCAGGAGGTGGATTCGAGTATTACCTTGTATGAACAACACAGCAGCAGCAGAAGACTGACAGCACTGACTGATCTGAAAAAAAAAAAAAAAAAGAATAGAATAAAATAAATAATGATTCATTGTCAAAGAGGGGTATTTCACTTCTCTGGGGTATTAACTAACATATTTAGATCACCATGTTACCTTTTATTGGTTTAAAAATAGTATATTTGCCAAAAACAATGTATTGACATGTTTAATCAGTTTCACTTTCGTCTTTGACTGTCTGGGTTTCCCCTCGTTTTGCTCCCTTCACTCCCCCTTCAGAGCGCTATCACAACACAATCAGTGCACGTCCCGCTAATGAAACTACCACACATCACATCAGGTTTGTCAAGTTGCTGTGTACAGTTTTGTATCATGTTTTTGTGTATTTATTGAGAATTGTCGCGTGGGAACGTGGGTGACGTAGGGTTGTGGGCGGAGCCTTGTACAGAATCTTACAGCTAAACATAAGGAGGGTTTGAATAGGGCCCACGAGAGATCACTTAATTACTCAGACATGCATGGATAACATCTAAAACCTCATCAGACAAGTTTTTAATGAGGAAACAACATTATAACATGGGAGAAAGCTCAAAAAGTTTGCATAATATCCTCGCTTTAATAAATGTTTCCATAATAAAAACATTTATTAACATTTATTTATTTTTTAATCACATTTTTAAATGTTTACATAATAAAAATGTGATTAAAAAAATATTACACTTAAAAATAAAATGTAATTGTGGAAACCAAGTAAAATGTATTCAGTCTTTATTTCTGACTATGCAAAAATGCTGTACAGATTCTTAGCAGTGTAAATGAGGCTAGAAACAATAGCTGATTCACTGCAAAAACTCAAATGTAGCCAAGTTAAGATGATTTGAATTAAGAAAGTTTTTATCAGGATCTGGGTAATTTTTCAAGTAAAATGATGAAGACTTTTTTTGTACTTAAAATATGAAAATATATCCTGATACACTTAAAGGTGCATTGTTTAACTTTTCTGGTGGAGGGTCTGTCAAATTCTTGCTTTGTCTGGGTTGGTTCACAGTATGGCATTAAACCTTTTTATTTCCATGGAGATCAAACCAGACCAAGTTACAGGTCAGATCTGTGGAGAGGCGACCCGCTCACAGTCAGAATGTCTGTTTTTTAAGGTATTTTTGAGCTATAAAACCTCCTGTAATTGAATAAATGTAAAGTAGAGCTGTTTAATGTCATATTGTGGAACATTCTAGGCAGAACAATGACATATCCATAGAAACAAGCAGGTGACGGATCTCCAAACAAAATGTTACACAATACACCTTTAAAATAACTCACTCAAGTAAAGTAAAATGTTCTTAATTTAAGTCATTTTAACTTCGGTAGAAATTGCTTTTGCAGTGTTGTATATTTGTAAATACATTTTCAGTTTAGATTCTAGTATTTTTTGGTCGATTGTGTGGGTTTGAGTGAGTTGTCTTGTCAGGAAGTGTAGTTTCCGTTAACACAGAAAAAGCTCTTGTTTTATTAGCCGTCCCAGAATGCTTTGTGCTTCCTGTCGAGATGTCACCATGTCTAGTCAAAGTTTCAGCTGCAGCAGTCTGTGATAGTGTGACCTAAAGACGCACTGCAGAACTTTACTGTAGCGGGAGTGGAGATGCTATTGCTTTGCCAGGAATGTTCCACAGTGTGGCATTAAACTTATCTTACAGTTACAAATATAGACGATCAGTCAAAGGTTTGGACTCACCTCTGATTCAGTGTTTTGTTTTGGTTTTTTTTATATATATATATCTTAACTACTTTTAACATTTTATATACACACAGAAAACATCAAATATATGAAGTAAAAGTATAAAAAGTCTTAAAAATTATAACCAAAACATATAGAAAAGACACCGAACGAGAGAGTGTGTCCAAACTTTTGATTGGCAGTGTACATTTTGCTCAAAAAGAAAAAAAAAACCCAAAAAATTAAAAGAGGGGATATAATGCAAAATTGACTTTCTTGAGCTTTCTACCATGTTATAACGCTGTTCCCTCATCAGAAACACGCCTGAAGAGGTTTTAGATGTCATCCATGCATGTTTCAGTAACTTAGCGATCTCTCCCGGGCCCTTTTCAAACCCTTCACTGTGAGATCCTGTACAAGGCTCCGCCCACAAGCCTACATCACCCACGCTCCCACACGAGAATTCTCCATAAATATACAAAAACATGATACAAAACTGCTATGCACGCTGACTGTGCTGTGATTGCGCTCTGAAGGGGAGTGACTCAGCATGGGGAGGAAAGAGAAGGGGGACTCGAGAAACAAAAGTGAAACATGTTAATACGTTGTTTTCCGTGAATATAGCATTTTCAGAAAAATAAAAGGTAACATGGTGATCTAAATATGTTCTGTGTCATATTGTGGAACATTCTAGACTAAGTAGTAACATCTCCATGGAGACAAGCAGGTGGCATATACCCTCAACCAGAAAAGCTAGTCTTTAATTTAATATTATTTTTGAATTAACAATAATACATATCTTTACTATTCTTCCCACAATGTTTAAAGGTTTTCAAAATAATTTAGTTTTAATTTAGTTTTTAATCCAGATGCCCTCCCATTTATAACCAGCCACAATACTCAGCAGTACCCTCAGATGGGATTCAAACTGGTGACCATCTGGTTTGTGTGCAAAAGCTTCACCCACTATACAACCCCCTTTGACACTATACTGAATAATGACATTATTATGAGGCTTTAAAAGACATTTCCTCTGTTTATCTGAGGCAATCTCCCATGATGCTTTGCAGAAGTTCAGGTAGACTGTGGTGAACCGACTTCCTAGAAAATATAAAGGCGACTGTTACTTAATCTAGTGTCCTCTGCTAATACTACCCTCGTTGTTTTAAAATATGCTGAAAATATTAGCACAATATCTTGAAAAAAATGTAATTTTTGCAAGCTTTTGTAAGCTTAAAGAAACATTTGATTTGATTTCATACTTTTATACTCTTTTGTATGATTATTATTATTATTATTATTTTTTTTTTTTTTTCTGATCTGTTCTAATGTTGTTTCCTCCTCAAAAACAGACCTGAAGTTGTGTTTGTTTCATTCACACATGTTTAACACACAAACCTGCAGATTTAGGGTTTGGAGTTCTTCTCTCAAACTGAAAAACACTCTGTTCCACCTTGTGATGTCATGTGGTAATACAGGAAGTGCTCCACTGAGTTTTTAAGATATGTACACCTTCACTAGAATCATTTGGGTAATTTCAGACCTGGAATTGCCGATCTCTACTGAACAAAAGGTAAAAGGAGCTGTTAACTTGAAAACTACTGCTTCATGACATCACAAAGTTGAACAGAGCATTCTGAGCTTTGGAGATGTAAACAGACTAATAATAAAGTACATTTTAAATCAGGTAACAACATTATAACATGACTTAAAACTCAGAAGAGTCCATTTTGTGTAATATAGGACGTTTAAAGAAGCTATAATTGTTTTGAAAATGAAATAACATTCTGTTTCATAAGAACATAGTTTTTGGTATACTTTATTCATTAGTGTAAAAATTGAGTTTTAAATAGTTCCATAATCACACTTTGTACAGTACAGTTGGGAATCTTATGAATTCACATGAGGTAATTTCACAGATGATGAAAGAAGGAACTGGAACCTAAAAACGATGGTTTCTGTCACAAAAGTTGCTGCGTAATGACGCCTGTTGGAGCACTGCACTGTTTAAAATGAGTCTGTTTGAGGTGAACAGACTTTAATAATAATAATAATAATAATAATAATAATAATAATAATAATACATTTTATTTCAAGGCGCCTTTCTTGACACTCAAGGTCACCGTACAAAGACACACAATAAAACAGGCAATAAATACTAAATAAAACAGAGAAAATGGACAATGCAAATACAAGTAAAGTATAACAATCAGCAAGTGGGGTAAGCTATTTTAAAAAGATGAGTTTTGAGTCTGGATTTAAAAATGGGTAATGATTCAATGTTCCGGAGGTCTGGGGGGAGTGAGTTCCATAGATGGGGAGCAGAGCGGCTGAAGGCCCTGCTCCCCATGGTGCTGAGCCGAGCAGAAGGGACTGTGAGGTGGATGGAGCGGGAGGACCTGAGTGAGCGGGTGTGTGTGGTGACATGAAGGAGTTCTGTGAGATAAGGAGGAGCCAGGTTATGGATAGACTTGAATGTGAGGAGTAAGATTTTGAATTGAATGCGATATTGAACAGGGAGCCAGTGAAGTTGCTGCAAGACCGGGGTGATATGGTGAATAGAGGGGGTTTTGGTGATAATCCGAGCTGCAGAATTTTGGAGAAGTTGTAGTTTGTGAATACTTTTTTGGGGGAGACCATACAACAGAGAATTACAGTAATCGAGACGTGAAGTGACCAGGCTATTGACAAGGATGGCGGCTGTGTGAGGGGTGAGTGAGGGACGGAGACGGTTGATGTTTCTGAGGTGAAAGTAGGCAGTGCGTGTGATATTGTTGATGTGTGACTGGAATGAAAGAGTGCTGTCCAGGGTGACACCCAAGCTCTTTACCTGAGGGGAGGGAGAGATGGAGGAATTGTCAATAGTGATTGAAAGGCTGTCTATTTTGTGTAATGTAGATTTTGTGCCAATTAGTAGGATTTCAGTTTTATTGCTGTTTAGTTTTAGAAAATTGGAGGAGAACCAGGATTTTATTTCCTGAAGGCAGTGGGTGAGGGAGGAGGGTGGGAGGATGTTGGATGGTTTGGAGGAGATATAGAGCTGGGTGTCATCTGCATAACAGTGGAAATGTATATTGTGTTTTCTGAAAATGTGACCAAGGGGAAGGAGATAGATGATGAATAGCAGGGGGCCAAGGACTGAGCCTTGGGGAACACCTGAGGAAAGAGGGTAGTGCTGGGAGGAGTATGTGCCAAGTTGGATGTACTGAGAGCGGGTGGAAAGATATGAGATGAACCAGTGGAGAGGTGTGTGTGAGATACCAATAGAAATAAGTCTGTCAATGAGGGTGGTGTGAGTGATTGTGTCAAAAGCTGCACTTAAATCCAGTAAAATGAGTATTGTTAAAAACACAGAGGAGCTACATGGAATACCACAAGACCACCTATGAGACTAGCATTTTCAGAGCTGGACTAAACATCTAGTCCTGGTTTGCTCCAGGTTTGGGCCTGGCTTAGTCCTGATTGGTTTAGTCCTGTTACAGTCCTGTTACAGTCCTGTTACAGTCCTGTTATAGTCCTGTTACAGTCCTGTTACAGTCCTGTTACAGTCCTGTTACAGTCCTGTTACAGTCCTGTTACAGTCCTGTTATAGTCCTGTTATAGTCCTGGTTTTGTCCAGTTATAGTCCTGGTTTAATCCTGGTTTAGTGCTGTTATAGTCCTGTTATAGTCCTGGTTTAGTTCTGTTATAGTCCTGGTTTAATCCTTTGTTTAGTTCTGTTATAGTCCTGTTATCGTCCTGGTTTAGTTCTGTTATAGTCCTGTTATAGTCCTGGTTTAGTTCTGTTATAGTCCTGTTATAGTCCTGGTTTAGTTCTGTTATAGTCCTGTTATAGTCCTGGTTTAGTCTTTGTTTAGTTCTGTTATAGTCCTGTTTTAGTTCTGTTTTAGTCCTAGTCTAGTCCTGATCTAGTCCAGGTTTAGTCCCAGTTTTGATGGAGCGTTTGAGTAAATATAAATGCAGTTTTAAGTAAACTTGATGTAAGAATCAAATGAGGCTGTAAAATCATGTATGAACCAAGTAAATACGGGTTTAGATGTTTTATGTTATGATCCTCTACAGAAGGTCTGATCGAGACTCATAAAACCAGGCTGTAAAACTGATTTGGAGAAGTGGATTACCGAATCAAACTTGCACAATGTCAGAATTTTACAGTTTAGTTTCTTCGAAAACAAAAAGCAGAAGCAGTGAGTCTACAAAACAAATCTACAAATACCACCACCACTTTTACTACTACTACTACTACTGCTACTACTGCTACTACTACTACTACTACTACTACTACTACTACTACTACTAGTCAATACCAGCAAATCAGGTCTAAACATGGACTAAAATTCAGGCCAAAATTCAGATCAAATCAGGACCAAACCAGGTCTAAATAAACCTAAACTAAACTAGGATTAAATGTGAAGTAAACAAGATTTATATCTGGACCAGGACTAAACAAAATCTGACAAGACTCCAGACCATACTTGGACAAAACCAGGACAAACCTAATCTAAACCAGGACTAAAGAAGAACTAAACCAGGGCTAAATCAAGCTCTAAACCAGGTCTAATTCATGTTCAAATCAGGTCTTAACTAGGACTGAACCAGGTCTGCATAAACTGAAACTAAAGTAGAACTAAACCAGGTCTAAATGCAGATTAAATTTGGACTAAACCGTGTACTAAACTTGGACTAAACCAGGTACTAAACTTGGACTAAACCATCTCTAAATGCAGATTAAACTTGGACTAAACCCGGGAACTAGACTTGGACTAAACCTGGACTAAACCAGGTCTAAATGCATCTTAAACTTGGACTAAACCAGGTCTAAATAAACCGAAACTGAACTAGGACTAAACCAGGTCTAAATGTGGATTAAACTTGAACTAAACCGGGTACTAAACTTGGACTAAACTGGGTCTAAATCTTGACAAAACAGGGTCAAAACCAGGTCTAGATGCAGATTAAACTTGGATTAAACCGGGTTCTGAACTAGAACTAAACCATGTTTGAATAAACTGAAACTAAACTAGGACTGAACCAGGTCTAAATGCAGATTAATCTTGGTCTAAACCAGGTAATAAACTTGGACAAATCCAAGTGGTCTAAATCTGGACAAATAAAAACACTGCGTTACCCACTTGAATGTATCATATTTAGTCTCGATTCGGGCCCACAACTTGGTCTTCTTCTCTTGTTTGTTGCTTCATTCGCTCTGGTCTGAACCTTTCTTCGGAAAAACTCAAATGAAACAATTGACTTACACCTAACAAAGAGTAGAATAAGAAGCCACAGGTGGGAGGAGGAAGTGAGGAGGTGCGAACAAACCACGCAAGAACACGCACAAACTTATATGCAGCTCAAAAATGCATTTAAGTTACAATGGTGGATACAGACAGACAGATATTTTAGGAACATGCAAATATTGTAATGAAATAGTGATAAAAATGTGTAAAAATGAGTGGCTGGGTGTGAGATAGTTGGAAGAAAATTTTGAAGGAAATGACGTGAACAAAACCACGATATCCGCTGAAAAAGAGAAAGGTTTCAGAGTTATAACTTTTTTTTTTTTCGTCTTAAAGGGCCCATATGACACTATTTTCTGATCTACGTTCTAATATTGTTTCCTCTTCACAAACAGACCTGGAGTTGTGTTTTGTTTCATTCACACATGTTTAACACACAAACCCTGCATATTTAGGCTGAGTTCTTCTCTGAAACAACAGAAAACAGTCTGTTCCAACTTGTGATGTCATGTGGTAATACAGGAAGTACTCCGCTGTGTTTTTAAACTCCACACGGCTTCACTAGAATCGTTTGGATGATTTCAGCCAGGTAAAAGGAGCTGTTCACTTGAAAACGGCCTGCAGGAGCCATACGTGGGTTTTTCTGTAGTTTCTCCTGCTTGTCTATGTGCATGCACTTTATTCCTGTGCACTACACTGCGGTGTCTGGGGGGGGTGGCACGGTGGCCTGGTATTTTAACAGGAAAGATTTGCGTATAGAAGCAATCGGGGAATGGCTACGGACCGCAGCAGCTTTAAAGTGCGTCTACCATCTCAAGCAGTAACCGTATATATATGTGCATTTGCTCCGAGTTAGGCTCCACAGTGTTTCCACCCGTGTCTTATTACCCTGCCGCGGCGCGTGGGATAAGCTTTTAGATACATACACTGCAATGCTACCACTTCATTACATCATAAGGTGCAACAGAGCATTTTGAGCTTTGAAGACGTAGACAAACTAATAATAAAGTGTTACTCAAACATGTGAATGAAACAAAACACAACTCCAGGTCTGTTTTTGATGCGCTAACAACTTTATAACATGACTTAAAACTCACAAGAGTCAATTTTGCGTAATAAAGGGCCGTTAACTGAGGACTATAAGTTAAAGCTGCATTGTGTAACTTTACTGATGGAGAGTATGCTTGTTTCCACCTGCTTGTCTCCATGGAGATGTGATTGCTTTGCCAAAAATGTTCCACAGCATGGTATAATTAAACCTACCTATGCCCATGCGGTCTAGCCGATGATGGCACCAGGCCATGTTAAAGGTCAGATCTGTGGAGAGGCGACATCGTGCATAATGAGAAGGCAAGGTATTGTTGATCAGTAAAAATACATGCAAGATAAATATGTTTAATGCCTTACTATGAAACATTCCAGACAATAACATAACATCTCCATGGAGACAAGGAGACAGAGAACCCCCGACCAGAAAAGTTACACAGGTCACCTTTAAGTTCAATAACGATTGTGCATTCTTTTGTAGGACTACCAATATTCTCTCATTTAAATTACAGCCCCTTGAATGTGGTTAGTCGACCTGCCTCATTACCAGAAGGTTGCCGGTCCAATTCCAAAAGACTTTTTCTTTGGAGTTTGCATGTTCTTCCTGTGTCTTGCTATTACTATATTAGAACTGCTATACTACTACTACTACTACTGCTACTACTACTACTACTACTACTACACCATAACTAATTAACCAAGCTATTTATTTACACAGGTCAAAGGTCAAGCTCTTCTAAAGAATTGTGTTATTTTTATTTGTTTTGCTAAACTGTTTTTAACTTAAACTTCATCAAATGAGCAAAAAAGACAATGCAGACAATAAGTCCTATCCATGGGTGTTAGAACAATGAGAAATCAAGTCGGTTGCCATGGTGATTAACAATTTAATATGAAATATTATATCATTTTACTAACCTGAAACTCGTGTATAGGTTAAATGTGTATGTATGCTACCTGATTTGTAGTTACTTCTTCTATTTTAGTCACTTTACTGGCCGAAATGTTACGCAGCGAGACTTTAATTACGCCAGTGCCACTGCTCCGGTCTGCTTCCCCAAACTGCCGTGTACCATAGCGACCTGATGATAATAAAAGTACTCATTAACTTGTGAGTTACGCAACCCCTTTCTGTGTCTGCAGTCACCGGAGTCAGTCAGTCAAAAACCTCAGCTCTCATAACGCTTTTTTAAATCACCAAACCAGGAAGTAAACCGGTTCTTTCATTTCCTTAAACTGTACGCGTGAGATTTACGCACAGACGCCGCTCCGTGACAACTCAAACCTCCGATGCCACAAAAAGGTAAGAAAAGGATCCGAAAAAAGCTCACAATACAATCTGTAATTCATATTTTGACGCTGTTTGTTTATTTTGCTTGTTGCGAATCCGTTGGAGGTTAAGTTAATAGTTTTCTAATGGTCAAAGTCTTAAAAGTCGTAAAACCGCTTATTGCTATTACGCACGCATTTTACATGAATTAAACGTGCTTCGTACAAAGTTAACGCACGTTAGCCGAAACTTATAAGTGTAATAGAATACGAAAATGTCTGAAAAGTCTGTGTTTTTAAGCAAATGAGATGAGGCAGCGGAGTTTTGTTGAGAATTTTCAGGATTGCAGCGCGCATAACAGGTGATCCGGGAGGAAGGATTAGTATTATACTGGACTTTACACTTCATTAATGTTGTTATAATTAAATAAACGGTCATTCTACGCTGTGGTGTTCGTTATAAGGGAAAATGAACCGTAAATGCGCAAACAGGCTACCAAAACATATATTTTCTTGAGTTATATGTTCAAGAATGACCTTATTATATCTGAGTCTTGCAGTTGACCAGTACGTGTTGTTGTATTTTCGATTACGGACTTAACTAGACTTAACTTTTCTACTGTTGTAAATTATTGCAGGTAAAAAAAATAAGACGTTTTTGAATCTTGGACCAATGTCTTTTACAAGTACACGTAAACAGGTGAGACAGGTTAGTTTTACCCTACTGATGTTGTGTTGTTGCAATAGTAATCCTGTCTTTTAATGTCTTTTACAAGTACACGTAAAAGACATTGGTCCAAATTATTGTCACTTTCAATATAGAAACTCAGGGAGAAGCGTCAGAGTAAAGACTGTGTGAATGGGCCTAAATTTTTTTTTTTTAATATTTATTATTACGATATACGTTTTTTTATTTGCTCTTTGTTATTCTAATATATTGTGATGTGTGCGCTACTGTGTCCAGATGTAAAAGTAATTGTGCGTAAATAAAACGTGCATTACAGAAGTAGTGTTGTACAGTATTTGGTGTCAAAGTGTAGTCTGAAGTAGTCTGAGGAATTTGTGCATTTATTTACAAATATAAAACCCTCTACTACTACTACTGCTGCTGGTGTTACTGCTGCAACTGTTACTACTATTACTACTACGACTTCTAATGCTACTACTACTACTACAACTGCTACTGCCGCTGCTACTACTGCTACTACTACCATTACTACTACTACTACTACTGCTACTAGTACTACTGTTGCTACTGCTGCTACTAGTACTAGTACTAATAATCATAACAATAATACATTTTATCTAGAAGCTAAAACATAAATTACTGTTTAAGACCAAAAGCAAAGCAAAGTATGAACTCTATTTGCAGACGGATCTAAACCTGTCAGTGTCTGAGGGCAGGGCTGAGACTCTGAGCTGCAGAGTCACTTACAAGAAAGAAAGAAGAACGAAAAGACAGAAAGCGCACAGAAAAACACCACAGTCTGAGAGATTGGATGATGAAATTCCATCAGTTTGGAATGGAAAACTGCATTTTGTTGAGGAAAACCAAAATTGTGTTTAGGATTTTAGACTTCATTGATCCACAAGGGAAATGACTTTGGACACAGTAGTTCACACATCACATTATATTACAATAACAAAAGAGTTCTGTCGCCATAGAGATGCTTTTGTGTTGGAATGTTCCATAGTACTGCAATTAACTTCTTATCTATCTTGCTTTTCTTCAGTTAGGTTTGTTTTGCTAAAATATACTTTGAAAAACTTGCATTCTTACTGTGAGTGGGGTCGCCTCTCCACAGATCTGACCTGTAACTAATTTTCCAAGTGGCGTCTCCTGCTTGTTTCCATGGAGATACACGAACAGTCAAAAGGTTGGAGACATTTTTTCATTCATGTTTCTACTTTATTTCCATGATTATTTACATTGTAGATTCTCACTGAAGGCATCAAAACTATGAACGACACATAAATAAATAAAGTTAACAAAAAATCAACTCAAAATAACTTGCTTTAAATGTTTTTAAAATATTCACCCTTTACTTTGAATCCTGCTTTGCACTTTTGGCATGTCGTGACCCTGAAATCTCACAGCTGTGAAGTGAAAACTATTTCCTGAGAAGGGTGGATACTTTTGAGGATCTGAATCTTAAATATGTGAACAAAATATTGAGTTATTTCACTTTTTTCTTTACTACATAATTCTTTATATCCTGCTTCATATATTTGGATGTTTTCTGTGTGTGTTTATAAAATGTAGAAAGTAGTAAACAAAGAAAAAAAAACATTGAATGAAAGGCATGTCCTACTACTACTACTACTACTACTACTACTACTACTACTACTACTACTACCACTACCGCTACTATTACCACTACCACTGCTACTGCTACTACTACTACTACTACTACTACTACTACTACTACTACTACTACTACTACCACTACTACTACTACTACTACTACTACTACTACTACTACTACCACTACCGCTACTATTACCACTACCACTGCTACTGCTACTACTACTACCACTGCTACTGCTACTACTACTACCACTACGACTACTACTACTGCTGCTACTACTACTACCACTACGACTACTACTACTGCTACTACTACCACTACTACTACTGCTACCACTACTACTGCTACTACCACTACTACTACTACTGCTACTACCACTACCACTACTACTACTGCTACTACTACTACCACTACTGCTTCTACTACTACTACTACTACTACTACTACTACTACTACCACTACTGCTTCTACTACTACTACTACTACTACTACTGCTGCTGCTGCTGCTGCTGCTGCTACTACTACCGCTTCTACTACTACTACTACTACCACTACCACTACTACTACCACTACCACTACCACTACTACTACTACTACTACTACTACTACTACCACTACTACCACTACTACTACCACTACCACTACTACTACTACTGCTACTACAGCTACTGCAACTACCACTGCCGCTACCACTACTACTACTACTACTACTACTACTACTACTACTCAAAACACTCAGGACACTGTACACTGTATTGGCATTAAACAGCTGAACACAAACTCATAATGCAAAACTAAACTAGATGATGTACTGTGGAACATTACATGCAAAACAATAACATCTCCATGGAAACAAGCAGGTGTTGGAAACAAATTCACCTAGCCCTGTAGACAATTACAGTGGTGGATGAAGTACTCAATTTTGTTACTTAAGTAAAAATACAGATACAAAGGTAAGAAGTTACTCAAGTAAAAGTATCACATGAAAAAACTACTTAAGTTAAAGTATTAAAGTACCTGTTTAAAAATGTACTTTAAGAGTAAAAAGTATTTTGCAGAGATTAAAGGATTAAATGTGATTCTGAAAAAGAATTTGGCTGATTTTAAGTGATTCAATTGATTTCTTAAATTTTCTAGCCGCTTTTGTGTATTTGTGTTTTTGGTTTGCTCAAAGTCGGGACGTTAACTCAAATTAAAAATAACGTCTCAGCCATTTCAGCAGGTCTCAAACCATAAAGAAAAGTACTTTTAACTTTTCAGTCCAGATTTAAAATGTAGTAGAAAGTACAGATACCTGCTCTCAAATTATTGTACTTTTACTTTTACTTTTGTACTTCGTTACCTTCCACCACTGGTTAATTACAACAATTCAGATTTGGGTAACACTGTGCTTAATTGTGCGCTCATACTTTTTATAGTATGACAGGAAATGTGCAAAAACTGATAAAAATAGAGTCTCTGAGGGAAGTGGAGTTTTGAATGCTACAAACAAACACACACCAAGTACAAATGAACTCAGATGTCACCACTTTGGTATGACACCTTCACCACTTCTGCAAAACTGAGGCTATAATTTGTTTTAAGTTATTATATTACAATGATTCAGTCTGATCTGATGATAATGTTATACACCACTGAAAATACACTGTTTAAAGGTGCATTGTGGAACTTTTCTGCACGATGGAGGGTCTGTCAAACGCTTTTCTCTGTGTTGATGTTATTGCTTCGTCTGGAATGTTTCACAGTATGGTGTTAAGCCTTTCTATCGCCATGGAGACCAAACCAGACCAAGTTACAGGTCAGAGTGCCTGTTTTTCTAGGTATTTTTGAGCTGTAAAACCACCTGTGATTGAATAAATGTAAAGAAGAGCTCTTTAATGTCATACTGTGGAACATTCCAGGCAAAGTAATGACATATCCATAGAAAAAAGGTGACGGACCCTCCACTAAAAAAAAGTGCATCTTTAAGACTGTAAAAATCAGATGCAGCGTGTTTAAAAACGTCATCTGAATTTTTGAAATAACATAATTTTCCTCCACAAACTAAATCTGGTTTAATCCTTGTTTAGTCCTGAGTTTGACCTGTCTTACTTCTGGTTTAGTTCTGGTTTAGTCCTGAGTTAGACCCAGTTTAGTCCTGAGTTAGTCCTGGTTTAATCCTGGGTTAGTCCTGGAATAGTTCTGGTTTGGTCCTGAGTTAGACCTGGCTTAGTCCTGGTATAGACCCAGTTTAGTCCTGAGTTAGTCCTGGTTTAATCCTGGGTTAGTCCTGGAATAGTTCTGGTTTGGTCCTGAGTTAGACCTGGCTTAGTCCTGGTATAGTCGAGTAAGATCTGGTTTAGTCCTGAGTTACTCCTGATTAAGTTCTGTTTAGTCCTGGTTTAGCCCTGATTTAGTCCTGGCTTAGACCTGGTCTTGAGTTTGACCTGGTTCAGACCTGGTTTAGATCTGGTTTAGACCTGGCTTAGACCTGGTTTAGACCTGGTTTAGTCCAGGTTTAGTCCTGGTTTAGACTTGGTTTAGACCTGTTTTAGACCTGGGTTTGTCCTGAGTTTGACCTGGTTTAGTCCCAGTTTAGACCTGGTTTAGTCCTGAGTTTGACCTGGTTTACTGGGTTAGTAAAAAGAGCAGATGAAAATAAAAGAAATGTAGTTTAGAACATTAGATCAACTACAGAGTTAGCAAAGGAAATCATCTACAAAAATTCCACTCCCTTGTGATTTATTAAGTCCGTCCATTCAAATTCGTCTGCGCCCTGTAATAAATGGAATAATGCAGTGCCTTGTGCACACAGTAATGAAAATGAAATCATAAAAATGCTTGTGATAGCTGCTCAGATATGATGGAAATCAAAAGGAATGTATTAGTTTACACCTGTGCAGGGAGCTGGCCTGGAGCCTGATTATACAAAGGATCTAACCTAATCTAAGAGTCCATTCTCTGGACCAGCTTTATTGTTTACAAAGCTATAATATTATTTCCATCTGAGAAACCAGGCAGATGCTGTGAAGAAACCTGCTCAGTCCTGGTTCAGTCCTGGTTCAGTCCAGGTTTACTCCTGGGTTAGATCTGATTTAGTTCTGGTGAATTCTGGTTTAGTCCTGGGTTTGACCTGATTTAGTCCTAGGTTAGACCTGGTTTAGTCTTGGGTTAAACTTGGATTAGTCCCGAGTTAGACCTGGTTTAGTCCTGGTTTTGTCCTGGGTTAGACCTGGTTTAGTCTTGGTTTAGTCCTGGTTGAGACCCAGTTTAGTCCTGGTTTAGTCCTGGACCTGGTTTAATACTGGTTTAATCTTGGTTTAGTCCTGGGTCAGACCTGGTTTGGTCTTGGGTTAGACCTGGTTTAATTCTGGGTTAGTCCTGCTTCAGTCCTGGGTTAGACCTGGTTTAGTCCTGGGTTAGTCCTGGTTCAGTCCTGGGTTAGACCTGGTTTAGCCCTGGTTTAGTCCTGGGTTTGACCTGATTTAGTCCTAGGTTAGACCTGGTTTAGTCTTAGGTTAAACCTGGATTAGTTCTGAGTTGGACCTGGTTTAGTCCTGGTTTGGTCCTGGGTTAGACCTGGTTTAGTCTTGGTTTAGTCCTGGTTTAGTCCTGTGTCAAACCTGGATTAGTCCTGAGTTAGACCTGGTTTCACCTTGTGACCTACTTTAATTCTGGTTTAGTTCTGGTTTAGTTTTGAGTTAGATCTGGTTTAGTTCTGGTTTAGTCCTGGTTTAATCATGGGATAAATCATTTTCGTACTTTGCAAATTAAATACAACTATGATTCCTTATTGTGACGATCGCAATTGTAAATATATTGTTCCTTCCAGTTCGGCAGCAGACCGGGGTTTACTGACGGGGATCAATGGGCTGAGGGGGCGGGCGAGACCAGGATGAGCGCTGAGCCGCTATTGGAGGAGCTGCTGATTAAACGGTCGCAGCAGAAGAAGAAAACATCTCCACTGAACTACAAGGAGAGGCTGTTTGTGCTAACCAAGAGCACGCTAAGCTACTACGACGGACGGAGCGAGGTGAGGAGCTACTCTGGGTTCAGCAAAGGTTCTATACTTGGACTGCATTTATACATGGACATGGCTAACCCGCTAGCCGCCACGCTCCAAATAGGAAGTGAACATGGGGGTGCTTCCAGCCTAGTCTACTGAAAAACCGCCACCCCTTCTCTCCATCATTTTGGTCTTAAAATGTTCATATTAACCTGCGCTACATGATCCTGGTGTTTTTATTTCACTATTTTGTCTCTAAATCAAGATATAAACATTAATAACAGACAAATCAGGTGTCTTCTTTTCCCGAGGTTCCACAGGTTTGACTAACAGCATTGCTAAGTGCATGCTCCCTGCGGTGTGGGCGGGAAAGGGCGTTACCTTAAACAGCCTTGCTCCGGATTGGTTCTTTGGTTGCTATGATACTCACGTTCGGAATTCCTTATATAGAACTCATCTCCAAATTCGCCCCTGAACTGCTTATAAGCTTTGATGAGCTTCATTTGACTGGAACCGAACGCTATGGTGTCGTCACACTCCTTTAGTCCACTTCTTTGTACAGTCTATGGTTGTATATTCTAAAGTACTTGGTAAAAACTACGCTCAAACTGTTGGTTGGTTTGATCCCAGTTCTAACCAGTGCGTACTGTTGTCGTGTCCCTGGGCAAGACACTTCACACACCTCACCTATGACCATGAGTGATTGTAAAGGTCAGAGGGGCCATGAGTCCACCCCAGGGCAGCTGTGACCACCACAAACTGTATAAAGAAGTGGACATTTTGGTATATTTTACTAATTTTGTTACAGTGCTAGTTTTTATGCAACACATTTGACATTTTCACTGTTCTGATGATTAAAATGGGCGTTTTCCATTTTAACTTTGCACAAGAAGTGGTTTAACAAAGACCTTTAGTATCACAGCCATGATTTAGACTTTGTTTTTTACTGAACCATATCGAATCAATTTGAAGTATATCGAATCGAAAGGCCACCGTATCAAGATTTGTATCGTATCGAGGCCTACGCACCAAGGTATGTATTGTATCGGCAACTTCGTAACGATACCCAGCCCTAGTGATGGCACCCACAGCATTCGGCTCCAGTCAAATGAAGCTCATCGAGGCCATGGTTATAGGGGTGAATTTTGTGACTAGAAAGTAAATGGAGTCGATGCACCCGTAAGCGTGCCCTGCTCACTTCCTTTTTATAACGCGGTTAGTGGGTTAGCAATGTCCATTAATATTTACAGTCTACGGTGACCACAGAAGTATCTTAAAATTATTACATTAAAGTATGAACCATGACGTCAGTGTAGCAGAGGAACTGATCTGGTCTGATTTATAACTGTACAGTTTTTTTTATTTGCAAAATCTTAACTCTTAACTTGATTTTTTCTGAACATTTTAGAAGCGCTTCAGAAAAGGCCTGATTGAACTGAGTCGAATCAAATGTGTGGAGATCGTGAAGAACGGAGGAACTGTCATCCCCTGTCAGAACAAGTATCCATTTCAGGTACAGCTCTGTTCTACATGTCTAAAGAGGGAACTATATAAAAGAAGATCCTGGTTTAGTTCTAGTTTAGTCCTGGTTTAGTCCTGTGTTAGACCTGGTTTAATCCTGATTTAGTCCTGGGTTAGCCCTGGTTTAGGCCTGGTTTAATCCTGGGTTAGATCTGGTTTAGTCCTGGTATAGTCTCTAGGCCACGGGCTAGGATAGTCACGTGTGCACCCCCCCCCACAACCCTATAAATTTAGTATCACTGGAAACCTTGGGATGTCTAGATTACAATTATAACTGGTAACAGTAAAAAAACTGGGACTTGCTATGACAAATCAATAGTTTTATTGATTTGTCATGAAATGGCTGAATGCGAAACCTGTGATTTCACCACATGATACAAAGACTCAGTAAATCATCAATTTTTCACTTAAATAAACATATAAGGCATGAAATGAAAGCGAACTCTGTGCCAAATCATTCCCTTTTTAAATGATATGTCTGTGTTAATTGTGTCTGAAGATATGCTTTAGTGAAGTATGACACCATATAAACAATAAATGCTCGTATGACAATACATGATGAATATGACAATAGTTCTGTTTTCATCATAATTCTACATACATTTGCCTAAACTATATGCACAACAAGAAAGCCCAATCTCTCAGCTTTGATCTCATGCCAAAAGTAATCTGGTAGGACAAATACTAGCAAAGATATCATATGTTTTACCTAGTGATCGATAAAACACTTAAATGAATGCTGAAGATCGCATCATCACTTCAACTTGAATTATATATTATTAAAATGTATTTAACTTGAAATAAAATTGAAATGCCATAGGTTTTAGGGTATCAACAAACCTGTACTTCTAATATTCCCAAGTTTCACCCACATACAATGTTTAATATGTCTTAGCAGGTGCAATTACTACCTATCTGGTTCACAGGTGATTTCCTGCCAAAAGAACTTGTAGATATTGCTCAGGAAACTGTGGTAACTGAGGACTTCAGTGAGGACCTGGATGACTTAGATTCAGATCTGGTTTGTGATATCGATGCTGACTTTGAATCATTTGTGGAAGATGAAAGTGACTGTGATTCAGACTGAGATGATCTATGTTACAGGTCAAAATAAATGCACACAAAACTCACTAAAACAAAACGACCAAAAAAAACATGTTCATTAGTTTTCTTTTATGTTTCAGAAACGATAAGTAACAGAATCAGTTATTGTTTTTGACATACGTTTTGAAAGCTTGGCGAGATTGACTTTTTGTGTCAATTTATGTGTTACTGGTTATTGAGTTATTGTGGCACACTGAGACATATCAAACATTGTATATGATGGAAATGAAAGTGGTAATATTGCAAGTGTAGGTTTGTTGATACCTCGAAACATATGGCATTTCAATTTTTAAGCTGAATATGGGATCATTATGCGATCTTCAGCATTCATTTAAGTGTTTTATCGATCACTAGGTAAAACATATGATATCTTTGCTAGTATTTGTCCTACCAGATTACTTTTGGCATGAGATCAAAGCTGAGAGATTGGGCTTTCTTGTTGTGCATATAGTTTAGGCAAATGTATGTAGAATTATGATGAAAACAGAACTATTGTCATATTCATCATGTATTGTCATACGAGCATTTATTGTTTATATGGTGTCATACTTCACTAAAGCATATCTTCAGACACAATTAACACAGACATATCATTTAAAAAGGGAATGATTTGGCACAGAGTTCGCTTTCATTTCATGCCTTATATGTTTATTTAAGTGAAAAATTGATGATTTACTGAGTCTTTGTATCATGTGGTGAAATCACAGGTTTCGCATTCAGCCATTTCATGACAAATCAATAAAACTATTGATTTGTCATAGCAAGTCCCAGTTTTTTTACTGTTACCAGTTATAATTGTAATCTAGACATCCCAAGGTTTCCAGTGATACCAAATTTATAGGGTTGTGGGGGGGGTGCACACGTGACTATCCTAGCCCGTGGCCTACTCGGGTTAGTCCTGAGTTAGACTTGGTTTAATACTGGTTTAATCTTGGTTTAGTCCTGGGTCAGACCTGGTTTGGTCCTGGGTTAGACCTGGTTTAGTCCTGGGTTAGTCCTGGTTCAGTCCTGGTTTAGACCTGGTTTAGTCCTGGGTTAGACCTGGTTTAGACCTGGTTTAGTCCTGGGTTAGATCTGGTTTAGTCCTGGGTTAGACCTGGTTTAGACCTGGTTTAGACCTGGTTTAGACCTGGTTTAGTCCTGGTTTAGACCTGGTTTAGTCCTGGGTTAGACCTGGTTTAGACCTGGTTTAGACCTGGTTTAGACCTGGTTTAGACCTGGTTTATTCCTGGGTTAGATGTGGTTTAGTCCTGGGCTAGATCCGGTTTAGTCCTGGTTTAGACCTGGTTTAGTCCTGGGTTAGATCTGGTTTAGTACAGCACCTAAAGACACGCAATATATAAGAGAAGATTTATAGTTATAATTTCATCAGGAAGTTTCTCAATTATAGTTTAACTGTAGTTTTTACTAATCATTTTCTTAATTTAATAATATTATTTGAAATATATAGATGGATCCTACCTGGACGACTGAGGGATTACACAGAAAATATTTGAAATAAAACATCTTCTTAAAGGGCCAGTATTATGATATTTTTGATCTGTTTTTTTATAGCAAAGTTATGTCTTTGTTATAAAACATCTTTAGTCCAGATAACGACTAACTGTTATTAAAATAATCAACCATTACGCATATATATTAGTCAATTACTTCAGAATATTCCAGTTAACCATTTGAACAGCCCAAATGATAACTACACATATTAGAATTGCATTTATGTGGACAAAACAGAAGAGTTTAGAGAAGTTATGTAGAGGCTATTGTTCCTAAAGGTCCCACATCACGCACATTTAACTCTGACCTTTAAGCCATGTTCTAATGTTGTTACCTCATCAAAAATGTACCTGGTTGTGTTTTGTTTCATTCACACATGTTTGAGTAACGCTTTATTATTAGTCTGTCTACATCTCCAAAGCTCAAAATGCTCTGTTCCACCTTGTGATGTCATGAAGCGATAGTTTTCAAGTTATCAGCTCCTTTCACTTTAGTTCAGAAGAGACTGGCAATCCAAATGATCCAGATGATTCGAGTGAAGGTGTGTGGAGTTTAAAAACACACTGAAGCACTTCCTGTATTACCACATGACATCACAAGCCTAAATCTGCAGGGTTTGTGTGTTAAACATGTGTGAATGAAACAAAACACAAGTCCAGGTGTGTTTGTGATGAGGAAACAACATTAGAACATAAATCAGAAAATAGTGTAATATGGGCCCTTTAAAAAATCAATTGTCATGTCAACCAATAAAAAAAATATTGTTTAAATGTAAATAATTGTTAGTTGCAGCCATATAGTTATCAAATAATCAAATAATATAAAGGAAGATGTAATGTTTGCTATAAAATCCACTGTGGTGTTTCAGGTGGTGTACGACAATTCAACACTGTACGTGTTTGCTCCGAGCCAGGACAGCAGGAGCCAATGGGTGCAGAGTCTCAAAGATGGTGCGTTCACACATTTTAACCACAATTTCACACATTTTGTTTTACCGGCCTCTGTCAAACTCAACATATTACTCTACAGACTGTGTTATGACTTAGTCTGGAAATTCCCACGGTATGGATTTAAAGGGCCCATTTTACGATATTTTGTGAATATAATGAGGTCATAATGTTGTTTCCTCATCACAAACAGACCTGGGGTTGTGTTTTTAGTGCTGTCAATTGATTAAAATATTTAATCGATTAAAATATTTAATTGTGATTAATCTCATGAATGTCATAGTTAACTCATGATTAATCGCAAATTAATCTCACATTTTTGTCCCTTGAATCATCATTTTAATTCTCTTATCAACATAGAAAAGTGCACAGGCACCACTTTCTGCAAATGTTTTTTTTTTTTTTATTGCAAACCATAACTATTGTCAGTGAGACACTTTGTGCTGGATGTTCCACTCTCATGTTCCACTTTCATGAAGTGCTCTGCAACAGTGTGAGTGAAGTGCTTCTCTTCTGTCTTCAGAACCGTCAAAGCGACCGTGTAGAGTTCTGTGCTCCACACTCGCACGTGCACAACCGAACTGCAACCGATGACATCATCACACGGCGCTGTTTGTTTACACATTGCGCAGTAGAGCTAACGCTTTTTAGTGGAGAAAATATAAGTCCAGCGGCAGAAATATCTGTTAAACAGTGAGACAGATGTGAGTCCTGCTGTGATACGCTCCTCTGTGAGTTTATGGATATAAAAACAGCTCGGAGCAGTGAGGACACACGGAGACAAGAGGCTATAAAACTTCTGTCTCTGTCACAGTCCTTATCGAAGGTCAGCGCGGATTCGCCGTATGTTTTGGAGCGGACTGTATTCACTGTTTTCCTTGTATGAATAACATCTGCACACACACACACACACACACACACACAGGGCTTGTATAGTGAAGTTGTGCATGTGTGCGTACATGAGCAACCCTCCTCCAGCCGGGACTTCTCTTCCTGTTTACAGCTGGATCCTATATATGTATATATATATATATATATATATAAATGCTCTGTTCCACCTTGTGGAATGTAATCATGTAGTAGTAGTTTTCAAGTTAACAGGTCCTTTTTTGTTCAGTAGGGAGTGGCAGTTCCAGAACCAAAATTATCCAAATGATTCTAGTGAAGGTGAATGGAGTTTAAAAAATTTTGAAACATTTCCTGTATTACCACATGACATCGCAAGGTGGTTAAACATGTTTGAATGAAACAAAACAACTCCAGGTATGGTTATGATGAGGAAACAACATAGTATACCATGTCATATACGACCCAAATTTGAATTGACAAATGTTGAACCAGATCATTTTTATTTGGCTAGACCCAAGAACTCACTGTGTTACAACAGAAATCTGCATTTTAACAATGTTCATTTTAATTGCCCCCATCTGTATTAAATATGACGGGCCTGTTGTGATTTTTTTTTTTTTACATATACATTTATATAATTATGCCTTATTTGACACCAGTCTCTCGCTATTTTGCTACTTATTTTGAATTTATTATTACCATTTATTTTTTACTCTTTGTTATTATATTATATTATGATGTGTGAGCTACTGTGTCCAAATAATCTCCCTTGTGGATCAATAAAGTTTGTTTAAATCTAAGTCTAAGAACAAACTTGCACTGCAAAAAGACTAAAATAACTTAAATTAAGAACATTAAAGGTGCACTATGTAACTTTTTGGTGGAGGGTTCGTCACCTGCTTGTTTCTAAGGATTTGTCATCGCTCTGCCTGGAATGTTCCACAGTATGACATTAAACAGCTCTACCTTACATTTATTATACTCAGAAAAGCATTCTGACTGTGAGCGGGGTCGTCTGGTTTGGTTTCCTTGAAGATAGAAAGGTTTAGTACCGTACTGTGAAACATTCAAGACAAAACAATAACATTTCCACACCATGTCATGGACCCGCCACCAGAAAAGTTACACAATGCAGCTTTAAGTGTAGGAAGATGTTATTAATGCTTTATTAATTAACGTAATCTTAACTTGCCTAGATTTCACTTTTTGCAGCCAAAAACATGAAATAATGTAGAATGAACTGACCTATTTTTTGTTTAATTGCGAGTTTCCCTGTGTTTTGTCTGAGCAGAGATAAAGATGAACTCAACGGTGGTGGCCAAGTTCCACCCTCATTTTTGGCAGGAGGGGGCGTGGGTCTGCTGTCGGCAGGTGGAAAAGATGGCTCCTGGATGTGAAGAGTACAAACTGTTTGGAGACAGTAAGAATCAACAAAAAAACACACAAACTTACATAAGGTTAGGTTAGCCTTATAAGAAATATCGATATATCGTTATACTAAATTTGGTGATACAGTATCGTTATCATTGGCCACTGTGTATATATAAGAGTATTTGGGTTTTTTGGTATCTTTTAGCAATTTTTTTATGACTGCACTACAATTTTTTTGCTTATTTAGTGGAAGGAAACTTGTTTATGCACTGCTGTTTAATACACTTTGACATATTATTTTGATTATTAAAATAAATGTACTTCAAGTTAATTTTGCACAAGTAGTGATTTAACAAAGAATTAAAATAAAATGGGTTTGGTTCTTAAAAAACAGCAGTATATCACAGAGTATCATGTGCAATATATCGATTATCGCATGTATCGCCGTATCGTGATAATATCATATAGTGAGCCATATACTGTATCTAATCAATCATATCGAATCGTGAGGGACCCTGTGATTCCCAGTAGGGCCCGACCGATTTGGATTTTTTTTTGATCCGATATGATACCGATAAAAGGGGCTTTGGAGGTGCCAATAGCCGATATAACAGCCGATATATTTAGTGATGTAAAAATTCACTGTAAATCTTTAGCTGATTATAAACTTAGGTTTTAAATTGATTTATTTAGGCTAAATTTACTGTTATTCTGTATCTTCATGGTCATATTTAAAGACAGTAAGTCGGCCTAATGGCATTTTTTGCATGACATTCTGTCCAGTAAACAAAATAAGTAAACTACCGCTTAGCCTTTAGCGGTAAATGCGTGCGTAATTAATTATATGCGTAAGAGAAAACAAGCTACGTTTCGCAGCTCATCCAAGCTGCTTCTTCAGTTCAGAACTGAAGAAGCAGCTTGGATGAGCTGCGAAACGTATTCGACCAAATAAACTCTGTCCAGTTGACAAATTAAATTTCTCCTTTTGCTATGGATTCTACCTGGACGACTGAGGGATTCTACATACATCTCTATAATTGCGCATGTTTTAGGTTGGTGGGAGAAACCGAAGCACATAGAGAAAACCAACCCAGACACAGGGAGAACATGCAAATTCTACACAGAAACCCAAGCCCAAACACTGTGGGAGTTGAACCGGTAACCTTTCCTGCTGCGAGACAAAAGTACAAACCGCTCAGCCACTGCTTCAGCTCCATGAACCACATTTACCAAAACTCTTTGTATAGCGTGGTGATCAAACAGGAAGTAGCTGTATCACAGTGTGCACAGCGGGTTGAATCACACTCAAGTTGTCGGTTGACTCACTGCACCTGCACAATTTTTGCTTCTCATCCTCTTGTTTTCTTTCTTTTTGTTCTTTCGTTCTTTTATTTGTAGTTTCCAGAAAGCCATTGCCCCCGATTCCAGGAGAGGAGCGGGTAAGAGACTGCACAGACAGATGTAATGTAACTGAAAATGAACTGGAGACATCTCTTTATAACTCTATCCTTCCTCCCTCCTTTGCTTTTTTTCACCCTCTCTCCCTCTCTCTATCTATCCCCCCCTCCTGTCATCTGCCTCTCCATCCTCTCTCTCCCTCTCCTCCTTCTTACGCTCCCTCCACCCCTTCTGTCCGTCTTCTCATCTCCATCCTTATCTCCCCATCTTCTTGCTCTCTGTCTCTGTCTCTCCCCTCCCTCTCTCCCTTCCTCTCCATTTCTCTGTCTGTCTCTCCTCTCTGTCTCTGTTTCACTTTCTCTTTCTCTCTCCCCTCAACTCTCACCTCTCCCTTTTGCTTTCTCTTCCTCTCTCTGTATTTTGATTCTACCCTCAACCCCTCTCTCTCTCTCTCTCCTCCTCTCCCTCTCCCCCTCCTCTCTCTCTCACCTGTTTCTGTTTCTCTCCTACCCCCTCCCTCTCTTCTCTCTCCTTACCCCCTTTCTCTCTTTCCCTTGCCCCTTCTCTCCCTCTCTGTGTCTCTACCCTCATCCCTATTCACTCCTACTTTCCCTCTCAATCTCTCTCCCTCTCTCTCTCCACCCCTTTTCTCTCTCTCTCTTTCTCGCTCTCTCTCCCTCCTTAACTCCCTCTCTCTTCTAAACTTTCTCCATTCCCTCCTCTCTCCCCTCCCTCTCCTCTCTCATCTATTCTCTACATTTCTCTTTCTTCTTATACCTCCATCTCTCACCATTTCTCTCCCCACCCTCTCTGTCTCCCTCTCTCTATCCCTCCTCTCCTCTAATCTTCCTCCCCTCCCTCTCGCTCTCTTTCTCTCCTCTCCCCCTTTCCATCCACCCCTTCCGTCCGTCTCCTCACCTCCATCCCTGTCTCCCCATCATCTTCTCTGTCTCTCCCTTTTCTCTCCTACTCAAAACACACCCTTCTCTCCCGTTCTCTGTCTCTCTCTTTTTCTCTATCTTTCATTCTACCCTCAACTCCTATCCCTCCTCTTTTCCCTCTTGCTCTCTCTCTCCCTCCCCTCTCTCACCTGTTTGTTTCTCTTCTACTCCCCTCCCTCTCTTCCTCTCCCTCCTTCCATCCTCTTCCTCTCCTTATTCTCTCTCTCCCTCTCCGTCTACCTCTCTCCACTTCGCTCTCACTATCCTCCCCTTCCTCTTGATCTCTCTCTACCCTCAACTCCCGGATTTCTCCTCCATCTTTTCTCACCAATCTCTCCCTCCTCTCGCTCCTTAACTCTTTCCTCTCCCTCCGTCCTCCCTCCCCTCCCCCCAGCGTCGCCCGGCCCCCCCCGCCCCCCTCTCTCCCTCCTCAGACCCTCCTCCTCTTCCTCCTCCTCCTCCGCAGCAGCAGGAGACGGTGGTGGTGGTGGTGGCCCTTTACAATTTCCCCGGGGCAGAACCTCACGACCTGAGCCTGAAGAAGGGAGAGGAGTACGTCATCGTGGAGAAATGTGACGTCAACTGGTACAAAGCGCGCAACAAGTACGGGTGAGTGAGGCCTAAGCTCGGTTAAAGCTTCATTGCGTAACTTTTTGCGTTACTTCCCTCTGCGTAAATAGTCGTTTTTGCATGCGCTCCCCCTGCAGGCGTAGTGCAGCTGGGGTCAAATACACAGGGGTCGCGTCTTTTTCACTTTTTTACACATTTCTCTATCCCTCGCTCTCTCTCCTTAACTCCTTCTTCTCCCTTTTCTCTCTTCTAAACTCTCTCCATTCCCTCCTCCTTCCTCTCCTCTGTTTCTCTATGTTTCTCTCTTTCTTTCTATACCTCCACCTCTTGCCATTTCCCCCCCCACCCTCTCCTCTTTCATTTCTCCTTCCTCGCTTCCTTCTCCTTGATTCCTCTCCTCGATTCTGCAGGAAATGGGTGAGGAAGTCCCGCCCACAGAGGAGACGCAGCGAAGAGAGACTCACTGAGACCATTAAAGTTTGATTCTTTTATCTGACGTCTGCCTCCTGAAGCCTCCCTCGGGTTTACTCCGTCATTCCGTGGTTTTCTTTGGGACGCCGCTTAATATGACGCATTTGATTGACAGCGGAAGGATCTGGAGCTGGAGGATGGAGGAGAGGAATCAAGGAGGAGGAAGCGAAGAAAGAGAAATGAGAAATGAGGTTATTGTGTAACTTATTGGCCGCGTCTCATTTCTCTTTCCTTTCTTCCTCTCCTCTAAATAAAATAAAGCAAAACAAAACAAAATAAAACAAAAGTATACAAATTTAAGTTCCTCTTTCAGATGGCCACAATGTATTTAAATAATTCAGTTTTGTCTTAATATTGTATTTCTGAGCAATTGTGTCCCAAGTCTTATCATTTATATTACTGACAAGGTTCACAATCTATGTATTATCCAATCACACCACAAAATCAATATATTATAAGGTGCTATATATTATAATATGCATTTTCTTCATTAAAATCACACGTAGAGCTTTGTTTCATTCACACACGTATTTTATTTTTATTTTTTTCACAGGGAGGAAGGCTACATACCAAGTAATTATGTGACCGAGAAGAAATGTGGAAACCTGGTGCAGTTTGTGTGAGTCTTTTATTCTATTCATACTTTGCAGCTGGGGATGTGATACTAACTAAAGGTACTACCGTGTCTAAAGCTCTGTTACACAATCATGCCATGTGCTTACATTATAACGTAGATCAGAAAAGAGCGTAATATTTTAATGTAATATACAATTTCAAATCCTGTATTTTGTGTGTTTTAGGTGGTACAGTAAACAAGTGAACCGAAACAAAGCCGAGGCACTACTTAGGAAAGAGGTTGGTTTTGTTCATTAAAGCTTCACTGTGCAACTTTTCTGTCGGATGGTCTGCCACCTGCTCGTCTCTATGGAGTTTTTATTGTCTAGAATGTTCCACAGTACACCATTAAAAGTATCTAGCATTTATTTTGTTGCATGTGTTTTTATTGCTCAAACATACCTCAGAAGACATGAATTCTTACTGTGATCGAAGTGCCAGGTTTACAGGTCAGATCTATGGAGAGGCAAGCTCACTCACAGTACAAAATGTTCTTCAAGGCAATAAAAACGCATGTGATTAAATGCGAAGATGAAGTTAATGTCATTGTGGAACATACTGTATCTGGTAAAGCATTAATATCTTCATGGAGACAGTAGGTGGCAGAAACCAGAAAAATTACACAGTGCACCTTTAAAATACAAACATTTAATACTAAAAACTGATTTCGTTCAAGGATAACGTCCACATTTCCTCATCTAATATGCTGTGTTGTGTCGCCCCCTACAGGACAAAGAGGGAGCGTTCATTGTCCGAGACTCGAGCACAGCTGGGGCCTACACAGTGTCTGTATACGTCAAGTCCCTCGGGTGAGAAATACAAAATGAACCTGTTTTTAGTCTGCAAATGACACTTTGCAGCTGATGTCATCAACATTCCCTGGGGTGTGAAGCTAACTGAAGCACTACTCTGTCTGTTACTCACATTTGACTTAACCTGAGGTTTTTTCAAACACTTAACCAGGACCATGAACTTGTATTGATCACAGGCTCCGGATAATGTGCTGTTTAAATCCATTTTGTGTTTTTTCTTGAGTTATCAGACAATCTTAAAACTTTTTTGACAGTCTTTATTAATGTGCAAGTGTTTCATTATGGTAAGTAATGAACATTCTGCCATAGACGTACATGTAGGTGTCGTTGCAAGGTATCAATAGAGCTGCACAAAGAAGGAACACTTTCTCTCTCTTTTTTTTAGTTTTTAAGTTATTGCCTTTTAGAATTGTGTGTTTTCAGTGTTTATGTAGTCCCAAGGGTCACTCGACTGTTGTTGTGTTTTTGTTTTTCAGGGAGGGCGGTTCTGCCATCAAACATTACCACATTAAAGAGACCCCAGGCTCCCCAAAGCAGTATTACCTGGCCGAAAAACACCTGTTCTCCAACATCCCAGACCTCATCGAGTACCACAAGCACAACGCCGCAGGTAACGTGATAAAGCAGCACTGTGGAACTTATCTGGAGGAGGGTCTGCCGGCTTTTTGTCTCCATGACGCTGAATGTTCCACAGTATGACATTTTAAAAGTATCTGTTTTGCATTTATTTTATTACATGTGTTTTAAAGCTCAAAAATACCTCAAAAGACTTGCATTCTTACTGTGAGCGTCTCCACAGATCTGCACTGTTTTCTGGTCTGTGTTATAAATCCTGCATATTTAGAGTTTCTCTCAAACAAAAAACACTCGGTTCCACCTTGTGATGTCGTGGTAATACAAGAAGTGCTCTACTGTGTTTTTAAACTCCATACACCTTCACTAGAATCAATTGGATTATTTCAGACCTGCAATTGCTAATCTCTACTGAAAGGTAAAATGTAGCTGTTAACTTGAAAACTACCACTTCATGACATCACAAGGTGGAACAGAGCATTTTGAGCTTTGAAGATGTAGACAGACCAATAATAAAGTGTTACTCAAACATGTGAATGAAACAAAACACAACTCCAGGTCTGTTTTTGAGGAGGTAACAACATTCTAACATGACTTAAAGCTGTGTAAGATTTCTTGTGAAGGGTCTGCCACCTGCTTGTCTCCATGGAAATGTTATTGCTTTGTCTAGAATGTTCCACAGTATAGATTAAACCCATCTATCATGAGGGAGACAAGGAAGTTACAGCACTACGCTACATTACAGTTAAGATCTGTGGAGAGGCGCCCCTATTTACAGAAGGAATGACTGTATTTTTGAGTAATAGAAACACCCGTAATGAATAAATGCTAGATAGATATGTTTAAAGTCATACCATGGAACATTCCAGGCAGAGTGGTAACATCTCCATGGAGACAAACAAGTGGCAAATCGTCCTCCAGAAATGTTGCACAGTGCACCTTTAAATAAAAAACTAAAACGTCTTCCTTTCATTGACTCCTTTTTCAGGTCTTGTTGCCAGGCTGAGGTATCCTGTGGGAAAACAAGACACATCTGCTCCTTCTACAGCTGGCTTCAGCTACGGTCAGACTCAAAAACTAAACCCTGAATCTTCTCATATTCATACAGTCTGGGTTTTCACTTCACAGTTTGAGAGGTGATACATGTTTCTTTTACGCTGTCTAAATATTGTTGTTGTTGTTGTTTTGCAGAGAAGTGGGAAATAATCCCAAGTGAGCTGACCTTCATGAAGGAGCTGGGCAGTGGGCAGTTTGGGCAGGTGCGACTGGGCAAATGGAGAGCTCAGCACAAAGTGGCCATCAAAGCCATCAGAGAAGGAGCCATGTACGAGGAGGACTTCATCGAGGAGGCCAAGGTCATGATGTGAGTACTACTACTACTACTACTGCTACTACTGTTAATACTACTGCTACTACTGCTGCTACTACTACTACTGTTATAACATTGTTCCCTCATCAAAAACATGCCTGAAGTTTTTTTTAGATGTCATGCTGTTTGAGTAATTTAGCGATCTCTCCTGGGCCTTATTCAAACCCTCCTTACATTTAGCTGTGAGATCCTGTACAAGGCTCCGCCCACAAGCCTACACCACCCACGCTCCCACACGACAATTCTCAATAAATACACAAAAACATGGCACAAAACTGTACACGGCAATTTGACCACCCTGATGCGATGTGCAGTAGTTTCATTAGGGGGATGCGCGCTGGTTGTGTTGTGATAACGCTCTGAAGGGGGAGTGACTTAAAGTGGAGAGCAAAGGGAAGGGAGACTCAGTGTCGAAACCGAAAGTGAAATTTATAACGTATGTAACACACAAACCCTACATATTTAGCCTGAGTTCTTCTCTCAAACTGAAAACACTCTTGTGATGTCATGTGGTAATACAGGAAGTGCTCCATTGTATATTTTTTAACTCCATACACCTTCACTAGAATCATTTAGATAATTTCAGCCCTGGAATTGGCAATCTCTACTGAACAAAAGGTAAAAAGGAGCTGTTAACTTGAAAACTACCGCTTCATGACATCACAACGTGGAACAGAGCATTTTAAGCTTTGGAGATGGAGATAGACTAATAATGCAGAATTAGTCAAACATTTGTGAATAAAACAAAACACAACTCCAGGTAACAACATTAGAACATGGCTCACAATCAGTTGCCAATTGTCAATTTTGCACAATATACAGTAGGACCTTTAAGATGATGTGGCCTAATATTGCAACATATGTACAACAGCAGTGTGTATGTGAATGAGTGTGGTAGAAGCCAAAATAGAGAAATACTTCCTGAAAATAGAATTCTAAAAGTTATGTTAAATAATAATATAAAGATAATGTATCCTCCCTGTGCGTCCCCAGGCGTCTGTCGCACCCTCGCCTGGTGCAGTTGTACGGCGTGTGCAGTCAGCAGACGCCCATCTACATCGTGACGGAGTTCATGGAGCTCGGGTGCCTCCTGAACTGGCTGAGGCAGAAGAGAGGGAGCCTGACCAAGGACACGCTCCTCAGTGCAGCTCTAGACGTGTGCCAGGGCATGGAGTACCTGGAGAAGAGCCGCTTCATCCACAGAGACCTGGTAACGTAAAGGCTTTTATTATGTTCTAGACACATAAAGGCTTCTGTCCATCCTCTGTGTTGTTCTGTCTGTATTCTGCTCCGTCTCCTCAGAACATGTGGAATCTTAGTAACATGTATGTATATGAGCTGACCACTAGGGGCAGTAGTGAACACAGCTTGACAGTGGAAGCTAAACTTGGAAAAAAAGAACCAGCTGCAAAACAAATACGTCTCCCTCACCTCATTTTCTTGGCTTGGGGCCTAACCACGGCCGCCCATTCAAGTTAATGGGCCGAGCTCAATGGCGCATGTCTCCAAATTAGCCTTTAGCTAATGATTAAAAAGCAGTTTTTGAGACAGCTGAAGGATTTTGAGCTGAGGAAAAACTAGGATCTGAAAATAAGTAAAAATCGCCACCAAATCCAACCTTTTTGAGAGCCAATTATTTTAATAGAGCCATGCAAAACTGGCATTTATTTGTTGCTCTATTTTGTAAATTTTGGTCAATTCTCAAACTGACTTTTAGCGCCGTCTGGTGGTTAGTTAACAGAACACAGCCTTGACATTAGAAACATTTGGAAGTATAAATGCAGGGACGGTTATTACATGAGCCTTAAAGCACCACTGTGGAACATTTTGGACAATAAATAATACTCATTGGAGGTGTTCTCATTGCTAAATATACCTTGAAAAACATTTTCTCTCCTCTACATAAACCTGACTTGTAATTTAGCCATTTATTAGCTGAGAGGTAACAAACAAAATTGACCACTGTACCATAGGACTCAAGTTACAGGTTGAAACCATGGGGAGGCATTGATTTTAGAGGAATTTAATCAATTTAAGGAGTTAAGTGGAACATTCCAGCTAACTCAGTGACAGCAGATTGTATACCCCAAGAAAGAGACATAGTTACATGTGCACCTTTATTTTTTCTTTCAGGCTGCCAGGAACTGTTTGGTGAACGACTCTCTGGTGGTGAAAGTGTCCGATTTTGGCATGACCAGGTTTGCACTCATCATCTTATAATCCTCTTCGACTATGGACTGCGGCTGGGGCCAAAGACCACAGGGGCTTGGTTAAGGCGTTTAGTGAAAACCATTTCAGGAGACTTCATCAAGAAATTCATTAAGAGAAGGTCAAGGGTTTGCAGCACTTTCAACAAAACAAAGGGGGATATTTTGAGGATTTTAATTAAAAATATTAAAATATTGAGTTGAGTTATTTGACTTTTTCTTTCCATATACCTTACTTCATATATTTGAGGTCTTTCGTATGTATATAAAATGTAGAAATTAGTAAACATAGAGAAAAAAAACATTGAATGAGTTAGTGTGTCCAAACTTTTGACTGTAGTGTAATACTTTGTTTTCAGATACGTGTTGGATGACCAGTACACCAGTTCATCTGGAGCCAAGTTCCCAGTGAAGTGGTCTCCTCCAGAGGTCTTCAACTTCTGCAAATACAGCAGCAAGTCAGACGTGTGGTCATTCGGTGAGGACAGAACGGAGCAGAGTTTAGATCCTTCAACATGTTTTACTCCCAAGTAAACAAAGTGGTCAAATATTGAATTGTCAAAAGTATCGCCTGGACCACTGAGGGATTACACAGATATGAGACCACATGGGAATAGAAAAGAAAGTACTGCCATTTAATGTTGAAAATCACATTCAATCGTCTAAAAAAAGTGTTTAATTATCATTGTGGTATCGGAATCGGTATCAAGTCTATTTCTTAGTATCGAAATCAAGTTTGAATTATTTTTTTTTTTTATTATGACAACACTAATGCAAAGTGAGGGGAGAAGCTGCGTGCTACTCAAGAGTGAGGAGAGGGGCATGGGAGAAGAGACTTGGATGCCCTCCCTGAAAGAGTGAAAGAGAAAAGTAAGGGAGAGATGAAGCGGGCCAGTGGGTCTGCTTCTAAAACTCCACCTGGAACCGGAGCAAAAAAACTCAGATTATGTTAACGTAACTCTGGTTCTATGAGTGCAAGGGCTAGATTTTATTCATAATTATGACTTTTAAACTTGTAATTATGACTTCCTGTGAGGCTTTTAATTTTTATTTACTGGCGGAAATGGGCTTTCATAATTATCCCCCACCAACTTAAGGAGAAATCATGAAATCCTGTCATATGCACTTTAATGCTGTGGAGCATTCCAATAACATCTCCATGGAAACAAGCAGATAGCCACCAGAAAAGTTACATAGTGGAGCTTTAATTTTACTTCTGCCCTTAGTGAAAGACAATGGATTCAGAGCTTACATGGTTTTGTTTTCTTAGGTGTGCTGATGTGGGAGGTCTTCACCGAGGGCCGTATGCCGTTTGAAAAGAACACAAACCACGAGGTCGTAACCATGGTGATGCAAGGTCACCGCCTGTACCGGCCCAAACTGGCATCAGAAACCATCTACGGCATCATGCAAAAGTGCTGGCACGAGGTGGGAAAAGACGTGATCCTCTGAAACTGCTAAACTGGATTTATTTTAGTTTTTAACAACAAATGCAAAATTAATCATAAACAAATCAAAATCGCAATTTGAATGGATGTAATAGGCAAAAGGCAAAAGCTGCAATTTTTATTGTACCATAGTTTCCTCCATAACCAATAAAATTTCTTGTTTTATTCTGCATAAAAACTGCTAACCCTGTAGTTTAGATCTGTACAATGTTCTGAAATGTGAGTCTTGTATTAGTTTGTCAGTTTAGATTTCAGTTTTTTGTCAATTCTTCTGGACGCGTTTAAAATGTGAACTTTGTCATTTCTGTTTTAATAATAGAATTTTGTTCAAATTGCAATCCTTGTACGAAAAAGCTTATATATTTTTCCTAGGGCTGGGCAAAACATCAAATCTGAAATCAATTAATCAAATTTGAAGTTCAAATCAATTTGTTTGGAAAAAAATCTACTTTTATTTCCCCAATTTCTTGCTTTGGAAATTACACTGAAAATGCAAGAAAGTCAGGGAGCGGAGTACAGCACAGGGCCATGAAATGCTCTGAAATTAGTGACGTCAAATTAAATGTTGGGGCTGTATGTTAAATGCAGTAGTTCTCATTCATAAAAGATTTACCCAATGGCTTAAATATGATAACTTCTGAATACAATCTTTTCAGTTTTAACCTTTTTTTTGTAGTTTGTAGAACA
Source organism: Taenioides sp. WSHXM2023 (assembly GCA_029959045.1). Taxonomy (NCBI): domain Eukaryota; kingdom Metazoa; phylum Chordata; class Actinopteri; order Gobiiformes; family Gobiidae; genus Taenioides; species Taenioides sp. WSHXM2023. The sequence continues at coordinate 18,760,963 of CM057106.1, read as the reverse complement.
TTTTAGTGGAGAGGGGGGGAAAAAAACAAATATCAAATCCAAAATATTGTTTTAGAAAGAAATCAACACTTTTCATTTCAGGCAAGTTCGCCCAGCCCTAATTTTTTCCCAAATCATTCAGTCGTACTTTTAACCATGTAATAACTTTTGCTGTTAACTGATCCAAAAAATCTGTCTAATCACACATTTGAAATTCAATTAATCATGAGTTTAATTTTAAAAGACATCAAATAATTTGTAGATTTTCTGCACATTTTCTTATATCTTCTGTTTTGCTTTCAGAGACCAGATAAACGTCTGTCTTTTAAGGAACTAGTTTCAAAAATCTCCGCCGTTTTGGAAGGTGATGCCCCACCTACACCGTGACCAACTGACCAATCAGCTGCCTTCGTTTTCCACACCATATGAAGCCATTTTGAAGAAGTAACAAATATGAAAGACATTACTAACCGAATGACTGACCAATCAAATGAAAAGCTCCGAGACCAAGAAACTGTTTTACTATGATGTATTTAAAGACTGCCTATCCTTGGAAATGTCTATTCACAATGTATAATTAAACTTAAACAGCATAAAACTGTTTTTGTTATTTTAATTCATCATATATTATTTTCAATCACATTTTCATAGAGCAGGTGGCAGACCCTCAGTCAGAAATGTTACATAGTGCAACTTTAAAGGTCCTATATTATACAAAACTGACTCTTGAATGTTACCTCCTCAAAAACATGAGTGTGTGTGTGTGTGTGTGTGCGTGTGCGTGTGTGTGCGTGCGTGTGCGTGCGTGTGTTTTCATTCACACATGTTTGAGTAATCTTTTATTATTAGTCCGTCTACATCTCCAAAGCTCAAAATGCTCTGTTCCACCTTGTGATGTCATGAAGTGGTAGTGTTCAAGTTAACAGCTAACTTTTACTTTTAGTTCCATGCAGACTGGCAATTCCGGGACTGAAATTATCCAAATGGTTCTAGTGAAGGTGTACAGAATCTTAAAACACAGTGGAGCACTTCCTGTATTACCACATGACATCACAAGGTGGAACAGTGTATTGTCTGTTTGAGAGAAGAACTGCAGGGTTTGTGTGTTAAACACGTGTGAATGAAAAAAACACAACTCCAGGTCTGTTTGTGATGAGAAAACAACATTATAAAATAGAGCAGAAAATAGCGTAATGTGGGCCCTTTAATTATACACATAACAGTCCTTGACGCAGGCTAAATCAAATAATTCACTAGCTAGGTACTTCTGGTCCTGTTTTATAAAAAATAAAGCAATAGGTCCCTGGTTAAGTTTTCATTTCTTTATCAATAATTTCTGAAACGTGTTAAATCAGCTGATTGCAGTAAATAATTAAGACGAAGTGCGTGCAGCAGAGATTTGTTTTGATGGAAATTCTAAACCGCATCCCTATCTCTGCCTCCTCACTCCTGATTGGCCTGGCGCTCTGTCACGCATATCTAAAAACCAATCACAGAAGTACATTCTGCAAACCCCGCCCTATTGTAGTTTTCGATTCCAGCCCCAGCCAATCAGAGGCGGGAGCGTGAGGAAGCCGTGCCCACTGCCCCGCCCCCTGAATGGAAGCAACTGCAGCGGGGAGGAGCGTGGGGCGGGTCTGCGCTGTGCCTCTGCTCCCCCAGTCTCCTGCTCCAGCCTCAAACAACAACACCAGCCCGCTACAGAGCCCCAAACCCCGGCAGTAAACCCGGCCAAGCCCCGCTACTGCCGCAGCTCCAGCCGGTCCTCCCGACACGTGAGTACCCCGTCCTCAGCGCTCTTTCCCCGCGTCCGTTTCGCACTACGCGCCGCTGTGCTCCGGGCGGCTGTCTGCACGGGGGTCTCACAGCAGCCCCAGCGGAGAAGGGTGCTCCAAAGCGGGGTAAAATGGCCGCTTTTTGGTGAAGGCCAGAGCGAGGCGGATCTGAGCTCTGGCCCCGCTGGATCATCGCCTCTCCGCGTGTTTTGGTCGCACTGTGCCCATACTTCCATGGCTGTGCCAGGCTGCCGCTGTAAACACGGAACGCCCATTTTGTGGTCAGGAAACAGTGTCGTCCTGCGCGCTCCGCCTGACCTCTCCAGAGCTCCAGGACCCTGAAAAAGCACATCTGCGGATGTGACAGCGGCTCACCTGAGCGCTTCAGACCGCCCCTGTTACGCGTTTGTTGTGCGGTCTGTTCCTGTAATCCGCCCCTAGTGAAAGTGTACTTTAAATGCCGTAGTAATGCGCTTCTAATGTTTATATAGGCTGTGCCGAGGGGGAGGGGCGCATCAAACGGCGGGAAAATGGTGGTCCATTGTTCTGCGGGGGCTAACATTAGCAGCGGGGCTAGCTTCACAGGAGCTCCAGAGAAGCGGCAGGGCGCAGGGGCTGAAGCCCCGAAAGAGGAGTGAGGATGCGGGCACAGAGCGGCGGAGCACCGGGGAGGGCTGGACCGCGCTGCGCATCAGTGAAAGTGGAGAAAGTGTTCGGGTAGAGGGGCCCCAGGCCGCGGGTCCCAGGGAAAATGGATCCCCCTCAGATCCTTTGTCCTCTGTTCTCCAGACCCCAGCCTGTCCCACTGCCCGTGTCCAAAACGGCACACACGGAGGACCATGCTCCAAGAAAACCCAGGAGGCTAATAAATACATGTGCTCAGATATTTAGTAATAAATAATATAAAATCTGCTCACACATTTTCATCTTGAAAATCAATATTGTCATACAGATAAATAAAGCAAAGTGCTGCTGATGTTTTTTCAGATTACTGACTCCTGTCCTCCCTCCTCCTCTTTCTCCCACTTCTTGTGTCCTCGTCTCCTTCTCTTGTGTCCTCATCTCCACCTCTTGTGTCCTCGTCTCCTCCTCTTGTGTCCTCGTCTCCTCCTCATGTTTCCTTGTCTCCTCCTCTTGTGTCCTCATCTCCTCCTCTTGTGTCCTCGTCTCCTCATGTTTCCTTGTCTCCTCCTCTTGTGTCCTCATCTCCTCCTCTTGTGTCCTTGTCTCCTCCTCTTGTGTTCTTGTCTCCTCTTCATGTTTCTTTGTCTTTTTCTCTTGCTACCTTGTCTTCCCTCTTTGTCTCCATCTCCAGAATGATGCGAAAGGACTTAAACAAGCCGAAGGGGAAGACGTCAGCGTACGCCTTCTTCGTTCAGACGTGTCGTGAGGAGCATCGTAAAAAGAACCCAGAACAGTCCGTCAACTTTGCAGAGTTCTCCAAGAAGTGCTCTGAGAGATGGAAGGTTAGTGTCACAGGGTCCCTCTCTCAGATGGAGGCAAACCTAATAAAAGTACTTAGGTTTTAAGGGAAACTCGTAAAGGCAAAATGAGCGAGTCATTTGGATACAGGCTTGTCGTAGAAGTAGAACTGATATGAAACACTGAAATATGAAAACAAAACACAGCTCCAGAATGGGTTTATGAGGGTCAGGTCCTGGTTGGGGCCAGTTTTTTATGTAAACTGTCCGATTCTAAACCTGGTCTCTTGGTTTCAGGCGCTGAGCCCCACCGATAAGAAGGTGTTTGAGGACATGGCCAAAGCCGACAAAGTCCGGTACAACCGCGAAATGAAGGACTACATCCCTCCAAAAGGTTTCGGCAAAAGAGGACGCAAGAGAAAAGACCCCAACGCCCCCAAAAGACCGCCGTGAGTACTGAGTCTGCACCAGGACTGACATTGGGATTTGAGTAGCCTGGTCAGACAGCCACTCTTACTTTTTGTTCAAAGACAGTAGGGTCCAGGATGCTAACCCTGCGAAGCAAAAAATTTTCACACAATATTTGTGAGTTCACAAACTCAGGAGAATCTTGGCTCTAGACTCCTGCTGGTGCGATTGGGCCAGCGCCAGCAGTGGGCTGGAGATTGGACCACAGGGCAGCATTGTGATCTGGGTGGAGCCAAAATTGAAGCATACAAAACATGGTGACACCAGCAGACGTACATAGGTCTTTTTCACACACGCCCCCTGTGGAGTGGCCCCAGTGGCACTAGCTTCAGTTCTGTTCAATTTGTTGGTCTTGTTCACTGCACCGTGCTTCGTTCACCCCAAACACCATGAACCACGTGAAAGGATCAGCTGATCTTTCACACCGCACGCTGCCCGCTCCAGAGCGCTAGCAGAGCTGCTCTGAGATCTCCTGTTTAATGTGAATGGTCCAGAGTTTGACTGTTGGGTTCACAATGGCCTGAGCTCACCTCTTTTGGATCGACCTGAGTGATGTTCACCAGATGTGATGCTTCAGTCAGCTCAGGAGTACACGTGTGAACTTTTCCTTGAAACCAGAGGTTTGTTCTGACACACGGTGGCAGAGCCGTGGGTGACATGGAGGCAGCATTGGGCCTGTATGTGCAGTTTGCATGTTCTCCCTGTGCTTGCGTATGTTCTTTGAAAAAGAGTTTCCAAATCTCAGTCAGACTCTCAGTCAGAGTCTGATTGGTTAATCTGCTTGTCAATCACTGTCATTGGAACTATGGTGATAAGACAAAGTAAACCAGGAACCAGGTCAATGGACTCAAACTGGTCAATAATACACCAAGTCTAACCCGGTCTAAGCCAGGTCTAACCCTGGACTTACCCTAGAATCACCTTGATCTAAACCAGGTCTAACCCTGGATTTACCCTGGAATAACCCTGGTCTAAACCAAGTCTAACCCTGGTCTAACCCCAGTCTTGGTCTTGCTCTTTGCAGGTCTGCGTTCTTCGTGTTCTGTGGTGAGTACAGACCCACAGTGAAGCAGCAGTACCCGGGTCTGTCCATCGGGGACTGCGCCAAAAAACTGGGAGAGATGTGGTCCAAACTGGGACAGAACGACAAGCAGCCGTATGAAGAGAAGGCCCAGAAACTCCGGGAGAAATATGACCGGGTACGGACCAGAGCCTTTCTTATTCTCAGGATATGAACAGACCTCAGAAACTCCAGAATTCCCTCCCTGAGGTGCAGAGGCTGCACTAGCACTGACTCATGACTGTCTGCAGGTGCTGGGGTTTAGGGAGTGACCGTTCAGATCAGAGAGAGACATTTTAGGTTTAAACACACTGGATTTCAGCATTGAACCTGGCAACTCAAATGAGAGGCTCATTCTGCTTTCTGATTGGATAATCGTCTTGAGAACCAAAGTATCCAACAAAAAACAAATGAAACATGTCCAATGTTTTTAACTAAGAATAAATCAGTATTACGATTGTTATCAGTAAAATGCATATTTGATTTGAACATGTCTACATCATGGTTCCTATGAGTAAAAGTACAAAGTGGGTATGAAAAAAAATGTTATTGGCAAATTCAGAATAAAGTATTTTACATACATATACAATATCCAGTTAAACTGTTTAAAGTAGAATTGAGTTGTTTTAAAGCTTTGGTGAATTAAAGCAGGCGAGACAGTGCTGGTTTGTAGGAAGAAGAGACAGAGTAACTCCTGAGATTTTAAAAGGTTTACAATTACATGAGAATCCCCCAAATCTTTTATAATCCCTTGTAATGCTGTTACTTCCTCAAAAACAGACCTGGAGCTGTGATTTGTTTCATTCACATGTTTGAGTAACGCTTTATTATTAGTCTGTCTACATCTCCAAACTAAAAATGCTCTGTTCCACCTTGTGATGTCATGAAGCTGTAGTTTTAAAGTTAACAGCTCCTTTTACCTTTAGTTTTCAGTTTGAGAGAAGAACTCAGCCTAAATCTGCAGGGTTTGTGCGTTAAACATGTAGGAATGAAACAAAACACAACTCCAGGTCTGTTTGTGATGAGGAAACATTAGAACAGAGGTCAGAAAATAGCGAAATATGGGCCCTTTGAAATGACTTTGCACCTTTGTTTTTGACCTGTCTCGCTGGTTTCTGTAGGACATGGTGGCTTACCGCGGTGGGGGAACTTTGGCCAGAAATCCTGGCTCTTCAGCTCAGGGTCCAGAGGAAGATGAAGACGACGAAGGAGAAGAGGAAGACGACGAAGAGGAGGACGACGAGTAGATCTGGACCGGGATCTGGACCAGGACTGACGGGTCTCTCAGAAACACCACCAAAACCCGACTAGACAGGACTGAACCGGGGACTTTTAGTAGCACTTGGAACTAAACCAGGACTTAGGAGTTGATAGTTACACATCCCATCCCTGGATTTTGAATGGTGTCGAATGGAAAAAGTGAAACGTGGTATCTTAAAATCTTCCAAATATTTAGTCAGTGGTTGGAGAACGTTGTGGACTTCTGGTTTAAAAATTGTGTGAATCATGAATATTTGAGGAAAAAAGAGGAAACTGTTACATATCACAAATTATGTAAAAAAAAAAAAAAAAAAAAAATCGCATTTTTAGTTCCACTGATTTTATTTGAGGAAAAAAAATTAAACTTGGATTTTATCTTGTTAAGAATAGAGTTTAAATTAGGGATGCACCAATATGAATACTGGTATCGATGGATTGGGCATCGTAAAATTATATTGTTTCAGCCGATATTCTGGTTGGGCTTTTAACTGAAAAGTAACAAGACTCTTTATAGAGTTCTCGAAATGTTCGAACTTTAACTCATATAAAATTGTTCTGTAGTCACTTGCAGGATAAATAACAGTTACATAAAAGGATTAGATACCTTTTTTGCAATAACTGAACTGCGTTTTGAGGGAAAATATCCCATTTTCTGTCCCTGCACTGGTATCGGTTCATATCGCATATCTGCAGTTTCGATATCTGAACTGAAAAAGCAGGATCGGTGCATCTCGAGTTTAAATTTGTAAGTTAAAAGGCGCTTACGTAACAAGTTTATCATTTCACAAATGATGGAAAAGACAAAAAAAATTGTAACGGGTGACAATGACGTTTTAGTTCCACTGTTGATTTTATTGGAGAAAAAATATGAAACTTGTATTTTATTATTTTATATAGAATTTAAATTTGGAGTAAACACAAAAAAAAGCGCTTATGTAACATCAGATTAGTTTTAAATGAACAGAAAAGTGAAAATTCTTGGTTTAGTTTTGAGTTTCAGAATTGAGATTACAGCGGGGGTTTTGTAGAAGGACCAGGATTAAACCCGGACTTGGTCTTGTGGTCGGGCTGGATTTGTGTGGTGCTCCTCTGAGACCCTCACGTGCACGCCCCCTGTGCACGAGCGCAGGGGGCGTGCACGTGCTGTGTGTGTGCGTGCGCGGCTGAGCTGTTGTAGACACCATTCCACCTCTTCGTGTTGTTCGTGACGTTTTTTATTTGATTCACTGAAACGTAGAAAAGTTTTTTTAATAAAAACACAAAATGAACCAAAAACGAGCCCTGACTTATTTTTTCTTCAGTTTTGGTTTGCTTTTTGCTTTAAATTCAAAAGTTCTTCTGCTGCATTAGGTGATTAAAGAAGACCAGTGCTTGAGCCTACTACATAGTTCAAATCTAAAACACTCGCGGATTATTATGTTATAACAATTAAAATCACAATATTCATCTAAAACGAGTTAATAAAAGAAACAAATCCACTTACTTCCATTTCAGAAAACTGAGCTTTCCAAATGGGAGCCAACGTGAACATCATCACAACAAAGAGTCAGCACCTCCGATGGAGAGCTGCAAAAAAGCTGCAAAAAAGTTTGAATTTGAGGTGAAAGTCGGAGTTGAGCGGCAATATGGCGTCATGAAAATAAGTGATTCAAGATGACTCGAACATGCACTGCAAATATAAGTTCAGGTGAGTAAATAGTGAAACCAGAACATGGTTAAAGGTTGTGAACATTTTTGCAGAATAGGTCTGCTTTACTTACCAAGTTTCTCTGCTGGTTTTCTTCATAAAGTATTTGAAAGACCAGCAGAGGGCAGTAGAGAGCTCAGTGCTCAAACACACACAGATGCCCTTCCGTAAGCCTGTGAGCACTCAAGGTTGAGAAAATCTAACAGTCACACATAATACCTGGTTTAGTCCTGATATGGTCCAAGCTTAGTCCTAGTGCAGTACTGATTTAACTCTAGTTTAGTCTCGATTTTGTTAATTTCTGGTTCAGTCCTGGCTTAGTTCTGTCCATTCCTGGTTCAGATCTGTTTAAGTCCTGGTTTAGGGCCTAGTCTTGATTTAGTTCTGTTCAGTCCTGGTTCAGTTCTGGTTTAGGCCTAGTTCTGGTTTGTTTCTGTTCAGTCCCGTCTTAGACCTGGTTTACACGAACCCTTCACAGTTTCATATTTTAATGTGTTTCACAAAACTCAGTGAAACTAAACTATTTTGTCTGAGTTTTGTGTTTTTCCTTTGTTATAGTTGTGGATTTATGAACTGAAATGTTCTGACCCTGATTTCGTAAGAAGAATTTCCAAATCTTGACTTCAAAATTGATAAAGTCCAGAAACTGCAATCTGTAACAGAGACACACAGGGGCCGGACCTGTTTAGACCTGGTTCAGCCTAATGAAGTCCTGGTTTAGTACTGGTTCAGACCTGGTTAAGCTCTAGTTTAGTTCTGGTTTATTCCCTGGTTCAGTCCTAGTTTAGTCCTGCTTGAATTCTGGTTGTCCTGGATTAGTCCTGGTTTAGATCTGGTTCATCCTGGTTTAGTCCTAATTCAGACCTGATTTAGTCCTGATTAAATTTTGGTTCAGTCCTGGATTAGTCCTGGTTTAGTCCCTGGTTCAGTCCTGGATTAGTCCTATTTACTTCTGGCTCAGTTCTGATTTAGTTCTGGTTTAGTCCTGCTTCAGACCTGGTTTAGCCCTGGTTTAGTCCTGGTTTAGTCCTGCTTCAGTCCTGGTCCAGTCCTGGTTTAGTCCTGCTTCAGTCCTGGTTTAGTCCTGGTTTAGTCCTGGTTCAGTTCCGGTCTAGTCCTGGTTTTATATTGCACTCATATGAAACCACAGCTCGAATGCCTTTACATGGACACAGTTTATTGCAGTAGCTCTATCTCCAAAAGCAAAACTTGTGATAAATAAAAACACTTTGCGCCGCTGCAGTTTGTCCCTCCGGCTTCCCGTACTTGTAGTTTTTTAATTTTTTTCCTCACCGGGAAGGAGCAGAGCCACAGAGCAAAGCTAGGGGGCAGTACCACCACATCTCACATATGTACATGAGTGGGACGCATTCAGAGACGCATTCAAAGACATTAGGGAGCATAGGAAAAAATACAAGCCTTTTTTCAACTAAACTTTGAAGGAAAAAAACTGGCTTCAACAGCAAAACTTTTACTACACAGCAGCAAATAAGGTGTTTTATAGTTACAAAAAATAACATTATATAGGCAAAAGTTGTAACCAATTTTCTTTATACAAATAACTGCAAAAATGCCAATACTAACGCACCTCCCATCAACAGACAGGGGGCGCTCATACAAGAAACTAATGATGATTTTATCTGTAAACTAGATACAAAAATTAAATCAGAACTTTGCATAAAAATGTACCGTAAACCCTACTCTTCACAAAGGGCCACAATAGAGATTTAAATATATATATTAGTTATTTTCAAATTCCCAAAACGTCAAATGATTGTAACAGGACAATTTTAGATATCATGACATAGAATTCCAAAAATTTATATCTTTTTTTTTATCAACTACCCCCCGAAAATCTACAGTTTTTGTCAAAGAAATTCAAAACATTAGGTACACAACAGATATTAATATGATAATTATTAATACAGGGTAATACAGGGTCCTATGCTACGCAAAATGGACTCTTGTGAGCTTTGAGTCATGTTATAATTAAGGATGTAACAATAACCGAAATATCGTGATACGGTATCGTCAAAAGTCACACAATAAGATCATGGGTCGTCGCAATATATCGAATTACAAGCCTCTTTACTTAAATTCATTGTTTTGGTGCAGCGATGGCTAAAAAAAAACTACATAGACCATGATCCTTTGCACTTTTAAATCTTAGTTCTTTGTATTATAAGAGTACCAAAGGCTTGTCAAGACATTGTAGAAAGAAAAAGTAGCAAATTCACACTTTTGTAAGCCTCCACAAAATATCGAGAAAAAAAAAAAAAAAAAATTGAACCATGAGATGCATATCGTGAAATTATCGTATCGAGAGATTTGGATATTGTTACATCCCTAGTTATGTTGTTGTTTCCTCCTCAAAAACAGACCTGCAGTTGTGTTTAGTTTCATTCACACGTTTGAGTAAGACTTTAATATTAGTCTGTCTACATCTCCAAAGCTCAAAATGCTCTGTTCCACCTTGTGATGTCATGAAGTAGTTAGTTTTTAGCGTTAGTTCGGTAGAGATTGACGATTCCAGAGCTGGAATGATCCAAATGATTCTAGTGAAGGTGTATAGAGTTTAAAAACACAGTGAAGCACTTCCTGTATTACCACGTGATGTCACAAGGTGGAACAGAGTGTTTTTTGAGGAAACAACAGTAGAACATAGATCACAAAACGGCGTAATATGGATCCTTTAAATACTTTTCATTCTTTGTTCGAGAGTTTTTCGGGGAAATATAGGATTAGACAAAAATAGCTCAAATTGTTCATAATGTACAGATAAGACATTTTTGTCACATTTTAAAATATTTTCTGTGAGTTGGTTTAACGTCAGTGCACCTCCAGGGGGCGCTGGTACCACATTCAAACCAAGCACGAAAATACGGATCAGGTTTGGGGATTTTTGGGGGTTTTCAGTCAAATGTCTTTTAGAAGTATAGAGTGAGCTGTTTACCAGTGCAGTTTGCTCATTCAAAATAAAACAAAAAATAATAATAATAATAAAAATAAAAAAATAAATTAAATTAAAAAAGAAAAAAAAAAAAGAAAATTGAGAAACTTTTTTTTTTTTTTTTTACTTTTTTTAAACATTGCAAATTTGCTGAATAATTGTATATTTTTTATTTAAAGCCACACTATGTAACTTTCTGAAGGAGTCACATCACACTTATTTGGTTCCATGGAAATACAAAGTTAAAGCCATAGTTTGGAACATTCTCATATTGTGGAAAGAACAAGATTTCCATGGAAACAAGAGGAGTCAGGTTTGTGGAGTTGCAAGCCTGTTCACAGTAAGAATGCCTTTTTTAAATACGCAAATAATTTCAGAATTGGACATTTTTCTCATCACAGTACCAAAAATTTTGAAAATATTTTAAGATTTCTTACAGAATAATTGTATATAATTCATTTGAAATAGGAAATGTACCGTACTTTTTCTTTAGTGAATGATACAAAAATATTTTAAAAAGCACTGACGTCTTCACTTTGGAAACTTCAAAAAGAATTAAAATTTTAATATTTGGTGAGCAGATTTTCATACATATTTCTACATTTGTTTCTAATGTATTAAAACAGTCTGCCAATATGGGATTTGATAAATGCCCTCAAATAAAAGTCATAGGTTCATATTGTCTTATAATGCCACTCTAAAATACTGCACCAAAAATATGATTAAATAAATTAAGAGTTAAAGACAAAAAGGAAAATATTTGAACTTATATTTAACTGAAATCTGAAATGGTGCAGGTGGAGGTTTGGTGGAGGAGAGAGGTGCCACAGACTTATCCAAATATATTTACAACTTAATCTGGTTTAGTCCTGGTTTAGTCCCAGCTGAGTCCTGGTTTAGTCCTGGATCAGTATCAGTTAACTCCTGGTTCAGTTCTATTTTAGTTCTGGTTCAGTCCCAGTTGAGTCCTTGGTTTAGTCCTGGCTCAGTGTCAGTTGAATATTGGTTCAGTCCTGGTTCAGTCCCAATTGACTCCTGGTTCAGTCCCAGTTGACTCCTGGTTCAGTCCTGGTTCAAGTCCAAGTTGAGTCCTGGTTCAGTCCCAGCTGAGTCCAGGTATAGTCCAGGTCTAGTCCTGGTTTAGTCCTTAGACAATGTGGATTTCCTGGTCCTGGTCTAGTCCTGATTTAGTCCAGATTTCATCCTGGTCCAGTCCTTAAACTGCTGCTTGGTCGTGCCTCAATAATAGTAAAGAATCATTAAATTGTAATTCAATTCTTCTCATAATAAAAATACTGAAATCTCATATTCTTCCTGTAATGAATTAAACCAGGAATATTTTTATTTACACAAAGCAACATTTGGGTTTATCTGAACACACTTTCCCAAACGGCCAAATTTCACTTTTACAGCACATTGTCTGAGCAAATGAATGTAAACTTTATGAAATAGAAGTCGAAATGACTTGTCAAACGATTTCGAAAACAATTATAAGAGATTTCATCAACGCTTCTGAAATTTCAACATTTGAACACAAACAAAATCCAAAATTAACTCTTTTTGAATTATTTCATCAGCACTGCTCTCGTCATGAGGTAAAAATATGAATAAATTATGATAGAAAACTGAAAAAAAAAATACTGCTTGGATCATATTGTATTTGACGGACCATTTTAGTACCAGAAATGTCAAGACTAGAGGAAACTGCACTGGTAAACTGAAAAAACTCCCCCCTCAGTGAAGCGTAGGGGGCGCTGTAGAGTTTTGTACTACTCCTGAAGCTTGAATGGACCCAGCCACAAACTTCACAGCGAAAAACAAAGTACGCGTTTGTTAAAATGGCTTCAAATTTAAAATGTGGATCTTAATTTGAAAATCCTGTAGTGTTCCGAATGTCGCTGTGTCAGATGCCCTCCCCTGTGTGTCAGATGCCCTCCCCTGTGTGTCAGATTTCAGTCTCTCTCAGATGTTGTTAGAATATACATATTTAATCAAGCTGAGAGTTAGTTTTTCCCCTCAAAAGTTAAATGAGAATTTTAAAATCTTGAAATATGTCAGATTATTTTGCTCAATTTTGTCATAAATATTTTTGGAGACCAGTTAATCTCACACACACACAAAAAAAAAAAAAAAAAAAAAAAAAAAAAAAAAAAATCACCTTAGTTTGAAATGAATCAAAATCAGAAATATTTAAACAAAAACTCACTTTAAATTCATTTGGAAGCCATTTTAACAAGATTTCATTTCCGTTGCCTGTACCGATTTAAAGGAAGGGGGACATAAGTAAACGCCACATGGTAAACAGGTTTAGGGGCAAAGATTATGATAGAAAGAATAAAACATTGGTGCTTTTGTCAGTACCATATTGGCTGAAGAGTCCAATCTCCCTTTTTTTTATTTCACAGTTCCTCGTTTTGGGAAAGCATCCCGCTATAAAGAGGGACAGGGGTTTTATCATTATTATTATTATTATTATTATAAAACAAAAGAGGAGGAGATATGTTAAAAAAATAAAAAAAAATAAAAAATAAAAAATCAAATGAAGGTTAGAGTTGTAGTGACAGGCGTTGTCCAGGAGGGAGCAGCAGTTTGGAGGGCGCCGGTGCAGCATCCACTTCAAGAAGAAGGTGGTCCTGGCCCTCAGTCTGGAAGAGAAGAAGAAGAGATCTGGTTTAGTCTTGGTTTAGTCCCTGGTTTAGTCCCGCTTCAGTCCCTGCTTTAGTCCCTGCTTTAGTCCCTGGTTCAGTCCCAGTTTAGTTCTGCTTCAGTCCCTGGTCTAGTCCCTGGTCTAGTCCCTGGTCTAGTCCCTGGTTTAGTCCCTGGTCTAGTCCCTGGTTTAGTCCCTGGTTTAGTCCCTGGTTTAGTCCCTGGTTTAGTCTCCATTTGGTCCAAGTTTAGTCCTTGTAACATAAAGTACAGGGAATAAACTCCTCTTGCTCTCCCCTCTCCTCCATCCTCCTCCTTTTCTAATCCAACTCTCTCTCCATCTCCTCTCCCACTACTCTCACTCCTTCTCCCCCTCCACTCCTCTACTTCTGTCTCGCTCCCTTTCCTCTCGCTCTCCCCATCTTCCCTCTCTCTCTCTCCTCTCCTTTTCTGTGTCTCTCCCTTATGTTCTAATGTTGTTTCCTCATCACAAACAGACCTGGAGTTGTGTTTCGTTTCATTCACACATGTTTAACACACAAACCCTATGTCATGTGGTAATACAGGAAGTGCTCTTTTGTGTTTTTAAAATCCACACACCTTCACTAGAATCATTTGGATGATTTCAGCCCTGGAATTGCCGATCTCTACTGAACTAAAGATAAAAGGAGCTGTTAACTTAAAAACTAGGGCTTCATGACATCACAAGGTGGAACAGAGCATTTTGAATTTTGGAAATGTAAACAGACCAATAATCCAGGATTACTCAAACATGTGAATGAAACAAAACACAAGTCCAGGTGTGTTTTTGAGGAGGTAACAACATTATAACATGACTTAAAGCTCACACCTTTCATGCAATACTGTAAAATATTCCAGGAAAAGCAGTAAGATCTCCATGGAGACAAGCAGGTGATGGACCCTCCCCCAAAGAAGTTACACAGTGTAGCTTTAAAGTCACATGCTCAGACTTCATATTCTTATTTTTGACTTCAGTGCAGTTTTTCCATGTTTTCCTGTTATTCTGCCGTCTGTAGTTTGACCCCTGTTGTGGTGTTGCTCAGCGGCGCGGCGGCTAACGCTAAAGCTAACGCAGGTGTGAGCCAGGTCAGATCAGGTCAGGATTGGACTTGTTTTGAACCCCAGGATCTCTCTCTCAGACAGAGTGAAAGCACTCCATCTCTCTCTCTTTGTTTGTGTCTGTCTGTCTACCCCTACATCAAAATTAAAATCTATCTTATTCTGCATAAAAACGTCTAACGCTGTACTTTAGATCTGCACAAACATGTTCTCAAGTGTGATTCTTGTATTCGTTTGACCGTTCAGATTTCAGTCTTTTTGTCAATTCTTCTGGATGTGTTTAATGTGAACTTTGAACAGTTAAAACATGAATCAATTCTAATCTCAGTGCTCGTCGGAAATACAACTGGATTCTCACGGTTGGGAATCCGGGTTTTCAAGCAAAGGGGAAAACAACAGCAGCCCATAGGAAAGCATGGGACAACTGGAGGAGATGCTCAAATACTGACGTTTGAATAAATGTATGTGTATGTGGAGGAGTGTGAATATAAAGGCACTTTAAACCCATCTGAAGCTAGACTTATCACAAATGTATGACACAAAAGCAAGAAAAGACTTTGCACAGTTCTCCGAGTAAGACTCCCAGTGGTAGTGTATTCTCATATTCCAGCAACAAAAACACTGACAGCGACACTCTGTCACTGTGACAATTTTTTGCAGCATTTGTGAGCCAAACCAGAGGTTCTTAACTTTTTTTTTTTTAATCTCAGGGCAGACTATTTCTGCCCAGTCTTATGTTAAATGTACTATCCTCTTCTGACCCTCAAGAGGGCGCTCGTGGCCCTACTTTGGGCCCCGGCCCTATGGTTGGGAATCATTGCTCTAAACTAAATACTAAACGAAACAGAGACAAATTAGCCACAGGTGCAACAGTCAAAAACATGAGCCCATCCCCTCACCATCATCCCTGTGGAGGGCTTTCCCACATCCAACAGTGTGGTCACTTTACACAGAAAACAGATCTGATCATAAACAGACTGTATAAAGAAGTGGACTGAGGGAGTGTGACGTCACCTACAGTGTTCAGCTCCAGTCAAATGAAACTCACCAAGGCTAGCAGTTATCAGGAAAATTTGGCGCCAAGCTCCATATTAGGTCCATATCAGGTCCATTTCTATATACAGTTTATGGTCATATAATTCTACCCTTGGTCATATGATACAACACTTGAGCAGAGTGGAATATGGACCTGTACGACGGCCAGGTTAGTGACCTTTAGTCTTGTGGTCCTTCCTGGTGTTTTGATCTGTTATTATGTGCAATCTGAAGTCATTTGTGCAATTATTTTGAGAAAATTTGATGAGTTGAGTGAAGCTGCCCATTACTTTCCATTGAAGTATTCCCCTCCCCTAAATATGGTGACCAGCCCAAGCGTGAGGGACTAAAGGCTGCTTGATAGTTTTGTGGAGGAGTCTGCCACCTGTTGGTCTCCATGATGTTATTGCTTTGCAGAAAAGCTCCAGAGTGCAGCTTTAAAACAGTCTAATAGACGCCAAGAGTGTGGTGAGCTCTGACAGGGAGCTAATAGATTCTTTCCGTTTGGGGCCGAGAGGAGCTGAGGCTTCGTTTACAGGCTAAATACAGATTGGCATCAGGAACCAGGGATGAAACTGGACCTGAGAGAGAGGGAGAGGGGGAGAGGAAAGAAGGAGAGAGAGGGGAGGACCTGAGAGTGGCAGAGGAGGAAAGGAGGAGAGAGGGGGAGAGACAAAGAAAGGAGGGGGAGGAGGCAGGCAGAGAGACAGATGAGGAGGAGAGAGGGAGGAGAGATGGAATGAGGGAGAAGGAGAGCAAGGATAGACAAAGAGAGATACAGGGTGGAGAGGAAAGAGTGAATTAAGAGAGAAAGAGGAGAGGAAAGGAATAGAGGAAAGAGGATGGGGGGGCCAAGAAGAGACAGGGAAGAGAGAAATGGGGGTGATAGAGAGAGGACAGGAGTAAGAGGAGAGGGAGCGGGGGGTAAGAGGAGAGAGAAGCTTCACAGATGTCAGACAGATCAGAGACATACGCCACACGGCCATTTTGAGTCCTGACCTGCAGAGACCACAGGACTTAAAGCTGCACTGTGGAACTTTTCTAGTGGAGGGTCCCCAACTGTATTGTCTCCATGGAGAGAGCAAAAGAAAAAAAAATCAAATATGTCAACTGGACATTTTGCGCACTCATCCAAGCAGCTTCGTCAGTTCTGGTCAGATTGCTGGTGGACACTGCTTTAAAGGTGCATTGTGTAACTTTGTGGTGGAGGGTCTGTCGGCAGATTGTTTCCATGGAGATGTTATTGCATTGACTGTAATGTTCCACAGTAGCTTTAATCTTTTCCATCTCCAATTTCCATTTCTTGTTCGAATTTTCAAGGTGTTTTTAGTGCTATAAAAACATGGGCATGTGTGGCTTGGCGGTGTCACTTTTTCGTCTTCATGGAGACGGGTATGTTTAATGCAATACTGCGGAGCACCCTGGACAAAGCGACAACATATCCATGAAGACGAGGAGGTAATGGACCCTCCAACAGAAAAGTTACAAAGTGCACTTTTAAAATGTGCCTGAAAAGTGGAGAAACTAACACCTGCTTGTTTACAGTTTCTCTTTGTCGGCTAGGGTCTACAACTACACTGCTCAATGGGTCAAACTTAGTATAATCATTCCAAGTCCCTAGCTATGCCAAATATGACTCAGGGACTGAAATATCATCACATCGTATCATCCAAAGTCTCACAATATCATCGTGGACCAAAACAATATATCGAATTACAAGTCTCTTTGCTTATATTAATAGTTACGGTGATTTTAACGTCTTTCTTATTCTGTAAAGCACTTTGAATGACTTTGTGTATGAATTGTGCTGTACAAATAAACTCGCCTTGCCTTGCCATGTTGCAGTAATAGCTCAAAAAACAGATGGAACTACATAGACCATGATCCTTTGGTGTTGCTAGTGTGGACTACGCAAACAAATAACTGTTATGAAGCACTTTTAAATCTTAATTCTTCATATTATAACAGTACCAAAGGCTTTTCCAAGGTTTTTAAAAAGGAAAAAGTAGCATATTCACAATTTGTAAGCCTCCACAAACTATCTCAATAAATACCGAACTGTGAAAATATCGTATCGAGGGATTGTGATATCGTTACATCCCTGGTTGACAGATCTGAATTTTTCATTTGTTATGGATCACACCTGGATGGCTGAGGGATTACACACAGACATCCTCCATGGAGATAATGTTTATAAAGGTTTAGAAGCAGATTTGAGATTAAAATTAGTTAATTTCAATCAGTTAGTTACAGAATTAAAAAATCATAGGTCTTGTGGTCATTAGTTAGAGGGGTGCATTTCCATAAATCTGATGATACGATACATGCACACATTTATTCAGAAAGTCTCCAAATTGTCCAGTTTACAATTTTGGTCTCGGCATTTTTGATTGATTGAATATTTTTCTCTCATTGTAGCTCTGCTTTTTGTACCTACAGCTTCTCAAACGTTACTCACCAAAACTCAACCCTTTTTAGGCCAACTCAAATGTACAAATATGGAAAAAAGGTCTAAAAACACAATTTACAATAGAAAAAAAACTTCTTAGACTATAATGTAACTGGAGTGTGTTTCAGGGGGACACATCCAGGTGTGACGCCGTAGCCAACAGGAAGAGCATTCCGGAGCCGTGATGATGCGTTTCCTGTCGAGCCGCCTGGACATGCCACAACCACAATTACGCCGCCACATCAGAGGGCTGGCGGCAGACGCGACGATTTGCCCCGAGGCAACAGAGGGAGAGAGGGGGAGAAGGAAGGGAGGGAGGGGTGGAGGGAGAGAGGAGGGGAAAGATGGGAGGGATGGAGGGAGGGGACAGGAAAGGAGGGAGGAGAAGTGAGAGAAGCCAAAACATGCACAACTAAAGACCTGCTGCTGGGTACTCCTGAACGTAAAAATCACTATTTAGAATGGACTCAATTAGCAAATCTGCAGAGGATTTGAAGTTCCATAATTCCCTCCACAAATGACAAAACCTCTGTCTGTCTTCGGAATAAAAACCGCTCACCCTGTAGTTTAGATCTGTACAAACATGTTCTGATCTGATCTGTCTGTGTTAAAGGGCACTGATTCAAAGTCTGTACTGTTTATCATTTATTATCATTTAGATCAAAAGCCATATTTACTTCAAACCGGTAAAAAATTGATTTGAAAATCGTGGATCGATCAATATGCGAAAGAAATTGTGATGATGCACATTTTAGTAGTAGCAGTAGTAGTAGTAACTGTAGCAGTATTAGCAGTAGCAGTACAGTAGTTATTGTCTAGACTTGCACTGTAGTTATATCCTTAAAGTAGTAGAAGTAGTGCTAGCTGTAGCAGTAGCAGTACAAGTAGCAAGTAGCAGTAGTAGCAATAGCGGTAGCAGTAGTAATAGTTTTAACAGTAGTTATCCTCTAGATTTGCACTTTGGTTATATCTAATTGAAGTAGCAGTAACAGTAGTAGCAAGTGGTAGTAGCAGTAGTAGCAGCAAGTTGTAGTAGCAGCAGTAGAAGAAGCAGTAGTAGTATAGAAGAAGCAGTAGTAGTAATAGCAGTAATAGCTGTAGTAGCAGCAGTAGCAAGTAGTAGTATCAGTATTAGTAGTAGTAGCAGTAGTAGCAGCAGTAGTAGTAGTAGCTATGTTAGTAATAGCAGTAGGGCTGCCACGATTAGTCGATTAGTCACGATTATGTCGACGAACAAAATCGTCGACAACTAATTTAGTAGTCGACGCATCGTTTTTTTGTTTTTTTTTTTACTTTGCTTTTCTCTCGAAACTGACTGCAGCTTCCACTGCCGCGTCTGCCTTTCTGTCACATACCAGGCACACACACACGTTCGCACATGCGCAGTAGTGGTAATTGGCGTCAGTCCTGATTTCACTGTAAATGATACCATAACAGTAGCATGGCTACCCGGAAACGAAGCTCCAAAGTGTGGGAGCAGTTTAAGAAAAGTGGTGAGAAAAGCGTGCAGTGCAACATTTGCAAAGCTGAACTTGCGTATCATGGTAGCACAACGGCTATGCATGAGCATCTGAAGAGAAGGCATGTCATTGTGGATGATTCTGAAGAGGGTCCGTCGTCTCGGTAAGCAAACCGGCTAGTTAGCTGCCAATATTAGGGTGAACAGTAGGGCTTTGACTCCGAACTTCGTTATTCGAATATAATTCGAATATTTCAAAAAATTGAGATATTCGAACGAAGCCCTTAATACTCGAACCTGGGTTTTTTTTGTTTTTTGTAAATGTGTTTGCTTGTAAACATTGTTTTCGATTCAAGATTCCGTTTTTTCACACCTGGTGAAGTTGTAAATCGCGAGCTCATTAGCCACCCAGGCACTGTCAACGGAAAACTACCCAACAGCCTCTGCAGTATGAGCTTCTGACACAACTCCAGCCCTCCACCAATGACCCGACAGGAGTGAAAGAGATGAAAACAATAATGTGAGCTGATCTGAAGGCGCGATATGACTCCGACAACGATGCTTTTTTGCTACTGAACACACAGACGGAACTACAACACGCGCACCATCCTCCACTACAGCTCATAAGCGCGAGTCTTAAGAGAATTATTTACACCTTTCAGTCTTTTCATCACAACAGTAGCAACATAAATAAAGTGCATGAGTGAAAAAAAGAACTGCGCTGCACACGTATGACCTGCACACGTATAATCTCTGAAAAGTTTAACATGAACCATCTCCAACGCGATAGAAGCACAGAACAGACTCACCATAGGCAGAACATCCCTCAGTCACAGAAAGAACACGCATATTCCACTGAGTCCTGCCCTTTAGTCCGACAGAAGCTGACCGCATTTTTCAGTTCTTCTAGTTTATGCAAATGAGCCATGTGGTTTTAAGTTTCGCTTCTGTAACACGTAAACAAATGTGCGCAAAGCTGCATTAAACACATTATTATTTGAGTCCTCCTCGTAGGAAATAAAAAGCCAAACTTAAATTATCCACTGTCGCGTGTACCGCGTGTACCAGTCTCATCAGTCGTGAAAGCAAATGAATCTGCCCACGTAGCATTAAGCGTTCTGTTTTCTTCAGAAACTTTTCTTTTCTTGGATTTATCCATCATTGGGCCGAAAATCATACTGCTGAGGTAGGTGCCGGTAAGTCCGGGCTGCCAGTGAGTGCGGGTGGCGCACATCAGCGGCTTTGACGCATGTTTTGAGCGACAAAAATATTAAAAACGTTTTATTTAAATGTTACAAGAGTACCATTATCTACAATTTTAGATTTACATTTAAAAACGAACAAACTAAAATAAAAATACAATGTAATTAAATACTCATTATTATTTTCCAAAGTCACAGGGAGCCACGGCAGAACAATGAAAGAGCCACATGCGGCTCTGGAGCCGCGGGTTACCGACCCCTGGTCTTACTGAAGGCATTTAATGGTCAAAATATTAATACAATATTCGAATATATTTGAATATTAATATTAATAAACAAACAAACTTCGAATATGATTTTTGGGCAAAAGTCAAAGCCCTATTTTACAGTCAGTTTACGGATCGTTTAGTCGACTAATCGAAAAAATAATCGGTGATTAGTCGACTATCAAAATAATCGTTTGTGGCAGCCCTAAATAGCAGTAGTAGCTGTAGTAGCAGTACTAGTAGTAGTTGTAGTAGCAGCAGCAGCAGTAGTAGTATTAGCAGTCACAGTAGTATTAGCAGTCGGAGTAGTAGTAGCAGCAGTGGTAGTATTTTATTTTATTTATTTATTTGATTGGGACAGAGCATGTTAATAAACAAACATGACATAACATGAATGTAAACACACCGGATTATAGCCTAAGGCTAATTTCCATCCGTTGTCCCAAAGGGCTGGGGTCACAACAATAAAAACAACAAATAAAATATTGCACACCCACTCATTGCACAGTTCCCATTATTGCAGACTCTGTTCATTGCACAGTTCCCATCACAGCACAGTCCAAAATATTGCACAGGCCAGTCACTGCACAATTCCCATTATTTTGCAGTCAATTTGGCCACACCTTCAGTACATGCAAATATGTGTCCATAAAAGATCAGTTAAAATCACAGTGCAACTATACATGAGGACATGTTTGGTTTGACCATAACCAATTTTTCATTTGACCTTTAAAAGAGCTGTACGTAGGGCATTCTTTCAGTGTTAGTGGAAGACTATTCCACAGATTCCCACCTTGGACAGATAATACATTCTGACCAAAAGTGGTCCGTCTGTGGGGTATGACCAGGTCACCCCTGATGGTGGCTCGCATGGTCCTTTCTGAATAGTCTTTGCGTTTGATGTACTCCTTTAACGGTGGTGGTGCGAGGGAGTGTAGAACCTTGTAAATTAGGCAAGCCCTTTTAAGGATGACTATGTTGCTAAAGTCCAAAAGCCTCTGCTTTTTCAGAATGTGACAGTAGTGGTGGGAAATGGGTTTTTTTATCAAGTATTTTTAGGCCTCTTTTATAGAGGTTTTCAATGGTTTTAAGTGTTGTGGGGCAGGCAAGAGACCAAGTGGTTAAACTATAATCTATGTGAGAAATAATCATGGAGTAGAAATACATTTTGGCAGCATTCATGTTTAAGTTGTTCCTGATGTGACGAAAATTCCGATTATTGAATTGGATTACCTGAGACACTTTTTTAACATGACTTTTGAAGGACAATATTGGATCTAGAATAACTCCAAGGTATTTATACTCTGGGACCAGATCAAGTTCTACTCTGTTAAGAAAAACATTTGATTGCTTCAATTCGGTGTGACATTTTGATAAGTACATACAGACAGTTTTTTTGGTGTTTACCAACAGGCACGAATCCTTGAGTAGTAGTATTAGCAGTCGCAGTAGTAGTAGTAGCAGCAGTAGTAGTATTAGCAGTCGCAGTAGTAGTAGTAGTTATAGCAGTCGCACTAGTAGAAGTAGCAGTAGTAGTATTAGCAGTCGCAGTAGTAACAGTAGTAGTAGTAGTAGTAGTAGTAGCATTAGCAGTCGCAGTAGTAGCAGTAGTAGTAGTAGTAACAGCAGCATCAGTTGTAGCAGTAGTAGTAGTTTTAAGAGTAGTTCTGCTCTAGACTTTGCACTTTGCTTTGTCCCATAAATCACTGCTCTTTAGTGTTGACTCATCCTCGCTGACTCACTCTGCTCCAAAGACTTTATAAAAACACATGATTTCATTTACTAGAAACTACTCTACCCACGATGCACTTGTGTCTGAAACGGGATACAATTTAGAGGAGGAGATGGGCACATCATTCGTTTAACAGAGACACGAGAGAGAGACGGGAAAAGGGTTAAACCAGGTCGGCACAGGAAATCTATGTAATTGTGAATTTTCTGACAAATAATGCAATTGTGATTAGATCTGAGATTTATGTTTTAATAAGAAGATTCTGTTAAAAAGGTCACATTTTAAAACGCGTCCAGAAGAAAAGACTGAAATAGGAGCTAGAGATAGACCAATATGGGTTTTTTCATGGCCGATGCCGATACAGATAGTTTAGAACCCACAGAAAACGATGGCCAATAGTTTTGAGCCGATATGTGGGGCTGATTTGACCATTTTCCACAAATTCACAAATTTACTACAAACTCATCCACATCCCCTTTTTTATACCACAAACCCATAAGAGAGCTGTGTAGTCATATTTTGTGCAGATGCCCATGAGCAAAATGAGGTCTTAAGTTTCACTCATAAACAGTGAGAAAACTGTCGTTTACTTTCCATAACTTGGATTATAAAGATGGGAAGTATCAGAGAGAAAGAGGAGAAAAGATGAGGAGCTGCGTCTGGATCAGGGAGTGGGCCGATGGCACTGCTCACACACAGAGACAGACGCACACAGAGACAGAGGGAGAGAGACACTGGACTTTTAGTCAAATTGTGCAGATTTAAGTCAAAACTTATGAACACGTGAGGAGACAAAGGGACACGCTGTGGCTGAGGCTGTTTTTTCCTAAACAAGAGCATAAATCCTTGCTAGCACCACGCACTCTTACTGCTACACGACTGGCTGTAGACCTGTAGATTAAAATGAGCATCATCGAGATCGACCAAAGTAGAAATCACAATCTACCGATCTTTTGGCACAGCCCTATATTGGTCCATCTCTGATTTGAACTGACAAATTAATACAAGAATCACGTTTCAGAACATGTATGTACAGATCAGGGTAGAGATCGACCAATGTTTTATTTCATGGTCGATGCAGACACAGATTATTTAGGATCCAGAGAAACCAATGGCCGATCAGGTCTGCCAATATTTAAGGGACGATTTCGGAACCCCATTTGAATTAAGTGCTACGATATTTCACAAGAAACTGTATAAAAGAGCAGTGTAGTCACATTTTTGTAGTACACTCTTTGGACTTAAGTGTTCAAACAAAGGTGTCTGCATACTCTTTATTCATATAGAGGTAGCTGGTTGGCCAAACAAAACATCGCCTCTGCTGGAGTTTTAAGGCAGGTAGCAGATACTCTAAAAAGTACAAATATCGGCCTAGCTCTACTACAGGGTTAGCAGTTTTTATGCTGACTAAGACTTGGTTGTTTGTGGAGGAAAATGATAGTATTTCAAAAACTTGCAGCTTTTGTGATTTACCCAGTATGCCACTGACACAAAGCAGGACAGTCCCAGTAAACCTATTTTCAATATACAGTATCATTCAAAGGCTTGAGCTGCAACAAATAAATAGCAGAATGAACCAATATTTAGTGACAGATGTTATTTACTCTACCCTCTACAGCTCAAATCTCATCATAATACAGAAAAATAGCAAAAATCTCCCCATTATTGAAAAGAAATAGAGCTTTCATATATTGAACGATAAGTCAATATAATAATTATTGTGACAGGGCCAAGTCTGAGACCACAGTGCACACCTCAGAACCAAACACGCAAGGCCCAAAACCGCAGCCACACCGACCTCAGCCTGCCCCAGGACAGCCCCTCTCCATGGCTCACACACTTCACCAGGACTATACTAAGCCAGTCAATTCAAACCACAAGCAACAATACACAAAAAAGCACAAAAGCCAGCACATTCAACAGATTAAAGCTGCAAAATGGAACTTTTCTAATGTAGGGCCTGCCACCTGCTTGTCTCCATGGAGATGTATCATCTTTCAATGGCAGGAGAGCTTATTGCTCAAAAATACCCTGAAAAACACGCACTGTGAATGTAAGCGGGGGTCGCCTCTCCACAGATCTGACCAGTAATTTGTCCTAGTAGCATCACCTGTTTGTCACCATACAGTCGAGCATTCAAATTAAACAACAATATGTCAAGCAGGCAGTAGACCATCCACCAGAAAAGTTACATAGTGCATCTTTAGACTCTACACTAAATAACAAAAACATCCTTGTGTGTCAGATGCCCTCCCCGCATGTCAGATGCCCTCCCTGTGTGCCTCTGGACTCACCCTGTGTGGAGGAGACCCGGTCGGAGCGGCTGAAGTCTATACTGGCGTAGGCGGCGTTCTCAGGGAGGGGAGGGGCTCCGGTGGGTGTGGCTCCTGTCGCAATGGCAGCAGCAGGCAGGGGCGGGGCTCCGGTGGGCGTGGATGAGCTCCCCGTATCGCTGCCGGAGGTCACTGTTGTGGCGGTGCTGCCGTCGTCCCTCAGCTCCAGAGCAATGTAGTTCAGTCCGTTCTGATATCCGGCGTTCCGACTGATCCGGCTCCCGGACGACCCCGAGGAGGAAGAGGAGGCCGACGTCACCGGAGACAAGCCCGAATCGAAGCCCCGAGGCTGGGATTGGTGAGACTCTGCTCCCAGCCCCTCTACGGACATCCACACGCTGTCGAAGGAGGCAGAGCTGCTCCATCTGCACAAACAATAATACAACAAATTAACTATTAAAAATACACATAACATTTTAGCTGCAATAAAGTGGTTGCAACATTAACAATATTTAAACAAATACCAATACTGCATCAAACCTCAAAAAACATGCTTAAATTTGCTTATTCATAGATCATTTGTATGTTGTATATTACAGTATATAATGCATTAATGGGTATAGACCTGTTAAAATAACACATTTTGTAGTGCGATATATTGCTGAAAAAAATATAGACAATAAACGATAATCTGGAAAATAATTAATGCCACTGACACAATAACTTAGCAGGACAATCCTCAAAAAAAATTCTATATGTACAATATTGTAAAAACATGAATAAAGAATGAAACACTAATTAGTTTGTATCTATAATCAGTCATAAAAGTTACTTGTTCAACCTTCAACTGTTCCAGTTGTATGGTACTACAACAAAATGCACCCCAAAAATATTATCCCAGCTTTTACTTATTTAACAATAAGTTGATATAGTAATTATCGTGACAGGCTTAAATGGGTATTACAAAAAAGTTGTTTGGGTATCTTTGAGGTTTTAGATTGTAAGACCAAAAGTCAGCTCAAAGTGCACCTCTCCAGTTAGTTACAGACTGTTATATTTGTGCTGACTCACCTGGACGTCTGACCGTCCGGCAGGTAGGACCCATTGGCTGCTCCCTGATTGGTAGCTGTTGCGTGGGTCGAGGCCCCTCCCGCCGGAGCGTTGGTAGAGAAGGTCTCAGAGCTGTGGCGCCTCCTGCCCTGTGGATCTGCTCGTACCACTTTGGGCTCAGTCGCGGCTGCCCCGGGGCTAATGGGAGGCAGCGTGGCGGGCCCAGGAGGGTTATAGCGCCCCTCCAGGAGGCACAGGTGCTGGAGCATGGCGGTGGGACTGGTCCTGTCTCCGCTCATAAATGTCATGTCCGCATAGTTATCCCCCTTCCCCCAGCACTCCCCACTGGCCGCTGCGGGACGGATGTAGCTCGGGGGGTTCCAGGGGGCCACCAGGCTGGGCCGAGGGGACTGGCTCTTCTCCGGTCCCACCTCCAGACACATGTAGTCCTGGTGTGGGGCTGGAGAAGTGCGCTGCTCAGAGGCATCAGGGAAGGGATACGCCGGGGGCTGCTGCTGATGTGGAAAGTGTTCCCCAAACTCGATGTTGATGTACTCGCCAGGGCTGGAGGGGTCATCAGAGTGAGATGGCGCTGAGGTGGACACGCCCGTGGAGGAGGTGGCCGGTTCGCTCACCCTGATTGGCCCGTGGAAGCTCCTCCGGCCCAGGGGAAGGCGGTTGGGTCGTGTGCGGCGGTCCAACATGGCGGCGGTGGTGTGGTGGGCGGAGTAAGGGGGAGGCGGGTGTGAGGGGGTGTGACCGGGTTTGGCAGGCGAGCTCATGGGCACATACTCACTGTAGTCCCTCTCGTCTCGTTCTCTTGTGGGTGCCTTGTACGAGCGTGGCAGAGAAAAGTATGGATTGTGAGGTTTGGGCGTGGCCTCAGGGGTGGAGGGGGCGTGGCTCCTCGCTCCGCCGCTGTACGACATGTCCATGTACTCACCGTTCTCAGGGCGGTCTGCTTCTCGTTCTCTGGCATGAGGCGAGGCTTGCACTGGGGATGGAGAGCCACCGCTGCCCCCTCCTGGCAGCATCATCATGTAGCCGTGTGAGTCCGTGAACGACTGCGGCTGAGGAGGGGCCACGCGAGAGAAGAGTGGAGAATGGGAGGGCAGCATGGGCATGTAGTCCGGGGGCGTGTCCCGGGAAGACGCCGCCACACCACACATCATGGGCACATAGCCGCTATCCTCTTTGGCAGAGGAGGAGAGGGAAGGACGCTCACTGGTCGAGTCGTGGCGAGGGAGAGTGGATGGGCGACTTTGGCTGTGTTCGGAGCAGGAGCTATAGTCCGAGCGCAGAGACGAGGACGAAGAGGAGGGACCCCCACGGAGCAGCCCACCTCCGAACGGCAGCGTGTCTGAGCTCTCGTCCAGGGAGAAGTTCGTCTGTGTGGTTTTCTGATACATTGCCACACCAGATCCACCTGTGGCACCCCCTGTAGGCCGTGAGCATGAGTGTGTCCTTCTGCGCAGTGACGAAGTGGAAAAGCGCTCGTCTTCAGTGGATGTGCCCTCATCTCGTAAACTGTCTGTTGCACTGGGCCCAAACACGTCGCGGCTCCAGCCCATAGCCATGTAGTCGTTCAAACAGTTTTCCTCTCGGATCGGTGGTGTGTTTCCGAGCGAGTCTGGCGTGTTGCTGCGGACTCGGAAGTACCTGAAGTCTCCGGGGCTGGAGCCGTACTCGTCTGAGGAGTTAAATCCTCCGTCAGACGGTGAGCCGCAGATGGAGGCGCTGGATGGTCGTGTGAGGGTGTCTGAAACGGAGCCGTGCCCACTGCTGGAGGACACGCTCACGGGGCTGGTGGTGGAGGGGAAGTGTGATACGGGGAGAGAGGCGGAGCGAGCGTGGTAAGTTGACGTGCCTGGGACAGCCCTGGCGAAGCGTGCACCTGCTGTATTCGTACCTGTGCTGCCTGTCGCCGCTGCCCCGCCCGCCTCCTGCCTGCCGTGTTGCGCTCGTGTTGAGTTCAGATGCACCAGGCTTCCCGTAGCAGAGCGGAAAGGCCGGTTCATCGTCCCCTCGCCTTCGCTGGACGTCCTGAAGCGATATCCACTCGCTCCGGAGCTTTTACTGGAGGGTGGCGTCCCGACCACAGACTCTGTCCTTGACCGCCGCTGTAATCCCGTCTGACTCGGAGGTAGGTTTCCAAGATGGCGGCGCGTTGTGATGAAGGGCATCGGGTTTGAGCCAGAGGACTGACTTTTACTCCTGGGGCGAAACTCTGCGAAGGCTTTTAAGGCTTTCATGGTCTCCAGAATCGTCTCATGCATGTTCTGAGCCACCACAGAGTCATCCACCTGCATCCAGATCTCCCCAGGTCCAATCGATGACGAGCGTCCCACCTCAATGAAGAAAAAGCTCTCAGAGTGTCCACAGCGCCGGATATTCATGAGCTGCAGGTTCACACATGGCGTCTCAGAGTTCAACTTAACCAGGTGAAGAGTTTTACTGGACAAACATAAGCGGTAAACTCCGGTGAGGTTCTTCGTCTGTCCCAGTCCTTTAGGTTTCACATTCACCTGCCACACCTCCTTAAACACAGTCCCCGGCGTAACGGTCCCGTACCCGTCGTCCAGATCGTCCGAATCCACGTGCCCCTTCTTGCCCTCGTTCATGAGCGCGCTTACGGCCACGTACCAGTCCTCCTGCTCCGCCTCGTTCTCCGCCACGATCGCGAAATACTCATCCTTCGTGTAGAGGGCGATGAGGTGCTTGTTCTTGGAGTCCGCCCTCTTGTTCACGGTAAAACACTGGTACAGGTAGATGACTCTTTTGGGGGAGGAGGGGGCTACAGTGGCGGCGGAGGAGGCGCGTAGGCTGCTCCGAAACTTCTTCTCACTATCATAATACTCCAAACGGCTCGGTCCGGAGTGACTGGCGGCTCGCAGCACAAAGAACCGCTTATGTCCGTGTTTTTGCTTCCGTAGATATCCACATTTACGAATATCATCCACGGCGTCGGAGCCCACTGGGGGGAAAACATGACTGCTGCTGGAGGCGGCTGCGGGGGACCGGGGGGGCTCCTCCAGCGCCTGCCCGTGCGTCGGTGTGCTGTCCCCGGACACATGCTGCTGTTGCTCCCGGAGCTCTTTCGGGGCCTGGTGCAGGTTATGGAGGTGACTGGAGGGCGGTAAATGTGGATGAAACCGAGCCCCGCCGCCTCCTCCGCTGTTGCCGATATTAATTACCGGAGAAGGGGGTTCCCCGGTTGGCTCCCCGGCTGAGCCCTCTCCGTTGGCAGCTGCTCCGGGCCCCAGGTCCCGCTGCTGTGCCTCCAACATCAGCATCGCCGCCTTCCCTTCGTGGTAATCCGTAAAATTTGCCATCGGCGCGTACAGTCAAAGGTCACTTTTGTAGCGGGCTAATCCGTGCGGACCTAGCCCCCATTCTTGTTTGGGAGCTAACGGAGCTAGCCGCGGCTCGCTCCAGAAGCAGCTTCACGCATTCTCACGCCCCGCGGGACCAGATACCTCCCAAAAAACACGTCTTTTCGGGTCTGTAGCGCCACGTTCGGCCCCCCGGTGCTGGCTCTGTGCGGTGTTTCCCGTGTGGACGCCGTTAGCTCGGGTTTAGCTCGGTTTTAGCTCGGTTTAGCTCGGTTAGCAGCGCTTCTATTCGGCCGCTGTGCACGTCTATGGGCCCGGAGCACAAACAACACATGACCCTGTGCGTCACGGCCCAGAAGGAGGAGCAACGCGGCCTTTCAGAGCATCTGACTGGTCCGTCTCTCCGATTGACACATTCTTGGACCGCTCAGAGCCAATCACAGTCGGATTTACGGCTTTGCGTCAATGGCTCTGACCAATCGCGTACAGAAGAGTTTTATTGAAGTTAAAAATAGGCGGTGACTTCGCCGTAGAGCTGCAGCAACAAGAGCAAAAGAGAGAACTGATCCAGGACCAGCGAAAACCCGGAGACCCCAGAGCCAGACCACACCAAAACCAGGGTCCAGACCCGACCCGAGACCAGACCCCAGACCAGACGAGATCAAAACCGAGTCCAGACCAGAACCAATCCAGGACCAGCGTAAATCCAGAGACCCCAGAGCCAGACCACACCAAATCCAGAACCAGACTCGACTCCAGACCAAGAGCCGAATCCAGACCAAAACCGAGTCCAGACCAGAATAGGGTGACCAGACGTCCCTATTTACCCGGGAAATCCCCAGTTCTGAGCCCTGGGTCCCCTGTCCCAGCAGATTTATCCACCACTGATTTGTCCCAGTTTTATATAAGAAATGTCCCAGGTGCCCCTGTTTCTGACGAATCTGATCCCTGCCAACAGTAAAGAGAGGCATAAATTGCCATTTCTTTAGGTAAAATACTGGAAAGCTGCTTAAAAATGACAAAAACACAAAGAAAATGTGACTATATTAAATGTGACAATTTTACTTAATTACGCAGTTGTTTCACAATTTTATTATTACCAACCCAAACCAGGGATGTCCCAGTGGTCTCACTATGTAAAACCATACACCCCGTGTCAAGTGAGCGCTAACAGGCCTAACAATGATATAAACGCAGGAGATATTATTTTACCACCAACATTTTTGTATTTATCAGTTAAAAGAGCTCATAAATAGCTCATAACTGTCCTAAATCATCATGTTAGACATACACTGAGTCTAGGGCAGGCCTGTCACAAGGATTACAATATATGACTTAATACATTTACTTGAGTAACTATTTAAATATATTCTACTTTCTTCCCACTGGGAGTAAGACTACAAGTGACAAAAGCTTTATGTGACAATATGAAAAAAACCCAAAAAACAATCAAAATAGCTCTTGAAGGTTTTTGGAGCAACCACGCGAGGGCCTTGAATGAAGAACTACTTTTGATTTCTGAAAAAAGGCAGTGGATGTTTAACAAGATGGCAGCACCGCAGATGTGCCACACAGCATGTTCTGTAAGGCTCATTAGAGTTTAACATGAGGTTTGATTTAGTTCAACTGTGTCAACATCAACACATCTACTAACAAACCTTCAAATCTGTTCTTCTAATCCTAACCCTAACTGTCAATACAACAACAACAAGTCTCAATATCAGGCCTTTTAAATAAACTGTTAACACAAACTGAGGAGTGTGAACACAATATTTACATGTGATCTGGGTTCTTCTTATTCTCTTATTTCTGTCATTTACTCATCTACATTTATTTATATCCACGTTACACATTTCCCCCTCACTTGGTGAACTTTCAGGGCCTCGATGAACTAAATCTTTGTAATAACCTTGGTCTATTAATAATATCAGAATGCATTTTTAAAATAAAGACCGCGAACTGATGCTTATGTGAGAACCATTGTAAAATAAAGACTAAAAACCAAGAGTACAAAAACAGGGAGCTGATGGTATCTATATAACTAAGGGTGCTCATGAAAAAGGGTACTCTGTTAGAAAATATTTAAAAAACTTTATTCTGAGAGGGCAAGTTTGGTCATCCTCCTCTTCATCAGTGCTCGGTAGGTTGAAGGAAACTGTGCGTCTCCTGTTGTATTTTTTGCCCCAAGCGTATGCACAACAGCATTTAAATGTTCTTCAAGTTGTGTGTTTATTTGTCACACATTCGTAGACTTTTGAGTGAGTTGGAAACGAGTGCACTTTGAGAGCATGTCCAGCAGAGGGTGCACTGGTCCGTTTCACTGCTTCCACGTCGCTCTGGAGGCACCTGCAGAGTCAGATTCAAACATGAGCTACATACAGAATGTACCTCCAGCACATGAACAAGTGACTGAGACAACCTTCTGCAGCCTTCTACTGCGGACCTACCTGTTTTCTTCTCAAGTCCTTCAGTCATCAGTACGTCCTGCTCTGTGTCGAACTGTAGCCTGCTCTGTGTTGTAGTAGAGCCTGTTTTTTGTCCTATACTTTCTATTCTTCCTGGTAGATCCCTGTTCAGTGTCCAGCAGGGGGGGTATTGGCCTCCTTCACTGTGAAGAGAGACTTCCGATTAGAATTACGTACAGTCACATTTGCATTGACATAATATACATTTTCTGCAAAATGCCACAGTTCACACGTACCTTTAACGTAGCACCTCCAGGATTCACATGGACTGTGTCATATCTGTTCCAATGACAAGACACTTCAGGTATCTAAAACACACACGCATATTAGAGAAAAGGCAGACATACTCTGCTGAATGTACACATGACAATACAAACCTGTAGGATCTGTACAGACAAACTGTAGACTCGTGTTTCCCATTGTCACATTGCAGTAAAGCTACAATTTTTTTTGTCACGTGTCAACTGCTGAGATGGTACGAGTCCACAGTGTCAGAGCATCATGGACATCTCTTGCAGGGGGCAGCGTCAGCCATGGTCTTGTGCTTCTGAGGAAAAGGACTGACTGCTCTCTCTCTGCTCTGCTGGAAACAGGCTGAGGCTGTGATGGTCCTGAGTGACTAACGTCCATGATCGACTGCCTGTTATGACCCAGCTCTGGCGTAGTCCCAGGCCATGCTGTTGTGATGTCCGCTGGCACACGATTGCTCACAACAGGAAAGAAGGCACACACACTCTTGGCAAATCTGGAGCAGGACGCTGTGACATAGAAGAATGTCATTCAGAAATGAGTGTTACTAATGTGAATACTGTAATACTTGCAACACTAGCCTTGCTGCCAGGCTTCATGCCTTTACACAGCATGTTTGAATGGACCTAATTGCAGTGTATACCTGGTGCTCCTCAAGTCTCGCCAGCACTGCTCCTCCTACGGCTCTTCTGGTCACAGGACAGACATCCCAAAGATCCACCAAAAATCGCGACCTCTGAAACACAGACTTCAAATCAGCAAATGAAAAGCTCAATGTTAAACAAAGGAGTAAAGGAGTCGTACTCACCTGGGCCCTTGGAGCCATACTCACCTGCAGCTGCACCTATGAACAGTGAAAGGGTTAAACACCCCCTCACAGTTCGCAGCTGTAGGGAGAGTGGTAAAGGCCGGCAGTCAGGGTCTCCTGGAGCACCGGGACAGAGGAGCGGGGCACCCAAGGGGGAGTCGCCAGCATGAAGTAGCAAGAGGCAGTGATGTACAGGCCAACCTCATGTGGGCGGGGCAACGTGGGCAGGACCAGCTGCACAGACAACAGTTCAGTCAAACTTTGAAAACAACCACCAAGTCATCAGAGCGCTCAACAAGTCACAGTAAATTGATCCTGATCTCTAGTACGGTCTGATGTGAGTGACTCCAGTACTGTGTAACTTGTGACAGTGGGCGAGGCTTTAACATACCTGAACATACTGGGCGTCGCCCACGTGCGGCCACAGCGGGGGCATGTGAGTCAGATGCCAACCTGGAGGCTGAGAAAAAAAACATACATGTTATGTTACATACATGTTATTCTACATATACAAACACATCAGTGAGAAAACTCACCACAAGAGGGTGCTCTGCATGGGCCCAAAACTCCTCAGGGTCCGAGGGTCCAGGCGAGGTGGCCCCGGGGCTCCTGCTCCGAGAGAGCTAGCAAACACACAGGAAAGACAAATATGGTTACGTTTTCTTTAACCTCGTAAATCAGACTATTATATAGAGGAAAGCTGCTCTAGGAGTGTGTGTCTGACTCACCAGGGGGGCCGGGGGAGCCTGGTGTCCACGACTCTCCTCCCGCCTCACAGGAGCCTCCTGTGGGCCAGAGCTCAGGGGCTGTGGGGGGCTACCGCGCGTACGCTGATCAACAAGAGGCAAACGTGTTTGTTTTTCATACAGAACAAAACTCATTTAAATGTTCCATTCAATGGACAGAAACAGTGTCTTTTGTGAAGGGCTTACCTGGTGAGCACCACCACGCCGCTCCTGACCCACAGGAGGCGCCAGAGAGGCAGCAGAGGGGGGTCGAGGGCTGCGGCTCCTAGGTGCCTAATGGACATAAACAAAAAATACATTTATGTAGACTGCATTCAAGTGTGTAATCTTAGATTTGAACAAACCATCCAAAAGTCAAAGAGGAGACTGACCTGAAAGCCTGGGCTCTGCACAGGTGAGGCAGTGGAGGAGGGCCCAGGGCTGCGGCTCTCAGCAGGCTGACACAACAACATCACAGCATTCATGAGTTACAATCCTTTAGTCTTTTCACACACAGAGCTGCAGCTAAAACAGTCAAACTATTGCACAATTAGCAAAGGAAACACTTACCTGCACCAGAGCAGAGGCTCCAGTCTGCAGAGGCAGAGGGCTTCTGCTGCGGGCAACCTACAAAATGTCATGGCACGTTAAACCATGCACACAAATGATGCAGCTTAAATACATCCTTAATGTCATCATATACAAGTTATACAGAGATAATAATGTGATATATGTCCATCCAACACGTGTGGAAATCAGTCTTACCTGCTGAGGAGCCGGCGCTGACCCAGAGGTGGAGGGCCCAGGGCTGTCCTCTCTCTGGAGCTGGAACATCACAAACACAAAGGTCACACAAACGTTTTTACAACAACACAACAACCACACTATTTTCTTCACACCGACACTGTCTTTACAACACTGTCCCTAGAGGACACAGTGGATGTGAGCAGGCCTACCTGTGTGGAAGAGGAGGGGGACGAGCGGTCCCTCCCAGGACCCCTACGCCGGGTTCTCCTAGGGGTCCCAGGCGTCGGAGACCTCTTCCTCTTCCTGCCGCGCTCCTGTCACACAAAAAACACACAAATCAACACTTTGTTTCAATGACGAGGCAAAACAGATAAAACTGGGCTGCAAAATTAATCACAGTAAAATTGAAATCTAAATTTGATACAAGAAAAAAAGTCATGCAATTATTTAAGATTAAATAAGGTCTTAAAATTCACTCTCATATTGTGTAAAAACATGATTTTGATTTACTTATTATAAGTTACTTGAGTAGTAGTTTCCCTGAATACTTTTAGCTACTTAACAAATTTCTTGGATTTCTACTTTTTCCTTAGACTTGAGTCATATTTTGTTGAAGTAACGTTACTCTTACTTTAGTACAATTTGTGGCTATTTTACTCAATTTTCCTGGATATCCAGCGACAGCAACAGTGACCATCACAGTTAGTGAAGTTAGTCATCTTAATACTACTCATGACTACTACTAGCATTAGCGCAAATACCAAATGTATATATTAAATGGCTTAATGTCTGCAAAGTATCCTAAAAAACGTCAAGTGATCTGACCTGGCGCATGTGAGGGCTCAGGTGGTTGGACTTGAGGCTCGTTGAGTTCAAGTTCTGCACTAAAACAAACGGACAATTAGCTGCTAGCTTGACGCTATTAGCTGTGAGCTTGGTGCTATTCGCTGTTTAGCTTCGCTTGAGACGATCAAATGTTGTGGTTTCTCTCCGAGAGCAGAGGGAAAAAGGCAGAAAATTCGAATGTTTGGCTTTAAATATGCAACTCCTGGCAACCATGGAATGTTTGTGCGTTGCCATAGGAGAAATGAGCTTGTTTTGATTTAACTTTACATTAGATTTGAGGAGAGAGGCGCACCTGTAAACAGAGGCAGACATTGGCATTTGTTTAGGTAAAATACAGAAGAGCTGCTTAAAAATGGCCCAAACACAAAGAAAATGTGACTATACTGACTCACATTAGTGCATAACAATTTTACTTAAATACGCACTCGTTTCACAATTTTCTTATTACCAACCAACCCAAACCAGCACCAATACCCGATATTAATCAATACCAGAGACTTAAATGAACATTTATTTATTTTAAACAAAAATAAAACATTAAAACAAAAACAAAAAACATTTGGATTAGTTTTAGGTTATGTGGCTGTTATATATCCCTTAAGTGAATACAGATCAACTTAAAAAGTCTCCCGTTTAGGAAAAGAGCTCTGTATTAATAATTATAGTAAAAATACCCACATAAATAAAGCATACATAACATTGATCACTGCTTTGTTTTGTTCTACACAGTTATGATGTAATCCTGGGTAATATGATTGATTGTTATTGCCATAAAATGAAAGCACGTGGTTTATGCAATTATGTTAAATACTGATGCAACACACAAGGGACTGATGTAAAAACAAATTAGAACAGCAAAACATTTATTATTTTTTGTATTTTCCACACAGAGTTTCTTGTATCAGTGTTTCCAACAAATTGATTCACGATCAAATTTAACTTCACTTCGGTTTAGAACTTTTTAGACAGAAACAGAAACTTCCTCTGGCCCTTTCTCCCTTTCTCAATCCCTTGCTTTCTCTCCCTTTCTACTCCCCCCTCCTTTCTACCCCTCCGCTCGCCCCCCCACGCCTCTCCTTCTCTTCCTCTCCTCCTCTCTCTCACCTCCTCCTCTCCTCTCTGCTCCCCGCCCCCTTTCTTTTTTCCTCTCCTCCATTGTTTCACTCCCTGCTCTCTCCTTTCCTCCCCTCTCTTTCTCTTTCCTTCTCCCTTTCCCCCTCTCCTTCTTTTCTTCTTCTCTCTCTCACTCCTCTCTCCTTACCTCCCCCTCTCCTCCTCTCTCTCTCATCCCATCTCTTCCCCCTCTCATTCTTTTCCTCTCCTCTCTCTCTCCTCCCCGTCTCCTTCTTTTCCTCTCCTCCTCTCTCTCTCTCTCACTCCTCCTCTCTCCTTAACTCCTTCTCTCCTCTCCCTCACCTCCTCTCTCCCTCTCACCCCATCTCTCCTCCCTCTCATTCTTTTCCTTTCCTCCTTTCCCTCTCCCCCTCTGTCTCTCCTCCCTGTCTCCTTCTTTTCCTCTCCTCCTCTCTCCTTACCTGCTCCTCTTCTCTCCCTCACCTCCTCTTTCTCACCCCCCTCTCCTCTCCCTCTCCTTCTTTTCCACTCCTCCTCAGTTTCACCTCCTCCTCTCATCTGTCCCTCTTTTTGATCCAGAGTTTCCGGACAAAGCGTTGTGTAACTCTACTCTCACATCAGCTGTTCTGAGTAAAGAATGGACCACCTTAACCTGGCACCATTCACACACTTTGTCCTGAACCTGAACCACGCACCCTCTCGTTACGGGGCTGTACGCTCAACTCAGGTAACCTCTCACCTTTGACCCCGTTTGTTTTTCAGCGCAAGGACCAGAATGTGGGTTTTCTGTTTAAGTGAAGAACTCAGCCTTTTTTGGGGAGGAAAACAGGATGGAAGGAAACAACATTATAACATAGAATAGAGTGTGTGGGTAGTATTTGCAGTAGTAGTAATAGTATTTGCAGTAGGCTACTTACAGTTGTAGTAGTACTGTATTTTTAGTAACATTTTCAAGCCCACACATGTATATTTTAATATTAACAACCCTTTATTTAAAACATATCACACCCTTTCTCTCCCTCCATCTGTTTAGTCCTTCCCACCTCTCTCTCCTTCTTTCTCTCTTTCCTTTTTTCTTTCTGTCTGTATTATCTGTTTCTCTTTCTCTTTTCCTCCTCCTCCTCCTCTCTTTCTGTCTGCATCATGTTTCTCTCCTTCACTCTTGTCTCTGTTATTCCTTTTCTTTTTCTGCTGTTGCTATGCGCTCTCCGCTCTGCCCCTCACTGCCTCTCTCCGGTGCGTGTGAGAGCGTCCTCTAGCGGCCGCTCTTTGGAATTACACCTCTCCCTTTGTTCAGGTCTATTTCAAAATCTGCTGCAACATTTCACCTCACATCATTCGAGACAAATAAAAGGGAAAAAATAGAATAAGTGGGCCTGTTATTAATGGGAAAAAAAAACAAAACAAAACATTTATTTATTTTTATTTTACATTTATTATTTAAATCTATTTCCTTATTATGTATTTATTTATACTTAACTAAACATCTCTTTTTTCAAGCCTTATTATATTACCCTTGAATAAAGACCAGTGTTTGAACAGTATGGATAATAGTTCAACATATTATTAACACTAGTTTTGTATAGTCATGTTCAGTGGTGTGCCATCATGAAGTTGGGCTCCTCTTCGTGGCCGTACAGCTGCGTCACTACTCGTATGTGTGAGATCATCTTCACAGCTTTGTGAAGGACCTGCTTCATGTTCCTCGGACAGCTGTCTACGCTGCAGGTCCGTCTGCAGAGAGAGGGAGACAGAGAGCATGTACTTACATGGGACAGTATACAGGAACATCAGTACTGGACTTGTGGCTGCGGTCGCGTGGAAACTTCTGTTTCACTTTAAAATGACTGAAATGATGGTCCATTACAGCTCCACTACAGTTTCTCTCATCACCTCAGAGATTGTGGTTTGCTCTGAGGAGTTTGAGCCTCTTCATCAGAACATACATCAGCACACACATGTTTACATTTTTATAAACAGCTCTGTGTTGTTTCAGTTTTTCAGAGGTTTTCATGCAGAAGCAGCTTTGCAAATGTAAAGTCATTTAAAAACTTGTAAAGTAGAAGAACTGAGTTTTGTGAGTAAAATCAACATGTTTTTAAATTGCATTTCTGTGTCTGTTCTGGGACGACTGTAGTACTGTGTAGTACAGTTGTAGTACTGTGTAGTACAGTTGTAGTACTGTGTAGTACAGTTGTAGTACTGTTATACATTTGTATAAATGCATAACACTACCTCAGTTTTTCTTCTTTAAAAGTCGTTCCTGTTCCTTCCGTTTCTTGTACTGCACTATCTCAGCCATCTGCAACCCGTGGGCCAGCTGCCTGTGGACCAATCAGAACACATCAGTGAAGCCTGTGGACCAATCAGGACACACCAGTGAAGCCTGTGGACCAATCAGAACACATCAATGAAGCCTGTGGACCAATCAGGACACATCAGTGAAGCCTGTGGACCAATCAGAACACATCATTGAAGCCTGTGGACCAATCAGGACACATCAGTGAAGCCTGTGGACCAATCAGGACACATCAGTGAAGCCTGTGGACCAATCAGGACACATCAGTGAAGCCTACAGCAGGAGGGAGGAAACAGGAGAGAGACAGGGGGGTAGGAGGTTAAGGCCTACCACTGTAAACCTACCAGCTCAGGGGGGACGGGCAGAGGGGAGGGGTTCTCTCAGACAAGTGGTAAGACAGTGGCCCTGTTCACATGCACCAAAATCTGATTATAATCAGATTTCTGGACCTTTCAGATTTCTCTAATGACAGGTAAACTGCAAAATCTGATATGAGTGACCAGTGGAAACATTATCAGAAAAAAATAGGAAGATTTAGCTTTTTACATGTCACTGAAGTAATCTTATAACTCCAAAAATCTATAATAATGAGATTTTGAGTGCGCATGTAACTGAGCCAGAGCAGCCTGTAGGGAGCGCTTTACCCCGTCGTGACCTCCGGGGGAACGGGCAGAGGTTTGGTGAAGCCGGTTCTCCCGGTGAGCCAGTACGTCTCCTCGATGCCTTTGCCCTGAGCACAAACAATCAGAGAAATAAATGGGTTTTTTATGGCTGAAGTGAAGCGAAACTGTCCCAGAGACTGTCCTATCCTATTGATACTTTGCAGCTGATGTCATCAACATTCCCTCGGGGTGTGATGTTAACTGTAGGCACTGCTCTGTCTGAGGCTTTATTAGACTTTAATCTGAGCTTTATTTTAACACAATACGACCAGAAAGCACTGACTTGAAACTACTACAGGTACGCTTCAACAAGGGTACTGTTAAAAGTCTCTCACACATAGCAGTATCCAACAGTTTTTCAGTTAGTCCCTCTCACCTTTTTGTTGAAAATCAAACTCTTAAACAGGACCATTTGATCACAGGCTCCTGAAAAAGTGCTGTTTAAATCCATTTGTTTTTTTTGTTTGTTTTTGTTTTCAGGTTATGTTAAACTTGGCTTTGGCTGTGTTTGCAAATGTCTGCATTGTGTCACTATGGTAACTGCTGAACATTCTGAACATAGACATACATATAGAGCACCCCAGCATGATGTCA
This sequence comes from Taenioides sp. WSHXM2023, assembly GCA_029959045.1. Lineage (NCBI taxonomy): Eukaryota > Metazoa > Chordata > Actinopteri > Gobiiformes > Gobiidae > Taenioides > Taenioides sp. WSHXM2023. Next base: position 18,721,370 of record CM057106.1, on the reverse strand, counting down.
CTGCAAAGTATCAATAGACTGTCTCATAAATACTGTCCCATAGACTTCCCCATAGACTGTGCTATAGACTTACTAGTAGGACTGCAGCCATCATTCTAGTAGTCGTATTTTTCCAATTTGTCAAATGATTATTACATTTAAAACCTTATAAAGATTCACTGAAGCAGCCGCTCTGACTAGGACAGTAGAGTTTGTGTTTTCTGACTGAATATCTCACCCTGACTTCTGTACGTCCCCTCAGCACCACTTTGTATCCGAGGCTGAGCTCCTCCAGAACCCTCACGGTGCTCTGGTGAACGTGGATCCTGTACGCTGAAAGAAAGGAACAAAAACAAGTCATAAATGTGTAAAAATGGGATAGCTATAGCCGTTAACATGCTCTGGGATAGCTGAGAGAGGAGCAAGATTAGATTTCCACTGATACTTGGTTTAGTACACATCGAGAAAACATGCAGGTCTCCATGGTGATCTGAATCATACATAAAACAGATTAGTCTGTTTTATATCTGTACTGCACATTACTTGAGTTGTAGCACAGAGGTACATGCGTGTCTGTAGGTTCTAAGATTGTCAGATGTCCTCCCTGTATGTCAGATGCCCTCCCTGTGTCTCCAAAGAGTCTTATTCTGTGTAAAAGCTGCTCACCCTGTAGTTTAGACCTCTACAAACATGGATTCTTGGATGGTTTTAAAGTTCAGATTCTTCTCTCAGATGTGAATGCTCCTGGACTCGTTTAAATCTACTGATTCAGAAGAGAGACGTACGCATCCCTGTGGACTCCATCCGAGATGCTGTGGTCACTGTGTCTCCAAACAGACAGTACCGCGGCATCGTCAGCCCCACCACCCCTGCTACACACGGGCCTGCAGGGGACAGCACAGGACTACTGTTAAAGGGCCCATATTACACTATTTTCTCATCACAAACAGACCTGGAGTTGTGTTGTTTCATTCATACACCAAACCGTCCATACTTAGATGTGTTCTTTTTTCAAACACTGTTCCACCTTGTGATGTCATGTGGTAATACAGGAAGTGCCCCACTGTTTTTTAAACTACATACACCTTCACTAGAATCATTTGGATCATTTTAGCCCTGGAATTGTCCATGTCTGAATTGTCTATGAAACTAAAGGTAAAATGTAGCTGTTAACTTGAAAACTACAGCTTCATGACATCACAAGGTGGAACTTAGCATTTTGAGCTTTGGAGATGTAGACAGGCTAATAATAAAGGATTACTCAAACATGTGTGAATGAAACAAAACACAACTCCAGGTCTGTTTTTGGTGAGGTAACCAAAAACAGACCTGCTTAAAGCTCACAAGAGTCAATTTTGTGTAATATCGGACCTTTAAGTATTCAATTCAGGTCTAGTAACTACTTAATGTTTACTATATCCTAACACTAACTCCTTAATTATGTTTTAAGTTTTATCATGTTCCCTATGTTCATCTGTCCCTGTGTTCATGCTGGTACCCGTGTGCAGGCCGATGCGGATGCGCACGGGCACGTCGGGCATGTGCCTCATTTTAAAGGAGCCGACGGCGCTCAGGATGTCCAGCGCCATGTTGGCGATCTCCGCTGCGTGACGGTTCCCATTTGGGACGGGCACTCCAGACGCCACCATGTATGCGTCTCCGATCGTCTCCACCTGAGGAAGAAGGGGGGAGAGAGAAAGAGGGAGGGAGGGAAAGAGAAGAGAGACAGTTAAAAACCTGTCACTAGCCGCTGTTTTTTCCCCGACTCTCCCAGTGCATTATGGTCTGTAATGACCGCTCTAATGATCGTCGCTGGACAATACTTTTAAAAGTGCATTGTGGTCAATTTTTGGGGCATTACGTTTTTCACTCACTGGACTTTTCTAGAGTAAAATAATGAAAATAAAGTGACTAACTCAAAATCACTCAAACTGGGTAATCACAGTTCTGTGACCTTTGACCTCTGACCTTGTAGACGTCGTGGTTGCCGATGATGGCGTCGAAGAGCGTGTAAAGGTCATTGAGCAGGTCGACCACCTCTATGGGCTCGCTGTTGGCGGAGATGGTAGTGAAGCCCACGATGTCGCTGAAGTACAGAGACACATTATCGAAGTACTCTGGGACCACAGTACCTCCAACCTTCAGCGCCTCTGCCACAGACCTGAGCACAGGGACAGGACAGGGATGAACAACAAGTAAAAAGCAAAACTCATTCAAATTAAAGGAGTCATATTGGGCAAAATCGACTTCTCAGAGCTTTTAACAGTGTTAGAATTGTTTCCCTTCTCATTGTAACACTGATTAGTGCATGTTTGAGTAATCTTTATTCTCCTGTATTCAAGATGTCATTGTTCCACCCCCGTTTTCACTGTGGCAGCGTTGTGCGGTGAATTTGGCACAAATGAAAAAAAATCCACTATTCGCTGGTGTGATGTGCAGCTATCCACAGGAGGAACCTATAAGTGCATGGCTCTTTGTTGCAATGACATTTATGGTGTAATGGTAATGGCTCCATTTTTATATAGCGCTTCAAGACACTCAAAGCACAATTGGTAGCACCATATTGTCGACCCTGAGTACAAATCAGCCTGGTGGGTCAAACAGTGTGGTGGTGTTGTCCAATGAAAAATGCACATTACAGTCTGAGGTCTGGTCTCTGTAGCACAGAGCACAGGTTCAGCTGGACTCACGGCGGCAGCATCTGCGTCAGGAGCTTCTCGGTTTTCTGCTTCTCAATCTCCAGCTCCTCTGTGCGCTCTCGGATCAGCTCCTCCAGGTTGGACGAGTACTGCTCCAGCATCCGCAGCATGGAGTCAATGATGTTTGTCTTCTTCCCTTTGTTTATGTTTTTAAACTGGGACCAAGCACAGGTGAGATAAATATTCACATCTTAAATCTAATCTGAGTTGGAAATTCTCTGAACTGTATTTTACACTGGACAAAATGTAAAATCATGATTTACATATGTTCTTGTTTAAGAAGCAAAGCATACATGTCTTCTTTAACAGTGCATTTGAAGCGTATTTATTTAACCAGAAAGCAATAGGCATATTATCAATACACATTTTTGCTTCCCCATCCTAATAAATAAAAAGGAAGGCCCAAAAATGTTGATATCTGACCTTAATAAAGTCTATTTTTATTGATGATGATAAGAACCTGCCACAGACCTCTCCATTCAAATCTTCAGTGTCTCAGAGTTGAACAAAGTATTGCTGTTTCTGGATGTCTTGTTCCATGGGTGTATTACGTGTGTATGAACCTGATCGAAGATGTTCTCAAAGTCAGGCCTCTTGTCCGGCTGCTCGGTCCAGCACTGCTTCATGAGCTGGATACACTCCAGGGGCGCGTAGTCTGGACTCACTAGGGGGCGACAGAGAGGAGGGGGCCGCCGCAGCTTCTCCAGGATCTCTGCAACATGAATTTTACAAGTATATTTGAATCATGATAACCATTGGTGGCTACAGTGACATCACGTTAGGGGTGTTCTACATGTATGCCTCTGGAGTCACAATGCACACGTTACCAAACAGATTTAAATAACATATTTTCAGGAGCCTGTTTCTGCTTTTAATATTATGAATGACAAAACATAAAAGATAATTCTCCTGACCTCACCTGTGGGGGACAGGTTTAACATACAGTAGGGAGCTCCTCGTATCACCACCTCCTGCATGATGATCGCAAAACTGAACACATCTCCAGGCTGTGACCCGTGAAGACCAGGCTGACCAGAGCGGAGGATTTCAGGAGCTGTCCACAACAGGTCTGCAACAAGAGGAGAGAGTCAGAGGAGCAGATGGTCAGAGGAGGAGAGGGTCAGAGGAGCAGAGGAAAGGGTCAGAGGAGCAGAGGAGAGAGTCAGAGGAGCAGAGGGTCAGAAGAGCAGAGGAGGGGGTTAGAGGGTCAGAGTAGCAGAAGAGAGAGTCCAAGGAGAAGGTCAGAGGAGGAGAGAGTCAGAGGAGCAGAGGAGAGGGTCAGAGGAGCAGAGGTGAGGGTCAGAGGAGCAGAGGAAAGGATCAAAGGAGCAAAGGAGGAGGTCAGAGGAGCTGAGGAGAGGGTCAGAGGAGCTGAGGTGAGGGTCAGAGGAGCAGAGGAAAGGATCAGAGGAGCAGAGGGTCAGAAAAGTAAAGGGTCAGAGTAGCAGTGGAGAGGGTCAGAGGAAGAGAGATTCAGAGGAGCAAAGGAGAGGGTCAGAGGAGCAGAGGAGGGGGTGAGAGGATGCAGAGGAGAGAGTCAGGGAGTCAGAGGATGGAGCAGATGAATGACCTTCTTCACGCTCCTGGCTGTAGGGGAATCTCTGAGCCTCCAGGACCTGGTTAAACCCGATGTCTGTGACCCTCAGAACGAAGCGCCCGTCCACCACACAATTCCTGGACTTGAGCCGCGTGTGGACCACCCCCCTGTGGTGCAGGTACTTCATGCCCTAAACACACAACATTAAAGCATTAAAGCTGCACTGTGGGACTTTTCTCGGTTAAAGGGTTCGTCACCTTCCATGGAGATTGCCATTTGATACAACATTACAGACAAAACAACATCTCCACAGAGAAAGTTTTCTAACTTTCCAAACTCATTCATAAGATCTTGATTCTTTGTGTTAATTCTAAGACTGTTTCCCAACTGTAACACAAGACCTCCACAGCATCATCACAAAAATAAAGATTTAGATGCAGACAGCCACACAGGTCACATCTGCTTTTACAATGTACAGTATTTGACTCCAATATAAAAACAAATATTTGAATACAAGGCCTTTAAGTGCCTGTGTCAGGGCCAACAGGTGCTAACGGAATGACGGGTGACAGGGTGCTGACAGGGTGCACCTTGATGAGGTCTAAGAGCAGGGAGGACTTGAACATCCAGTCCAGTTTGACGTTGTGGTTGAGCAGCAGGTCCTCCAGACTTCCTCTGGAGCAGAACTCTGTGACAATGGCGAAGACGCCACAGTCGTGAAAGAACCCGAGGAACGGGTTCACGTTCTCATGACGCATGTCCTTCATCTAAAAGAAGAAAGGACATGAGATCACCATCCACACAGCACCTACAGCACCCACAGAGCACCCACAAAGCACCCACAGAGCACCCACAGAGCACCCACACACCATCCACAGAGCACCCACACAGTGACCACAGAACACCCACAGAGCACCCACTCAGCACCCACAAAGCAACCACAGAGCACCCACAGCAGCACCCATAAAGCGCCCACAGAGCACCCATAAACTGTATAAAGAAGTGAACTGAGGGACTGTGACATCTCCAGCCAAATGAAGCTCATCAAGGCTAGCAGTTATAGTTATAGTGGCTAATCTGAAACCAGGGCTCATATTTGGAAATCCAAGGGCACAGCCAAACAGCCAATCAGAAGAGAGGTAGGTACACGCCCTTTCCTACCTGCACCACTGCTTTGATAGGAGCTGGTCACTTAGCGACGCTGTCAATCAAACCTGTTGCTAGTGCCAGATTGGTCTGTCATTAATAGTCATGTCAAAATAAAAACACCAGGATCATGTAGAGCAGACAAATATTTTAAAGTCAGGATGAAAAGCCTGACAGTAGCAGTTGCAGTGAGAGGTGCTTTTCCTTTTTCAATAGAAAGTGAATTGGAGTTGATGGAGCTAAATCGCGCCCATGCCGACTTCCTATTTGGAATGTGGTAGCTAGCGGGTTAGCTATGTCCACTTATAGAATATGGCAGCCCCACAGGGACAGAGTGTGACATACCAGTTCAAACACTTCACTGGTTTTCTGGTTTATTCGACTGAAGGCGCCGTCAGGAAGCCTCTTCAGCCACGCCCAGTCACCCTGAAACATGAGACCGGACACACTGAGACCTCATCAAATTACAAACAAACAAAACATCATATGACAAAACATCATATGAGACTTTACATCTGAAAGCAAATCCTGGTCAGGAATACTGAGCTGTATCCTCTGCATTTGACCCATCCTTCAGTGTCTCTGGGGTAAACCTGTCAGGAGCAGTGGGACTCATCTCCAGATCTTGAGCTAGTCTTGGTCAGGACTACTTTATGTTTTGCATGTTTGGTTTGAGGAATGCCCAGAAGAAACCTGTTTGAGGCTTGTGAGGGTCCAGAGGACTCACCTCAAAAATGACCACGTTGGAGTTCTCGTAGGTGGCTGGAGACTGGACTGACTCTGAGGCGTGGCTCACAGTGGAGACGCTCTTTAAACCACTGGCTTTGCTCTCATCACGGCTCAACTTCTGACACACACACAAGCAGAAATAAACTGTAAAGAGGGAGTATTACACTTCTCTGGGATATCAGCTGCTAACAAACATATTTAGATCACCATGTTACCCGAGTTCCTGTTCCCTTTAAACTACTGCACATCGCATCAGGTTTGTGACGTTGTAGTGTATTGTTTTGTATCATGTATTTATAAAAACATGGCCATGTGGGAGCATTGGT